>BOPP01000075.1:187908-200705 GCA_017312745.1 Gryllus bimaculatus
CATTTATTGAGAAGCTGCGCGCGGGGCGTGGCGGGAAGGGGTGCTGGAGAGATCGCGGCGCGAGGCGGTTCGCGCGGGGGCGGAAGAGGGGGGTCGGCCATGCACATGAGAGGTAAAAAATGGCGAATAAAATAATCTGTGGAATAGTAAAATCAAACCTGTCAATTCCATACAGAATTGGAATCCTCGCATAAGCTATGACAGCTATCGCTGACATGGCAACTGGTATTGAACCTTCAGGTATTGAAGATTTAAACAAAGAGCATGAGATTGATTTGAACATCCATGTGAACAAATATCAAACTTTATCTTTTGTTGTTTTACATAAAATAGTGCTATACATCGCAACGAAAGTAAGCTTCAACCAATTTCAAGATGGGAATATCCTTATAAGCACCCGTCCACGTTATTAGAACTTCTCCAAGGGGTCAGAGAATATGCAAAATGAAAATGAACACTTACTTCAACACGAGGGAACAGAAATTGTTTCTATTTAATTAATGGGAAACAAAATAAATCAACAAAATTACGGGGGTACAAGCAAGAGTGTGTTTAACTTACAAGGTAGTGTTTCCTTCGCCTTAATCGAGAAGCAATGAATGAAAATTCCAAGGAATTAAAAAAAATGTAAAACGAAAACAAGAATAATTATTCCGTCTGAGTTCAGTCAAAGAGCAGTTTGTAACATAAGAAGAAAGTATATTTGAAAATGACCGTATACATCATATATTGAATGTTCCCGAGAAATCAAGATTATAAAAACTGCTAGTTATAGTGTTTTTTGTGCACAAAAAAGGGACGTTTACATATCTGTTAGTAAACTACATTTTTTACGAAAATCAAAGCTATATTCGAATTATAAAACATATTGTAGGAAAAAGTTTCGACAGAAAAATCTTAAACAAAGGCACAGATTGTTAATGAGGAATACAGCAGAACGTCGATAATCCGGATTTATTGGGACCGGACCCTTTCCGGATTACTAAATGGTCCGTATTTTCGAAATGAATTAATGAAAGGGTAGACGTCTTCAACGTAAAAATCTTGCGGAAATCCTTTATTATTCAGTCTGGTGGTTACAGAAATGGAACGGATGAATAAACTCATTAATAGAGCAAGGTGATTGACTGCACCATTTGTTCTCGTAAATTCTGAAAACGAAATTGAATTTAATTAGACCCGACAATCATTCTCAAAAGAAACAAAAAACTTCGGTATGTCTATTGTGCGGTTTCTGGGACTTTCATCATAGACCCATTTTACAAGTTTTTACTGTTGTCAAATAGTTTTTGTGTGTACTGTAAAACATAATGAATAATCTTATTCAAAGCTTATTTTGTATACTCGCATTATACAATCTTCTGCAACAAATAGTTTAAAATTATAACATTTTGTTTATATTTTACACAAAAGTGTACAGCATTTTTGCAGAAAAGTATACAGTATTCATTTTCAGAAATTTATTGACCAGAATCAAAACCGAACTTTCGACGACTCAGATTATTTCTTCCGAACGATTGAGCGTTTATGTACTATTGTATATTAATTTTAGGCGCCGCAGACATTTACAGCTATTACCTGAAAACTGTAAATAGAAAGGAAAATATGTAATGTAATCAAAAACATCACAGAATACCGTTTCTGCCTCCTTAAAATATTGGTCCAGAATTATCATTTAGACAACTTTCAATTATACAAATATACGACATGGCAACAAAATACTACCTCACTGTATGCACAAAGCAAACGGTCTAAATACGATAGTAGTACGAAACATTAAATTTCCTATTGAACTACAGATACGAAAACATGACAAAATGGACCAAAACTTGTTTAATGGATCCCTTGGAACATTAAAAGAAAATAGTAATCTATGTGCATCTTACACCATGCAAGAAACAATTATATATCATCAGAAACTATGAATAATACACCATTCAATTCAGATAGGATTATTGAAGAAGCTCTTTCTGTTGTTTTTGTATATATATGATCTACTATTAAATAAATGAGAGATACTTTATTTTTATAAGGGCAAATGGCCAAAGCGCGTCTTTGGCCCCACTGCGCGGGGCGGTGGCAATCGCGGGCGCGGGGGCCCATCTAATCCGCGCAGGTGGGAGGTCGGGCACCGCGTCGCGCGGGTCCAAGGAAGCGGCGGAAGGGCGGACAGGGCTTTGCGGCGCTCCGCAGGGACGAGAGGGCGCGCCCTTAAAAACAGGGCCGGCGCCTTCATCGCCGCCGCTACTTTATGGCCGACGAAGGAGGCGGCGATGACTCTGAGAGCAGCGAGGAGCGAATAGGCGCAGGCAACGGGAACTGCAACTGAAGGAGAGGTGCAACTGTACGACTGACGGTCAAAGGCGAGACGCCAAGAGTCAGCCTGGAGGGAACGGAGACGAGCCCGATCTGGTCAGCTGCGAGGGCATCGCGTTGCGTCCAGTCAAATCGGATGGGGTCGGGTGGGACAAGTTGAGTTAAGTAGGGCGGGTTTGCCGCAAGGAACATAGGTCAGAGAAGAGAAAATAACCAGCTAGTCGCGTCAATACTTCGGCGTTGGATAACGAGGAAGGAGAATATACGTAGCCGCGATAGGCACGCAGGAGCAAGAGAGGACGGGGAGAGGGTAGGTACGGAGCGTCGCTGTGGGAAGGAACGGTGGAGAGCGAACGGGGAGCATAGCAGGGAGGGCGGGGTGGGACGAGCGAAGGCGGATGCGAGCCAATCTAGGTCCGCCCAAGGAAAGAGATTAATTAATGAATAAATAAATTAACGGCGCGGCGTTTTGGCCGTGCCCCCGCGGCCGGGCCGGGACCGCCGCCCCTCGAAGCGGGATGGAAACGAGCCTCGGGGCACGCCTTCCCGGGCCCCGCGCTGCCCTCAGAGAATCAAAGGAGGTGAAAATCCTCTCGGGGAAATGTGCCTAAAGCTGCGACTTGTTTCTCCACTTCGTTCACACGATTATCATTGCGCAGAGAAATTTTCTGAACGTTAATGCGATTAATTTATTCTTTTGCAATATTCGATTTGTAATAAGATTAGCTCCATGCATTTATACGCAAATTCACATATAGGTAGTGCATTGAATGAGTTATTTCCATACTGCAAATGAACATTTTAAATTCTTTGGTTAATTATACAACCCCAACTACTTTTATGCGACGAATGGATAGTCACATCAACAGTAACCAGTTCAATGCTTTACAACTAAACCACCACTAAAATGTAAAGTCGATAAACTCTTAACCTCCATTTCCAATGGAAATTAATTTCAGTGTGAGCGCTATTCATCGTTGTGTAAATATATGTTTACATGAAACAAATTTAAGACAAGCTAACAAACACTGTTAGAAACCGAACGAAGGTTACAACACAAGAAAAATGTTACACTAAGTTGAAAGGCAAATGTAATATTACGGGTATTAATAATCAAGAATGTTTATATAACAAAATTTATACTAATTACACATACTTTTTATAAATATTAGGCATTTATGATAAACTTTATCCATTCTTCATACAGACTTAATTCTTTCAGTATATAAAAATACGCTTCGATGGAAATGTACAATAAAATAAATGTGAAACAGTACAGGTCCAAGCCCAAATCACTCATTCCCGCATAATGCCGCAAAACCCTTCCTACATCCACACGAAGGTAGACAGCACCTTAAGCGCCGTCCTTCTCCTCCTCCGGCGCCGAAAGGGAGACGCGGCGTGCGGGCAACTCTTCCGGGGGGCGTGGGCCAAGCCCCGCGCCGCCTCGGGAGACTTGTCGAAAATCCGCCCCTCTCTTTCGCTCCCCCCCCTTCCCCGCCACTCACATGGCCGACGCGTGCGCGCGCGGGCGGAGGGTCTCCGCCACCACCCTTCCGCCCGCATGCGTTCGCCCTCTCTCTCCCCTCGCTCCTCCTTCCTCTTCTCCTCCTCCTCGCTCCGCCCTCGGACGCCGGCGGGGACTGCTTGTGGCGCTGCCCTTATCAACTCCGCGGTGACCATCAAGTATTTACTATGTTGGTGGCACTGATGCTGTTACACTATAAAATAAGGAGAAATTACATGCATGCCTGCCTGGCACGTCTGGTTTCAAAAGATAAAAACAACTGTTGCCAACTCATCGAAAAAAAATGACCTACGACAGGACTCGTTGCGTGAAAAAAAAAGCTTTATTTTTCCGTCATGTACATACGGTAATACAATGTAAGCCAGGGATGGCCAGCGCCAGATAGTAAAGAACGAGAAAAAAGAAGAAGGACTGGAGGGCCGCCGCGGAAAACTCGTTCATAGAAATGAGGAGAAAAGGGCGAAACAAAGTGATGTGGTAAATCAAAATGACAGGCAATTAGAAATAAAGCCCAGGTCGGTTGTTGGACTTATTGAATAAGGCGGCTGATGACAGGATCACGAGAAGCTGAGGAAATCTGACAAAATATGAATGGAGCCAGGAAGCCCTTGCAAAAAGAAAAGAATAAACAACATCGAATTCCGGCCTCAATACATTATGTGACATTCATTGTTTGAAAGGAATTTTCGTTCTTTTTTCAACGAGTTAGTAACTAAACAGGATTTTGTTCAAAAGTAATGAGCAGCCCAAAGAAATAGTTAAATTGAAATTACCTAATATACCTAAGGAAATTATAACTTAAATAAAAAAAAGCATATTTATGAATTCCGATAGAGCGGTCATTTCCTGCGCAACCTCTGCCCCGACGCCTTCGTGAACAACCCCACAGCTCCCTCAGCCACCTCCTGAAGACGCAAGCAGCTCCGAGCGTGCGTTGAGGCATGTACACGTAGGTTGAGGCGGCGGCGGCGGTGGCACCCCTGCGCGGGGCGCCCGCGTATATTTGGCAAAGTCAGGTTTACAGCGGGCGGTGCGCGCTGCGACACAAGGCGGGCGCCGGGGGAGAGCGGGGGAGGGGGGGCGGTGGCAGGCCGCTCGGACGGACGGGCAAGCGGAGGCGGAGGCAAGGGGCGGATTTATAGGCAAGATGTGCGCTGGGCAAACACCGACGGCGCGGCGGCGCGTCATAGCCGCTGGACAATGATTTAAGGCGGGAGGTCGCCCGTTTTTTTCTCGCTAGTTAAAAAATTCACCGAGTTTACACATTTTTAAACGCTCCCTTCCCCCCGCGCGTGTCCGCCGGCGTCCGCGACGGGAGCGGGGAGCGGCGTGGCTCCCAGAGAGGGCGCGCCGCATGAGATGCGGGGCCTTAGTATAGATAGGGCGAAACGTATCGCCGCGAGAGGGCGCGTGGTGACAAGCCGTCCGCACAACGCGCGGTGCCCTCTACACGTGCCGAGGACTACACGCGACTGCACTGGCAAGGCGTGGGCCACGGGCATCGCGTTCACGTCCACTCTTCAAATATTAAAATAATGGGAGGCAAAATAATCGAACATTGTAGAACATCGAGTACAATATTCCACGCAATGCGCCAACACTTTGCAATGGGAAGATACATATTCAATAATACTGACAATTGACTACACTGAGAACAATCCGAGATACAAAATATAATTGTCACTGACAATATCGTCATTGATGAATCTGAAAAATTAAACATATCTCTTTGGAAAAGGCGACCCTACTCAAATGATATCTATTGCATGCGTTTTGTTTTCGTGTAAAAAGTAAGTTTTTATTAACTGCAGTTTACGTTTCTCTTAATTACAATTTTATAAAGCAATACAACAAATATTAATACGAATAAAACTGATTATATTTTGACGAGACGTATCTAACTAAAACACTAAACAGGAATAAAACCTTGCGTTTGACGTGAAGGGCAATATCCCACAAATATTTCAGAAACACTACAAGAAGAAAACGCAAATAAAGTGTGTACAAGAATCCGCAAAGGTATATTAAAAAATGAGTTTTCCGCTTAGTGAGGTAACACTTAGACCCCCTCTCGGACGACAAAGCACGAACCAAGAGATCCCACCACCCCACGCACGCCCGCGACTAAGAACCGGGCGAAAAAAAAAAAAAACGCTCGCGGGCGTCGGGGCAATCCAGAAAAAATAACAGGGAACGCTCCCATAAAGAATCCCGCGCCGAATCCACTTATCATGGCGGCGAACGCTCTTGAAGCGTCCGCTCCCGTCCCCGCACGCAGTCCCTTAAATCCACACGAAGAATGCGCGCGCAATCCCTAAGCATAACCGTATTTCATTTGCGTTCAGCGACGGCCGCGCGCGAGGCCGACCCCATCTTCCAATCTTTTAATCTCTCCTCTCTGCGGCGGCGGCGGCGGCCCCGCTCGCTCCTCGGCCGCGGGGGTTATTACGACTCGCGCGCCTCGCCTCCGCTCCCGCCTCCAACGCCGGCCGCCGCCGCCGCCGCGTGTATCTTTATCAAACATGCGCGCGCCGCGACCCCGCCCTTGCATTTAATCTGCTCTGCTCTGCGCCGCGCCGCGCCGCGCCGCAGCAGCACTGGGTCGGCCCGGCGCGGGCCGGGGCGGGCGGCGCGCGATCCGCCGAGAAGTCATGCATATGGATACGTGCGAGTGCATTAATACAAATTCCTGCTGTGCCATTAGCGGCAATCGATTCCCGGCGGCGGCTGCTGCTGCTGCTGCTACTGGGATGGGAGGCGGCGGCGGCGGCGGCGACGAGTAGCTGCGGTCGCTGCTGGAGTCGGAAGTGGCGGAGAGAGGGGAGCAAGTGGAAGAGGTTGACGACACACGCGATGATCAACGGGGGGGGGGGGGATGCGAGCGGCAGTGGTTCTGAGAGGACTGGCTTGGCTGGTGTCGGGAGTCAGAAGGATGTGGGATGAGGGAGAAAATCACTGGAAGACAATGTTCGTGGGAATGGCAAAGAAGAGAAATAAGATGAATTCAGAGAAAGCGCAACCTCAGTGGGAGACAAGGTCCACATGCACGCGGTCGGAGACGAGGAGGGCCATAAGGATGGGGCTGGCACGTTGAAATGACAGATTTTGTAGGAGAGACTATAAATTGCGGTTGATGTTTGGGGCCAGCAGACATAGAAAAAGAAGAAACTGAAAGCTGAGGAGGGAAGCATAGTTTAGCGAGAGGAGGAAGGTGGGAGGAAGAAGAGAAAGAGGAATGGAGGAAGGCGTCACCGTGCGCAGCAGGGAGTGAGGCAGGCGGGAAACGCGGAAGTTAGCAGCAACGTAGGATCGCAGCGGTGGCGCCCCCCTTCGAGTGGCGTTCCCTGCCTCTCCCAGCCCGGCGGTTTAGGCAAAGAAGCGGAGCGCGGCGCGGCGCGGGCGATGGCTGGTTGGCGGGCGAGGGCGGCGGGCGTGGTGGCGCGCGCCCCGACTTAGCGGAAGCCTCCGTTGCCCGCTACGCGGCGTATAATAATCCCATCTTTAAGGAATTGGTCGGCCGTTTTCGTCTCGGAGCTCGGCGGTCGCTTTGCGATAAGACTCGAGTCCCCGCTGAACGTTCCTCTCCCTTCCCATCCTCCGCACAGCCCCTCCCCACCCCATCCTCTCCCATCCGCCGCCTCCAACGGCGAGGCGCTGGCTGCTGCGGCATCGGCTAATAAACTCAGCCCTATCCCTCCTCACATAAAGCCCTTAACCCTTTATATAGTGTATTCCTTAACGTCGACTACCATCCTGTCTTAATCTGCCCCACTAATGATACGACCCTCCCGCCGCGGCGCCCCTCGTATCTTTAAGTATTTTCTTGTACACAGGAGGAAAAAAGATAAAAGATCTTGGGATACAATTTTAATGACCATTTAAAAAACCTTTCCAGTTCCTTTACAACTAGGAAATCTTTAATATAATTATTAATTTGGTAAAATATTACTTTTGAAGTTTTTAATGTATTTTGGGTTAAAGATTAAAATTAGATACAGTTCACTATGCAATTTTAATGCTTTTACAAGTCTTGTTTCTGCCAAATACGCAGGCTAATGCATTTAATGCGAACATCTCTAATATCAGCAGAAACGCGTTGCGAAGCCCGAGAAATTAAAATGTGGGCGGCGGCAGGAAATTGAGCGTAGCAAGCTCATTTCGCGGAAAGGCGCACTTCATGCGAATTTTATAATTTCGGGAAGGAAGCTGCGGGCTGCGGGCCACCGCGCGGCGTCGGAGACCCCCCCCCCCCTCACCTCGCTGCACACCCTGCGCACCCACCCGGCGACACACTAGCCGCGGCGACGTGTGGCCCACCAAAAACCGGCCGACAAAAATTTGTTAGGAGAGGACGCCCTAATTCTGAATTTATATCGTGGAAACCTTGGACAAACTCAGAGAAAAATTACGATTTTCTGGATTATTCAAATCACTAAGAGGTGATAGTCCATGGGCGGAAGTGCGGACATGAAGGCCGATGTCGACATACTAGGTTGCGCGGAAGGATCAGGTTTTGAAAATTCGACAAAGAAAACAGAGAATAGATGTAGGTAAATTCTCATTTGTGAACAGACAATACAAAAATGAGACAAACTATCGGCAACGGTGCTGGCGACTTTCCCTTAGAATGACAACAATTTAAAAAGTAGATTACATAAATTGTATTTTTTTAAATAATATGCTAACATTAAAATTAATTTCTTTATATTATTATTGTTATTTTATATCAGTATGTCAGCTTTAGCATTATAGAGTTGGCACATTCATTTTGTAAAATTGTATTAAGTAGATATGTAAATATTATGTTTATTTGATTATCTGTTCGGTGTATTTTTAGTAGTTGTATTTGGAAAACGCAACAAGGGCAAATACGTATATGTACTCCAAAGTACCATAATAATTATTCTATTTATTTTAATCCCAAGCTGGCCTTACAGGCCGTCCAGCGCGTGCTATGATTCTGAAAACGCTTCTCGGCAGGTATTGTTTCCTGCACGAAGATCAATACGCGTATCGTAAATACAGTATACATTGCAGATACAAAATGAACGCAGTTAAAGTTCACAATGGCATTCAGTTTTACTATTTCTGATATCTAATTTGTAAACTGGACTGTCTATCCTCACTACCATATCAGGTTCTTGATAAAAGTTATATACAACCCTACATTCTACAACCTTTCTAGTTCAATGCTATCACTGACAATACAAACATAAATCAGAGCATCGCTCTTCCTATAAATATTAACAAAATACCAACAATCCTTGATCATTATTAGACCAGCAATCCCCTAACGACTAGGAATTGTTTCTTCTAATTTATTATAAATAGCATTAAGAGTTCCCCCGACTACTTTTCGGCTTCTTTGAAGAAGATACAGCTAAAGACAAATGTCGGAATTGGATAATGCATAGAATAAAAAAATGTGTTTACACTCTTTTTGAATGAATACTTCAGTGTAATTGCCGAACCCCAATTTCAGTTCTCTCTTCATAATATATTAAAGTGCTCTCTTGGTTCAATACCATGTAAGTCTCAGTGGCAAAAGAAATCTCAGCCAATTCCGCTTTACATATATATGCAACTTCGTTATTCGATTGAGAAAACATGATACAGGTTTCTAAAATCTCCATTTCTAATGCAACACAGAATATGCCGGGACAATGATAATAAATGTAGAATAACAAGGGATTTAACGAAATCAAAAATTCCTATTTCTGGATATTAGCTTTGCATTTGATAACAATCTTTAATAATATCAATAGGAAATTAAGAACCAGGTAAAAAGCGGGAATGTAAATTAAAAGAAACCCTCTTAAAATGTAGGGATATTTTAGAAACGTCTGTTTGTAATAATGTTAAGGAATGTGTCATTAAATTAAACACTAGATCAATATTATAGACAATAAATTTATATATATATAACAATAATAAAAACGCAAATAACGTGTAATGTTTCCGATCAAATGGTTAAATTAAGCAATTAATCTGTGATTATTTGTCTCGAGAAGGTTCAAATCGTTTTAATCAAATCAACAAGTGAACAAAAATAGAAAAAAACAAACAAACACCAACCATGAAGCAGAAAGCGAACAAAGTAACTTTTTTAGAGCGTATTCAACACTGCTTCGCGCGAGTTCATTTCTGATTCCATTTCAGGCTGATGGCCCGACGCTGGTGACGCCAGGAGGCCACGCAGGAAGCGGACATCCTTGGCACCATTCGGCGCGTCCTTTGTCGCTTCCCCATTCTGTCTATGAATCGAAAGCGACTGATCTGCATGAGATACGTCGGAGAAATAGGATGTAAGGGAGTTCCACATTTTGGCATCCCTGGATGTTTACTGTCTAAAGAAAGAAGAAAACTGAAGTACGTCACTTTGCACATCTTATACAATTTGTGAAGAAAAACATTCCACATAAAACCATTCAAATACTTGAACGTCGGGAAAAGTTTTCACTCGACGGCATGGGAATAATATAAAAAAAATATAGTATTGAAGTTTTCAAACAATATCGAAGGGGTTAAGAACTAAATCTCATGATGTATACATAAGCTTCCGCGGATAGCCGAGAATTCATAAATCTCATGATTTTCATAAATTGCCTTAAGCGACAAAAGCAATTTCTTAAAACTGTTCTAAAAATATGTTTATGAAATGTCTAAGAAATGCAGCTCGTATTCATCGGGCAGTGTGGTTACATCGTTGTTATGCATCATTTTTATCCACAATCAAAGAGATTTTTCACATAGAAAGCAAGCAATGAAGAGGTTGGGCAATGAAAATTAAATTTAAAATGAAAACGTTATGTTTGAAACTTACACTTTACAATGTAATCTTCTTCGAATAAGGACATTTTCATCTTTGAAAATTGAAATCAAATATACATTTTTGAAGTCGGTAAAAAACAAGAACTTACAGCTGAACTAATGATCTATTGTATATTCTAGTGGCCTCAATTATTCGATGCAGAAAAATCACTTATATTATTTTAATTACAGACTCATTTTCACAAGTTCACGAAAATATACCTCGTTCAATACCAGTATTATCTTAGCTAACATGTACAGATCTGTTCAGATTGGTAGACTCAGTATTCAGTTTTTAACAAATTTTAATTTCTCAAGCAACAATATAAGTGTGTATGTACCCAGGTCAAATTAGTTACATTGAGCTCTCTTTTACATTTATAATGATTGAAAGGCAAATTTCTCAAATTCAATTTTATGATAATAAAATGTATAAATCTGTGGCATTGTGCACAAAGGGCCAATGTCAATGTTTTATGTTTTACACAACGGGTGGTTTCCTTACACTATCGAAATGACAAAACAAGTGTAGGCCAATGTAAATTGACATGAAATTATTATGAGGATAGATTATGAGGTAGGGCGGATAGACTTTGGCCTTTCTTACACTGAAAGAAGCGACATTAAAGCACACATTCGTCAAACAAAGCTAAAATCACTAAAACGTACATTGGCCTTTCTTGCAGCAACACGCAGAAATAATATTCTTGAACAATTCAGGGCAAAGACGTCCACTGTATGAATTTTCAACCTCCAACGCACTTTAAAGCCAAGTAATGTCCATTTCTGTTCGACCACCTCTCTGACCAACCCCTTCCACGTGAGAGGCAGGCGAAGAGAAAGCGGCCGGAGGGTGCAGGCAAGGACGAGGCAGGGCGCTGCTTCACAGAGCAGCGGAGCAATCGCTCAGAGAGTCGAAGGCGGAGGCGAAGGGTGGGGGTGGGGGCGGGGGGGGGACAAAATCCGCATCGCCGCGCCAGCGCCTCCTTCGCCTGCTTCTGCGGGCGTCGCAGCCGCCGCCACGCGGGCGGGGCGGGCGGGCGGCGGCGGGCGGCGGCGGGCGGGCGGGCGGGCGCGGCGGGCGGGCGGGCAAGGCGAGGCTGGTGTGTGGACTGCTTCGTGTGTCCCCAGCCGCTCAAATCAAACACGACCCGAGACAGAATACAGTGCGTGAGCCGCCGTCCCAGGCCGCTCCCGCCACAGCATTAGGCTAATCACGAGACAGCAGGGGCTGGCGGGGGCGGGCAGCCGGCGGCGCGCCGGCCCGGCGGCCGAGCAGCCCCAGCCCAGCCGGCCTCTCCTCATATTTCCGGACACTTACCCTCTCTCTTAACCCTTATACAGACGGCGGCCGGGGTCAGTCTTAATCTGTGGGTCTGGCGCTCTCTCGAGCTGAGAGAGGCTCTGTGTGTGTGTGTGTGTGTGTGTGAGTGTAGGAGAAGAGAGAGAGCAAGAAGAGCTCGCTTTCTGTTTCTCTAGAGCTAGAGTCGGGTAAGATAGGGTATGGTGGGCGGGGACTGGCGAACGGCGGCGGTGGGGGCACTCCTGCTGTATGTGTGACCCTCACTCGAGATCTGAAATGTTCAGTTGCGGGAGCCCGCGTGCCCTTTGAAATCAACAGCTCGAAAAGAAGAGACGAGCGGCCCGCTGACGGCTGGCGGCGCGGGTGGGGCACGGCGGGAGGGCGGGGCACGCGCGAGGGTCTGAAGGGAAGGGATCGCTGGCTACGGCCTCCGCTCCACCGCCCGCGGTCCCTCCCAAAAACCTCGCGACTGCCTGTGACAGCTGGGATCCGCTATCGGTTTCTCTGGGCGCCGCGCCGGCGTGCGGGACGGCGGGGCGGCGCCCACGCCTGGGGCCTTCCTAGAGGCCGCCGCCGCCGCCTGTATCTCGGCCCCGTGCGTTTGTGCCGACGCGAAGTACTTTTTAAATAACTAATACACTTTCAACTGCATGCCCCCATCCTCGGCCGCTATTGTCTCGTACGTATTCGCACACTCCGCGCCGCCAGGCCGGACGGAAAAGAGGCGGAGGGGTGAGGGAAGGATCTCTTACGCCGTACAATGCCCGCTCTACCCCTATAATTCTGCAATTAATTCATTCTTTTCATCTTATGTACGCTGGGGTAAAAACGAGACGACGG
>BOPP01000075.1:206938-229454 GCA_017312745.1 Gryllus bimaculatus
GCGTCTGGCGGGGGGGGGGTGGCAAGAGGGGCTCAGCGGGTGAGGGCGCTGGAAACGAGTCGCCGCGCCGCGGGCTGATAGTCTGGTCGTATACGCCGGGTCAGTCGCCAGCCACACGCCCTCGCCGCGGATAGGTCGAAGTCCGCGTTCTCTGTGTCAGCGCACTTGTCCGCGGCCGTCGCTAGGGCGTCGCTTTGTCTCTCTGAACACGAGAAAATTAAATTTAGGTACGGTAGGTTTCCAACGCTATGCATCCTCTATCGATCCCTCTCCCGTTTGACGGGTCCGAGTGTGAATGCACAGGCGCACGCTCACTCGTGCTTTGCACGACGTCTCGAGAGGACTCGTGATTTGGCTTTTACTGGACTTGGGAATGAAGTGGTTTATACTAGCATAAATAAATTTTAATGCAAAGGTTACTGAACTTTTACATGGTAGGCCAACAGAACGTAATGTGTACGCCACGAAAGTCTAGTGTGCGGCAACCCTGGCTGGTTTTCTAAGCCCATTTGTAATTGAACCGCCAGCCACTTGCTCATCTACAGACTACAGATTTATTAACGTGAGAAAGTAAGTGTTTCTGTATGTAGTGAGCTAAATTTCAAAAGGGGCGCTGTAGACAGAAATAGGTTGTAGGAGGATAATGAGCCGTTATGATATAGCTAATATTACAGTTCGTTTTAAGAGTACAAAAATTAGATACTTTCAAGTTAATGTCTACTACAGGTCTCATTTTTTTATTTAATATCGAAAAAGGAAGGACCATTTCTGAAAGCAAGATAAATTTGGATTACGTTTTCTGTGTAGAATACATGTTTATTGTGGATAGCTTTAATTGAGATATGTAAGGTCGTTCTGTCTTTCTATGTCGTTACTACAAGATGCGTAAAGTTTCGGTCGGGACTCATGGACTCGACGAAATTTCGCGATTTTTGGGACTGCCTGGCCAGCGACGGATGTTTTTGAAACCAAGTTCCTAGCTCGACATATGTATTGGCAAGTCCAAGTAGTGAAAACGTAATTTCTTCGATTAACCGCTTCGGTTATTTTCCGTCATGGGCTAAAATACATCGCACAACGAAACGTAAATTTCGCCACCGCAAAACTTCTGTGGCTGGAAACTTGCATTTTCAACCCATTTGTGATAGACGGCCGACCGTGAGACTTGTATTCTACGCGACTCAGTTTAAATGGGAGGCGAAGAGTAAAGTTTCTGTTTTGGAGTGCAAAATTTTTCAGCGCTGTAGACTGAAATAGTTTAGGTGAAGATGATAGCTTTTGAATATAGGCTACAGTATTTAAAGATTCGTTTAGAAGTAAGAATGTGTTTGTAGACGAAGAAATTAGATACTTTCAATTTAACGTGTCTCTACAGGCTGCTCTTTTTTTCTTGAATACGAAAAAGAGGAACGATTTTCCTGAAAACAAAGAATGCATTTTGGAACACCGTTGTGTTTCGCTGTGTAGATATGTTTATGTGGTGGGATTAGTTCATTCCGGAGTATAGATGTAGGGGTTTTTTTTTCTTGTGTTACACATAATGTAAAAGCTTTTGTCGATCTCAATGGATCCGACGAAAATTTTCGGGTGCTTTGGACCCGACTGACGGAAATGGTGTTTTGGAAAACACAAGGTCCTAGCTCGAAATATGTTCTGGGCAAGTCCAGTCGTGGAATTGGTATTTTTCGATTAATAAAGCTTCGTTTTTCAGTAAATGGCATAAATACCATACGAATCTGGCTCACAAACGTCGATTGGTAGCCCTGTGAGCGTCCCTCCGTAAATTTGTTTTGCGCCAATAACTCTGTGCTGGATCGGTTATCGCTTGTACCTTCATTTTCAACCCATTTGTGATAACAGCCCACAACTTTCATCTAAGACTACAGATTAAAGCGATAAGAAGTACGCTTCTGTTTTGAGTGCAAATTTCAGCGCTGTAAGTGGCATTATAGCGGTTTAGAACAGATATAGCTTTTTGGGAATGATAGCTAATACTTTACAACTTCGTTCTAGAGGTACGAGAAATTAAGGATACTGCTTCAATTTTAAATGTCTCTACACGGTCTCATTTTTTATTGGGAAGATACGACAAAGGAAAGAATTTGCTGAAACACAAGATGAATTTTGGAACACGTTCCTGGTGTGATCTAAGATGAATGTGTTATGTGATAGTTTTTGGGAGACTATGGTAGTTTCTTCATCTTCGTGTTAGCAAGAAATGGTAAGAGGGTTTTGCGAGTGTCCGTCGATCCCATGATCCCCGAGACGACGAGAGAAATTGTCCCGATTTTGGGACTATGGTCCGACCAATGCCGCAGTACTGGATGTTTTTGATAAAACGGAAGGGTCCTATTTCTCAAAAGTATTTATCGGAAAATCAGGGTGAGGTGGGGAAGAGCTCAGCTAATCTTTTCGATTAAAGGCTGGTCGTCTTGTTTTTTTGTCGGTAAACGCCGGGGCTGAATATTACGCACGACAACGTTGTGCGTAAATTCATTCCGTGGCTGCGGCAAAGGCTCGTGCGGCCGAAGCGTGCATTTCTCAAACCAGTGTTGTGATATCGACGGCGGCTGGAGCCAAGGCTCTTATCTAACGAACGTGCTGAGATATAGAAGCGAAGGAGGTAAGTTCTGTTATTAGTGCGGCTACTGCGTGTAGCCGGCACATGTTCAGCGCTGGTGTAGGTGGACAAAGTAGAGTTTTTAAGGGCAAAAGTAAATAGCTTATTGGACATACTAGCTGACTTTTTACAGTTTTCGTAGGAGTACAAGGAAATTAGAAAGATCACTCACCTTTCAATGTTAATGTCTCTAAACAGGTGCTCATTTTTTATTTTAAATAAGATCACGACAACAGAGGGTACATTTTTCTCCGAAACAAGCATAAATTTGTGGGCTGTACGGGGTGTTTTGTGTGTAGAATCAGTGCTTATTGGTGGATCAGTTCTTGAGAGTATGTAATATGGTATTCTTGCAAGAGGGGCTCAGCGGGTGAGGGGCGCTGGAAACGAGTCGCCGCCGCCGCGGGCGATAGCTGCGTCCGACACGCCGGGGTCATCGCCCACGCCCACGCCCTCGCCCGCGTAGGTCAAGTCCGCGTTCCTGTGTCCAGCGCCCTTCGCCGCCGCGCCGCCTAGGGCCGTCGCTTTGGTCTCGAACCCGAAAAATTAATTAGGCGGCGTTTTCCAAACGCTATCGCATATCTTCAGATCCCTCTCCCCTTTACGGGAACCGCTGAACTGCCGCGCGCACGCTCGCTTGCAACGCGAGGAGGAGGCGGCGATTGCGTTTACGTACTGTGGGAAGGTTGTGGTTTACACTATATTATTTACATGAAAGGTTCTGAAACTTTTACAGCTTATATCCCCTATTCCGAGTGAATGATGTGCAACAACGAACTCCACACTCTTCTCTGAATGACAAACTCAAAATATTATTACGTGCTCAGTAAGTGCGTATTTTTCATTTACTGAAAATTTCCAATTAATTTACAAGAATAAACAATAATTACAATAATGTGGAAGAAAGCCGATTTAGTAAAAAAAAAAAAGTGCACAGTATCCCTGGTCTGCGCGTATCACTGAGTGAAAGCCTCTGATCTATTTTCTAAAGTGGTAATTGCCGTACTAAATAGATACCATTCTCAAGTGATATAAGAAAGAAAAAAGTATTTTTAATATTATCAATGTACATACTTTATACTTAGCATGTGGTGAATAAATTAAGTTAAAAATTCCAATAATTTTATCAACGTATTACTTGTGAAAAGTTGTGGTAAGTACACGAAAGAAAGACGGGAGAAAATACCTTATTTTGTTATTACTTCCCGCTGATTCATTGTTTATATTGAAACAACTCGCGTTGCTTTAAAATATTTTTTAGACATGTGGTTTTCTGACAACATTCTCTACGTCTAATTGCCGGTTAAAAGACGTCTATGTCCAGACATATTTAAAATGGTATTTAACCGGCAAATATTACGTTTTAAGAATATATATTGATTGCACCTCTCACTGGTTAATGTTAGCAGATTCAAGAAGCTTTATAAAATATCAAAGGTTAGTGGTATTGCACTAGCTATCATTATTAAAACGCAACAGCAAATTTCTGCAGCAAAGAAAAGAAGCTACGAGGAAATACTCGTAAACCCGTGTCATTTCTGAACAGGCGCCTATCGTGCGAATCTTGCTTACTGTAACACTCGCCGCTTAAAATGTAATGAAGGAAAAAAAATCATTAAAATACGGATTTCGGCAGAACCCTTTTCATTCTTACAAGTGCTACCACGAGCCGCGATTAGAGACTTAACTTCTTCTCTACAATTATCTAACGCCCCAGTCAGTTTAATAACAATAAAAACGAGATTTGGACTCCATTGCGCATTTCCGCGCAACCCTTCTCGGGGGTCCGCTTTATACGGAAAAGTTGGGCCGGGGGCAGGGCAGGGCGCGGCGGGCGGCGGCGCAAGGCGGATATTCCGCATTTTATGTTACGCTTACTAAGACAAGCAGAAAGATCGCCGCGCGCCGCAGTCTCCTCGAGTTACTACTCATCATATTCCGCGGCGTCGCGACAATTGTAGCGGAAAGGCGATTGCCGAAAAACGTAGATTACGCGCGCCCGCACGCGGCGGAGGCGGGGACGGGGAGAGACGGGGACGGGGCGACCAAAGTTTAGTCGCGCCCGGCGGGCGGTAAATCGGCGCTGATGGCGCGCAAAGGGCGATGTGGAAAGAGGGCCGCGAAGGGGAGGGGGGAGTGGAGGAAGGTAGAGGGAGAGGACGGGGCGCGAAGGCTGTGGAAGTTTGGCGATCCATAATCAACTTTGAGAAGCGTCCGCGAAAAACTGCCTTCGCGAAGGTCTTCGGTTCGGACAGAAATACTTGCGGCGGGCAGAGTTGGGATTGTCACCTGTGGAGAGTGAACGTTAGACTCAAGAATCAGGTGTTTGACAATCTCCTTTGAATATGTTTCGGGAGTGATCATTTATGAGCACATCACATGAAGTGTACGTAAGACCCTGAGAATACTCACCATAAATAATAATCGGAAAAGTACACTATGCGAATGATCTACAGAAACTTTAATACAATTCTCTTATGATTTCGAGGGGCCAATTATTAATTTCATTAAAGGTAAAAAATCTGTGGAAATGGTACGATGGCATACATAAAATGGAATATCATTGCACTTTAGTTTATTGTAGAAACTTTTCATTCAACTGCTGCGTTCGCCCTAATGGGATCGTCAACATTATTTGTTACAAGAAAAGTCTCACTGGTTGTAATATCTGGTATGATCAATGATTAGATTTTTTCATTTTCTCTCTTTTTCATAACAAAAAGTATGAATTTATTGAGTTAAGTTGAAAGAATATTGTGATAAATGGAGTGGTAAGTAATAAATGGAGGAATGGATGAAAATTAACCTTAATAGGAATGGGTAAAGATTAACATTGTTGTTAATCAATTAACAAAATTCCAGCAAATAACACCGAAAAGGAAAATTTTCTCATTTCTTTAATTAATTGCACTTCAATGAAGGAAACCTACGTATCGGCTTTAAAAAAAATCTAACTTCAAAGTATCTTCTGATACAGACAAAAATCGGACTCAATGGCATTGGCTTTAGAATCTCAAGAATACTCAAATAAAAAATACTCCATCCAAAATTTGTTCAACATCTAAGCTTACTCCTTCCGGGTTCGAAAACTTTCAAAACAGCGAATACTGATAACATAATTTTATTTAAAAAACAAGCCGTAAAATCAAACGATGCCACAAAGCAAAAGAGACGAGTCGATGCGGCGTGAGTTTTTTATTACTCATCAAAAGGCCGCGAACGCGATAAAGCCTACCCGTCCGCGCTCAGCGCGCGGACTTGGCCGTGGCCAACCCTAGCGCGCGGGCGGTTAATTTCGAATAATCAACACTTTTTTAGAAACAATCGCCATAATTTCCTTTTGACGGCGGCTGGTGGAGCGGGGCCGGGACGGGTCGGGGCGGGTCGGGCGGGTACGGGGCGGGGCCGGAGGCGGGGCAGGGCAGGGCGGGGGGCAGGGTGGGGCGGGGTGGGGCGGGGCGGGGCGGGGCGGGCGGGGCGGGCGGGGCGGGACCGGGCCAGGCCGACCGCCACCGCTTCTTCACCTCGCGCCGCACCGCTCGTCTTAGCGACCCCCCTATCTCCTTTCCGCCGCAACCGCCCCATCCTCATCCACTTAAAATAATGCCGGCTGGCTCGTTAAATTCCTTTAAAACTCGCTCCGAAGGCCCCGCTGCTCGTTGCACGCCCGGCGCCACTCCCCTTCCGCCGCTCGCCCGGTTCAGCGCCCAGGCCTGCCCACGCGCAGAGGCGGTCACAGAGGAGGCGCGACGCGGGCGGTGGTGGGCGGGTGGCGGTGGCCCGGCCTCGTCGGGACACCACGTATTCCAATGTTACGATTCTGGGAGCGAAATCCTATTGGCAGTGAATCGTTGCCAAGCTCGTTACTGAATATCGAATTAATATTTATTACGAGGCACTGAACAGCTGATTCGCATGCGTCGAATATCAGCAGTCAATTCTACGGTCATACTTCATCACATGTCATATTGCAGGTTGTGTGCGGACAATGGCTCGTCAACTGGCAAGCAGCAAGGGTACATCGACGAAGCGACTAAGCCGCCACGAAGCGGACTTGTAGCCAAATTATCCCGCCGAGGAGGAATCAGACGGCAGCGGCGGAGCGGTCAAAGCAAGAGGTGCAAGCTGGCGACGGGATCGCAAAGGCGTGGAAAGGGGTGGGGGGGGGGGGGGAGGGCCGCCATCTCCCGTTGCGTCGACCGCGTCAGCGCATCTCCTGCAGCGTTTTCTTTTTCAAATTAGCCCCAAATTACTCGACGAGGGAGGCAGTAGCGGCGGAGCATCGCTCGTAATCTCTGATATCTTAGCCGGTGCGGCGCGGCCGTGTCGTCGTCGTGGCGAGCGCGGGGCGGAGCGGGGGGCGTGGGCGGGGGCCGTCTAGTTCGTTTTGACGCCCGCGCCGACGCAAACCGGGGAGCGCTTCGGCGTAAACGCTGCCCTTGCCGCAAACAGCACGCTCGGGAGCCGGGGATTATCTTCGGAGCGCGCGTCAGCGCTTCTCGGGCGACGGGTAAGGCGTCGCCACCACGCGCAGCGGCCGCTCCACCGACCGCCTCTTGCGAAAGAAACAAGGCAATGAATTGCTCCTTGTAGCCTTTCCCTTCAAGAGGAATGACACAGGAAACGGACACAGTAAATAAAATTACAATGTTTTTCTGTTCGTCGTCTCGTAGCAATGCCAGTGCCTACACCTAACTTCGAGCGAATCAGAAGCTTCGGCATTAACACATCGTTGAGACCTCAAGTTATAGAACAAATGAATAGCAACAATCAGGTGTCGCACTTAATCAGCTGGCTGGCTGATGAGAGTTAATAGGGAGGTTAATTGTGATAAAGTAAATTATGTCAACCAATATTGTGAGTAACGTAACCTGTTTTGATGCTAATGTTAATTGCATTTCGTATCTTGGTAGCTATATAGCAACGAGCGAAGAACGCGGCAAAACCGTCCCCTCCACACTCAATTGCCAATTACATTCCTAATTTGTAAGGACCATAACGAGCAATAACTACATAGAGCAGTGAACAGGGCAGTATTCGAGGCGTTTGAGTAATGTTTTCTAATATTATAATTTATAATGCAGTAGTATTATAGTATACTTCTCCCACCCTAGATCACTACATTTAAAATATTCAATTTTATACAATGAGCTGAAGTGCCATGTCGCAACACATTTATAGTGAACGTAGAAGGCAGGTGGATACCTAAATGAGTCCAGTATATGGAATCGTGATTGCAGTTTGTCAACCACTATGAAGCAGGCGTTGCGATCACAGTCATGGTAAAGAGTAGGAAGAGTGAAATTTTCAAAATAAAACGATGTGTCAGCAATTTTTAGAGAAATTTTTATAATGTACTTAAAATATAATCTATAAATGGCTGTTTTTAACACAGGTGACCGTTTAGCGGTGTTTTGCCTCTAGTTTCAGATAATTTTTAAGTCGCATCTGCCAATTCCATGTTACTAGATTGAGGGGAAAGAAATGAAAAAGTATCTCAATATCCTCAACAACTAAACGAAGTCAGTTATGAAGTTTGAGCAAGAAAACCTGCAATTTGTATGGAATACAACTCTACACAGTCATTATATACATACAAATCCCATTACATATATGGTAGAGATTAAAGAAAATAATTAGTGCAATTACAAAGTGCAGCACACACAAGAAGCGCGTATTTGAGTATTCGCTTTGCAAAGCTAAAGGAAATACAATGTGTAAATGTATTGGACATGGAAGATTTATTTCCTTGATTGCCACCAAAACTTGACTCAATTTCCACAATGTCTCCCTAATATTAAAGAACTTCGCATATTACTGTAGAGATGAGGAGGGGCTGAAGCAGGGTTGTTAAAAAGGAAGTTACAGCATGGGGTAGTGATGTGACTAACATTCACTCCTCTCGGAGATGGCCCCAATAATCCATACCCCCAAAAAATGCTTATTTCCGAAGCACTAGTGTACCCACGTGCCCGCTCATGTTTCCTGCTATTCACCAAAACTTCCTACAACCAAACAAGAAATGTTCACTCTGTGAGAAAGAAAGGAAAACAAACAAACTTTTCTTTGGAGAAACCAGTATTCGAACTACACCGTAGTCTCCAACCTGCCCCGTTCCCGCATCCGCAAGCAGGCAACCCGATCGTTGCGCGCGCGTCAAGGGGAAGCCTACCTGGCCAGGCGACCGGATCGCCCCTCCCCCTCCCCCTAGCTCAGTCGGCCAGCCACTTCTTAGCGGAGCTCACGTAGCGTCCCAAGTCTCCGCTTGTATCGCCGTTTAAGGCATTAAGATAATTGCCGGGCTGGCGGCGCCGCTTCCCTTCGCCGCAGAGAGAGAGAGAGAGAGAGAGAGAGAGAGAGAGAGAGAGAGAGAGAGAGAGAGAGGCCCCTCTCATTAAAAGATTAGATATTTGACGCAAGCGGCGGCGGAGGCAGCTTGCCCGCTCTAACGCTGTCTTCTCCTTCAAGAATGTTTATGTAAAATTTTACGCAGCAAAGCCCCTCCCGTTCTCTCTTTACGCCGTCGACTTGCCGCGTAAGTAACGCCCGCCAGGGGTAGGCATCACGTGAGCGCCTCGCAGCGAACAATTTGCCGGCGGGCAGGGCCTTCAGACATCCGACCGCGTCGGGGCGGCGCGCGGACGACGGAGAGCGGCCTCGAAAACCGCTCGGCCGCGCACGCGCAGACGAAAGACGAAAGCATGACGACCGGGATGTGAAGATTAGAGCGGAGGATAACTTGCTTAAGAAGCAAAGAGTAACGATCTGAGTAGCGAACGAGAAGAAAAAATTACCCAATACGACACAGCAGAGTTAAAAGATAAATACTAAAAGAAGTGGAAGGCCAAAGTTAAAACTCAAATGTATGATGGATATGTATTATAACAGCACACCTTACACAAGAGATATCAATTCTAGTGGGCTTCAAAATATATTGACTGTATCTTCACAAATAGATGTATGCAATACGTAATATTTCGTCAACGTCATTCATCCCAAATACAACTTGTTTATCTCACAATGTACATTTTTGTGGGCTTATTTATGAATTGAAATGAATTATCCAGTGATCGCACTTCCTCTGGCCAGTGCCGAACGCGGCATCGACTCCAAGCGGCCGCGTCGTCGCCTTCGGTCTTCCCGGACGACGTGCCCGCCCGCGACGCCGCAACAGTCACGCCCCGAAGTCGCAGCGTCTGCGGCGGGGGCGGGGCGGGGGCGCGGAACGCGGGCTGCATGCGGCGCGGGGCCGAAAGCGGGCCGAAAATCCCAGGCCTCGCGGCGCGGCGGCCCACATTAAAACAATATTATAAGTGCAATAACGAGGGCAGTTTACAGGCGCCGCGACTAAACTCCTGCTCCTTCCTTCCTTCCCTCCCCACCCGTCCCACCGCTCTTCTTAGCAGAAAGCGGCGGCCCGAGGGGTTCGGAGAAGGGGAACGGCTGTGGCAGGGGAGGAGGTGCTTGCCGCGCCGAGCCGCCGGTTTGTATTTCGGTTTTTATTTCTCGCAAGTCCTCGAATACGAAATAAGATCCCCTGCAGATTCGCAACGCTGCTCATTGTGTTCACATGATTATTCTACAAGCGCGCGGGCGAATCGCGGTGGGTGGGGGAAGGGGGGAGGGCGCGCCAGGGCTGCGGCGAAGGTCTGCGGCCGCGCGCGACCCGCGAACCAGGTGGCTTACCGACGACAAACGCAGCCAGCTATCAATACAAGACTTTTATGATTTTTACGACTTTTATGAATTTTACGACGTTTATGATTTTTGATGATATTTATGATGCGCACTATATGGATTGGAAGAACAGCACATAGGGAAGTAAATGAACTTTGACCAGGATGGTACGTAAGCTCGATCAGTAATTATGATTAGAGCAACTATTTTCTGCCAGGAGAAAGATTTCTTCCCAAACCATCTTTTGGATTGCTTTCAATATCTAGTTAGTTTGTTGCCTTTCTAAATGAATTTTTATTTTTTATATCACTCTTTTTATTACTGTGAGTATCTTTGAGCACGCTCATAAATTACATATGTTTGTGTCATTTTATTTAAAATATTTTCACATAGGTACAAGCAAATTAACATTAATAAAAACTGTCAGAAATCATTTGTGATGCAATGATCCAAAGTTCGACCATAAGAGACACATTATATAATTATAAGAAACACATTATATAAACTCGGTTCACTATGAAGCGCAAGAAAACAAAACGAGATTTGTGGCTAAAGAACAAAATATATTTTATTCCTCTGGAGTCTTTAAGAATGCCACACAAAACCCGATTATTAGCTTTCAACCGCCACAGCTGTTACAGCAGACGGAACCTCGTCCGAGGGGATTCAGGCCCATCCGCAGCGCCGATAGATGGGCACGCCCCCCTCGCGTCCGCGTCCGCACCGGCACCCGCCCGCCCGGCGACACGAACACTTTTAGAGGACACACAAGACGAGCTAGAAAGCGCGTAATGACCCGCGAAACATTGTTTGCAGGCACTTTGGGCGCTGAAAGCCGCATAATGCGAAGAAAGCCAAGGCCCCCTGCGCCGCCCGCTCCCAGAAGGTGTGTGGGCGGGGAGGGGAGGGGAGGGGCCGGGGGAGGGCGGGGACGATCGCGTGTGTTTCCCCGCCGGGGCCCCCGCTCGCTCGGGTAGGCGCGCCCGCGCCCGAGCCACACAACGTGTGTTGCATGCGCCGCACACTGCCACCTCATGGGCCGAAAAATAGAAGTGGAAGAAGAAAGAAACGCACCAGCGAATTACTTTCACGCCGAACAAAATGATATATTTACAACGAAATGGAAGAGTTAGTAGCAACATTTTAGAAATGTAATACGTGATTATCATACTAGAGATTCGGTAATATATTATAATGACAGGTTTCCTAATATAACGTAATAACAAAATTCCTTATAAATTTCACGCAACGAAAAAAATGTTGTAAATGACATTCAAGCATTTACAATAAACAAAAACAAACGCAGGAAGAAAATATAAATCTTCAAATAGTTGGCGAAAAAAGAACATATGTGCTGAGTGCTGAGAACTATCTAGTCGTTATCCATACAGCAGAAAACTGATGATGATGACGATGGGTAAGCCAATTTTAATAAATGATATTGTTGGCAATGACGACTCATATAATTATTTCATTGGAAATGCCAAAGAAAACTCACCACAATATCAATATTATATTGGCGCGCTCCATACTTCTGTTTGCTCGTTGTATGCGTGCGTGGGAAAGTTAAAAAATTCAATACCCGCGTCTGTTGTTACACGGCCCCACTGCAGCCGCATGCACTGAGCCATTGCGAAAGTGAAGTGTACCCCGCCACCCCTATGCAGTGGAGTTGAACGAGCCACTTACATGTAGCAGCTGGCGGGAGTGCGCGAGAGAAGATATTAATCTTTCACGGTGATATTTCAGAGCGACGCAATGTAAGAGCCTCATTTCGACGATTTTTAAATGGAATAGAAGAAACGTAAGAACTCCAACTTGTAAGAAATTCCCTTACTAACAGAAATAGGTAAAACACTTTGTATTATTGACTCTCGGCTTGCATCTTCCGGTGAATATTCATGAGTAAAATTACTTTTTTTTTTAATATAGAATATTAAACACAATTTTACACATCAAAATTAATGGTCCATGATTATTTGAAGATTCAAATGATAAAAAAGTAACGTTTCGAAGGTAGCTAAACTACTGTTAGCAATACAGGACTTTGCGTACTCATACTCAGAGATTGGATGGAGGCGAGTGAAACGTCGTTCAGTAGGTTCCCCCGTTGTTTCGAATGTGTTCTTCGACCGAAACCAGCAGCGGTGGACATCCCTGAGGAACATTATTACTTTCGGCACGGAAGAGAAAAATATGTTGAACAGTGTAGTTATTCCAAGATTACAACTAAGGATATAAGGGGTATTATATTAATGTGTTATGGCGAAACTTAAGAGCCGGCCCCGTTCTTGCCGGCGCTAATGCGTGCGTGTCCTAAGAACGTGATACGGATGGTAAAGAATTGCGCGGAGCTTTACTTCGCCGAGTGGCGGGCTTAGGCAGGGGCTTTGCACGGGCGGAGGGGGCCGGGGCGACTTCGCTCGCGCCTCACCTCCGCCCCGCCCCGCCCCGCCCACCCGCCCTCCGCGGCGGAACGCGGGGACCAGCCAGACGAACCAACAGGGAAGTGCTTCCCGGACGCACTGGCAGCGGGAGAGACCCGCACACGGACGGGTGGAGGGGCCACCCCGATGGCGACCTGTGGTTAGTGGAGTGACACGGAAAACAGCACGATCAGAGAGGTAAACACGATGAAATGGAGGAGAAGAAGAAGCTCACAAACAGACGTACACGCGTGAATTGGAAAAAAGTAATAGTCGTTAGTGGTCGCTGTGAATGTGAATGTAGGGGGTACGTCAACGGGGAGATTGTTGAGAAGATGATAGAGAGTGGCTGAAAAGGTGAGTGGGAGAATGAATGAATTAGTGTGACTGAAACCGAGATAAAATGTGTTTATGAAATAGAGTGATATTCATCGCTCTATGACTACAAGAACGAGTAAACAGATATGGCTGTGCGTGTATGGAAACTCAGGAGCATACTGCACTTGAATACAAGAAGAGTGAATGGTGCGAAATATTGACCGCGTGAATCGTTGACGACTGAATAACGACAACTCAGAGAGCGACGGTCGAATGCTGAGCTCCCTTGCGAAGCCGAGGCATCGTTGGTGCGTTCGTTAGCATAAATTCTGGCTTTAAACGCAAACAGCCTTGCGGCGCAGATCCGTCGCGGCGATACTTGAAAAACAAAGGGGGATACATAGACTGGAGGAGATCTGCTTCTGTGGTGAGACACACCAAAATCACAGAAAGAACTGTGCTGTTACGAGGACTAATCTGAATATATATTCCACAGAAAGGTAAATGTAGAAGAATGTTGTCTCTTAGAAAACTTTGCGAATTGCTTGCTTATACATTACATTTATGAGAGGAAACTAAAAAGCGAAATAGATATCCACTGATGGACGTTACTGAAAAGTAATGAAAATATGTGCATCACGCTTACAAGGCAGAGTGTTACTTGAAATAAAATGCTGGTTCCAGAACTGAATTCTACGGATTGTGTCTACGTTCTTCGTCTATTTCTCTGAGATCAGTCTCAAGAGCTCTTGGAGTAAAGAATCTTCGTTCAGTCAAATGTGCTAGAAATGACTTATCGAATGCAAAAATCGTTAGCTCCATTTGGAGGGCGTGGATGCAAACAAACGGAAAAGCATTTTTAAAGGTTCTCAACATAATACACAAAATTCTGAAGTCACTACTATGTAATTTTTTCGTGAAATGTTTTACACTTCTATGTCTGTAATCATCGTATTGTCATTCGATATATAAATATGATTTACTTTATTTACATAGGTATAGAAGTTTCGCAATCACATAAACAAATACCAAAAAATAAAAAAAGAACAGACGTTTTCAATTACAATTTTCGTGTTGCAATAGGTAACTTTTCTAAGAACATATGACGAAAATGAACAATCTAAGCGAAACATTAGTTAAGAGAGTAATGTGGCAAAAACAATCGTCGCCTCGATTATCATAATAATAATAATAATAATAATAATAATAATAATAATAATAATAATAATAATAACAATAATATTTTAAGCTAATATTAGTAGTCTTACAAAGATATAAATTAATTAAACTCTATTTTGTTCCAAAACGCGGTGTGTTGTAATGTAAACATGGAGAGTTAAATACTATTAGCTCAATTGTAGTTGCGGTGGCTGACCTGCAGGACACGACGTCCTTGCCGCCGAAGAAGGCGCCGGCGGGGCCCCAGCGCCGAGGCAGCTCGAGCACGGCGGCGCCGCGCGGGCCCGACAGCGCCAGCTGCGTGCCCGTCTCGTTCACGCGCAGCGCCTCCACCGCGAACGACGGCGGGTCCGACGGCAGCAGCGTCTGCGGCACACCAACACACGCACAATTCACTCACGGGCATTGCCACCCCACACAAGACGCCATTCTCCAGTACTTGCAAGTACAGCACGGATAGGATTGTAATGGAAATTGCATTTCGATATGTTTCTTTCAGAGATTACACCTCCAGGAAATAGTAACATCCACAGTACATTTCTGCACTACATTGATTTCTTAAGAAAAAAAAAAAACAGATTTCATTTCAAGTTTCGTTTCAAAATGAATCATAATCTAAATATTATCGTAATTTAGGTAAATGACGACCATGCGTTGATAATATTTCTATGTGGATACTTTCTGTTCCATTTATTTACCAGATCATACTATTTTTACAGAAATATTACAGTTTTTCTTTCACGTTTGTTTCTACACTTTTTTTCTCTCCAAACTCTACAATTTGTAATTCCACATTGAGAAATTACCAGCATACGTACCCTTAATTTCTTGTCATCCATTAACAATTTAAATTTCATCACAAACATTTTAGTAATCCTCGTCAACTACGTCTTTCTGTCTCTCCATATATATTTCTTTCATATAATACAATTGTCATTGTATATCATTAAATAGCAGTAAATACTCATACTGTAATGAGTTTTTTCGAAGTTATGAAGAAAATAAATATTTCTTAACCGTCCAAAATTCACAATTAGTAGTTCAAGAGCAAAATGTGAGTGCATCGTAATATAATTTAATGCTCAAATGACATTTCCCCACTTAGAGTGTAATAATATGCAAAAGAAATAAATGAAAGATACGCAGCTTCATTACTTATTTATCGTATTTTTAAATACCTAAGAAACAAATAAATAAATAAATGAAGCTGTTGACTTCTTTGCTTCCGAATTCATTGCTTTTACATCAGTAAAAATACGACATGCCATTTCAATTGCATCAATTCTATAGGACAGTTGCAAATGGTCACCGTCTTCTCAATATTCAAATATTAAAAGCTACGATTTATTAGTCCCACATAAAATTCATCATCTTTAAAAGTACAATTGCAATATGTGAAGAAACAGAATTCAATACAACCTTTATATTACAAGTCTACATATTTTATGTTTTCAATGAATGACACTGGATTCCTGACGAAATTAATTATCCTACACTCAATGCACTAACAAATGCATATCGTGTAGCCCATCATTCTCCGAAGGACTTTTCCAAGTTAGTAACGAGAAGATGCAAACGAGTCGAAAAGCACACAGCGTTTGTCCACCCTCAAGCAACCACACAACAGAACATAGCATCCCCGGGCTGCAAGATTTCGATACGCATTTCTTTCTATACGGCAATCCAGGCATAAAATCTATATAATAAGTTTTTCCGATACTCTCCATAACGAGCTCGAAGGTTCTCCCCAATAATTGCCAAAGTTGAACAACCCACGAGAGAAAGAAGGAGAAAAAAAGAGCAACGTATGGCGCGGGAGACCGCATTCAGTTTTCCTACCCCAAGGGGTTCATCCTCCCTCTACCTCCTCGTCCCATCCCGTCTCCCTGTCCTCAGGCCGTCCTCCTTCCCGTCCCCCTCCATGCCCTTCACGTAATGAGCCTATCCCGACGTACGCAGGGGGAAGAGATATTTTCATTATAGAAAATAGGGGAGCAGGTAATGAATCATTCGTCTTCCGCATAATGGTGCGCAGGACGCGTGGCTGGCTGGGTCGCATGCGTGTCCTGGGCGCTTCGCGACCGACTTCAACGATAAGGCGAAAAAAAAGAACATCGAAAAAATACGCGACTGTGGAGTAGCAGAAGGCTCGTACGCGCCCGCGAGTTGTCGAACGTGTCGCGCTGCCTCCTCCTCGTCGCTGTCGCAAGAACTCGGCAGAGGAGAACGGGGACGAGGGGCAGAGGTCGTTAGGAATTATCTTTCCGGCTGGAAAAATGTCTGTCGCTTCCGTTTTCGTCCTCGCCCGGCTACATTAAGAGCCGTTACTGTACGTGAAATGCAATCGATATTTCTCCTGTCAAGAGTGCAAATATACACCGCTGAGATGGATCAGTGGAATATGAACAAGCAACACGGAAGAGAGTTGGGGGAACACGCAATACAATATGAGGTAACTTGTTTGTATTATCTCATCTCTCTTGTACCTGACAGACCTTTATTGCCACAAAAATATTTCACTTTCAATGTTATAGAACGTGAACTCCGATAAAATCATGCACTTCATCAATCTTGTTTACAGAGAACATCAATACTGATAAACTGTCTCAAAATAATTTTTAAAAAGTAAGGAAATCTAAGGCATAAAGAAAACTTTGACATAGAGCAAAACACTTTTTAGAGTAAATGAGTGATTTTTAAAACCGAATAGTCATGGTTCGAAAATGTTTTGACACTCGTGATCAAAGCACTGCAAAATGATTAGTTTTGAAACGGAGAACGACACCAGCGAAAAAAAATATTTTCCTTGTTGCAGTTATCTACTACAACTTTTTATGTAAATCTCTAGACGTCTCGACTTTCTTTTAGTTTGATTTCCTTTCGCACAAATACAATCGTCCAAGACGCAATTTAAAATTAAAAATCAATTGCTTCACACCCACAGTACCAAAAAGTGCAGACGTTAATATGTCCATCAATCCGAAGTATTCATCCAGAGAATTGACAGCAACACCCAACGACACGTTCTGAGAACGGGCATATCCAGACTTGGCGCGAGATACGCCCAGTACGGTACATGTGGCGGCCAAGCGCGAGCGAGCGCGGCGCCGCCGCCGCCGCCTCCTGCCCTGTGTGAGGGTCTGGGGGAAGCAAGGCAGGGCGCGCGGGGCAACTCCTCCCGGGCCTCGCGTCGCGCGCTCCCTATATCGTCAGGAATCAATTTGTTCTGACATTTTCATAAAACGGCGCTCATTTTGTGGTGAGGTTCCCCACCATCGCGCGTGCCATTTCCTCTGGCGCCTCCCCCTCCCCCCGCACACACACTCACACATACCCTCTCCCTCCTCCCGCCCTCACTTCAGCTGTTCCGTTCCGCTCAGCTCCGCACGCCCGCCCGCCGTCGCTTTCCGTGTTGCGTTCCGCCTCGCGACCCCGCCCGCCCTCCCCTCGCGGGCGCAGCATAACCATCCATCTGGCGGATTGTAACCGCCGCGAAATAATGTGACGAGAAATTCCGGAATTTTACGTCGCGACGACGGGTGCTTTGGCGGGCGGCATACGTTTCGCTGGAGGAGATGGCGGCGGCGGCGGCGACCAGAGCAACGCCAGACGGTTTGCGGCAACGACGACGATCGCGATGTCTGGGAGGAGTGGAATGGAGGACTAGAGACATTGTGAAGCAATGGTCTTGCCAATGCCGAACTGAAGTGTACAATAAAGGTAAAAATAAAGCAGTGGGCGTGAGGGAAATAACGGAACGTGTTAAGACAACCACTGGGACTGAGTGGAATGAAAATAACGGAGAGGAGGAAGTCATCGTGACGTTTCAATGACGCGAAGCCCGCGGTAAGAGCAAGGCATGGAGGTGATGTTCAAGGGCAAAGAGACCACAGCAATAAAGAAGGTGACGCGCATGGGCGGTTTGAGCGTGTTCGTTGTAAATGTTTCCATTTTCATGGAGACGTTGGTGTTCGGGGTATGATTGCTATACACGTAGATCCCCTCCCGTAAAATGGACTCCCGAGGCACGTGTTCAATTATTTTACAGACCTCTGTTACAAAGAATTGGTGCAATGTGTAACAGTTGTTTGGTTCTTTACTACGATCGTATGAAAAGCTGATCATGTTCAAATGAAGTACGGCAGGAGCTTGTTTAAAATCATATTACCAAACCAATTCACGTGGGCACAAACCTCCATATTTGGCTCTATATCTAACCACTATCAAATAAGTATAGCATGCTACAAGGTAAATTATGTAAAACCTAATAAAATAAATCACATTTTAAATTAAACTAATTACTTTGTTTACATATTTTAAATTAAATTAATTACTTGCTTGGTAGTCGGGGGAACGAAAAACTAAAAGCATTTTAAGGCACAATTCTCGCCTGATGCGGATCACTTATGTGAAGCCAAATTCACAATGCAGTTGCATTATGAATTTGGCTATACATAAGTGATCGGAACAATGAACTCTTTTGCAAGCAATTCAACGACCATCAGAGCGCTTATTATTGACACATTGATGACAAACAACTTTTTTTAAAAAGTTTAAACAATCGTGGAAAAGTTTCATTTTCGTCGGGGAAGGCATTTCCATTCCATGACGCAGCAGGGAAGGGGCGGGCCCGCGAGGCGACGGGGTCTGTGAGGGGAAAGAAGGCGGCGGGTGATCGCCGGCCGCCGCCTGAGGGCGGCGCATCGACGCCTCGCGCGCCCTCGCAACGCCACCTCCGCCACACCGCGAACGAGCGAACTTCACCCACCCACCCACCCACACAGACAGACATGCGACTGAAGTGGTGTGCGCCAAATGGCAAACACGTCGGGTTCGGATTATTCAAGGTTGGGCTAGCGGACGTGTCACATAGGGTTTTTACGAGTTTCCGTATGTCTCAATGTAAATGTGTAATGGTATTAGCACATGCGAAATCTCAACTCCAATTGAGGATGAAATGCCTGTCCACGCGACGAGCCTTCAAGCATCAGTTTCACTAATCTAGATGTCCTCCCAGATATGATTTTTTTGGACAATAATTCGAAAATTGTTTACGTTAAGTCAATACGTACAAACACTTTTAATAATCCTTTTCATCTTCTCATTACACGAAAACGAATTGGAAAATATTTTATAAAATGTCCCAAATAGGGAATGAATAAACCATGAGACAAAATGTTGAATTTGACGAACATATCAGAAACAATATCTGAACAGAACAAAATCACTAACATGGCTTACTGACAAGAAAAAACCGACACTAAAATAATTATCATTATTAAATGATATCGTAAACGAATACAAGTTTTTCTGTGTTAATCAAACGAAACACGGACGTCATGTAAATTTAGAAACTTCAAAATGTCAGGTCTCAATAATTACAGAAATGTCATATTTGAATACTCACAGAAAGCCGAAATACTTTTACATTGAAGTGCTTTCGTCACAGAAAATATATGATCGACAACATTCAAGACGATATTTTTCCCACAATTGAAAGCACATCAATGTATGAACCTTCTTCCCTCACAAGTGACATGCGAATGAGACCCCGTCGCGTCCCCGCGTGACCTGGCGGACCACGCCCTCCGCGGCGTCGCCCGGCCCGAGCATATGACTGCTCAATTTTAGCCAACCAATTTCCTTTTAAATATGGAAATCTCCGTCTCGGCCTGATAGCCAGCCTGGAACGGCACCTCGGGCGGGTGGCGGCGCGCAAGTCAGCTTTTTTTCCAGGGTACCCCCCCCCCCCTCGCGCGGCGCGACCGAACGACGATGAGGAGCGAGGAGGAGCGGGGCGAGCGGCGCACAATGGTCCGAAACGAGCTAAAAGGAGCACGATGCATAATAAAACATCCAAAAAAATCACGGGAAGGCACCATTATATCAAAATAGTATCTCTTTGGATGTAAGCGATATGCTAAATTAAAAGAAATATACAAATATTTGTTCTATAATTGATTAAATTTTAAGTGGTTGCATATTCAACAACAGTCGTTTTGATCTCAAGGAATCTTCAAGAAATATACAAAAGGAAAATAACATTCTCCAAATATGAAACTGGGAGCACTTCAAATTGGGACGAAAGCTCCTGAAATATCCCCTATTCTCTAAATAGTAAAAAATACTATTATTCAGGTTTCTCTCGCTCACAACATACACAAAACCCAACAATAAATACGTTGCACGTATCAAGCAAAGCAATGTAAAGAAAACCGATAGAACCGTAACACAAACATTCTAAGATTATTATTGTTTATGTGTGTTATCTTCGTATTCAAGTGGTTAGATGCTTACCAAAAATACTCCAAACATCCTGCGCGCCGTTGCGACCCACAGCCCGGCGCCGGCGAGCCCGAGGGCGGCAGTTAAGGCCGGGCTCGATATCGGCGGGGATAAATCGCGCGGCGATATTATAACTGCCCCGTGTAATGGCTTCTTCGATCCTCTCTCGCGAAGATGGATTCTAATTTCCTCCTCTTACTCCGCCCACGCCATCTTCATCCCCCCGGGGTCCTTGGCGGAGCGTGGGCGAGCGCGAGCGCGCTCTCTCTTTTGAGGTAATAATATCAATAATTTATAACGATACCTCCGTGCCTCTTCCCCGGTTCATTTAAATTAAGCAATAATAAAGCTTTAGAAAATATTAAAAAAAGGTTTCAAACCAATTTTCTGAAACTTGTATCCTTTGTTACTGAAACGAAGGTGCGAGCGAGACGGAGCTACGAGATTCCTGTGTCAAGACATAAAGAGCAATAGGTGAAATTATTTTTATTATTCCCCGCGCCGCCACGGGCTCCCTCTGTCTCGCCTGGCCTCGCCCCCCCTTCCTTCCTTCCTGCCTGCCTGCCTCCTTTCCCCTGCGCGGCGAACCGCGGTCGCCTTCTCCCGTATTCTCGTTCTCTTCGCCTTTCCTTCCCATCCACTTAATTTTTGTTACGAAAAATGAAGGTCATTTTTTAAGTTAAATGAAATGGGTATAACCCAACCCAACCGGGCGCTCGAAGGAGCCGCAGCCACCGGCGGATCCGCGGGAGTTACCTCGATCCACGAGGCGGGGGCGAGGGGGCGGGGCGGAAGACAAGCCGTGCGTGCGCCCCTCCCTTGCGGATTCCCAGCGCCCGCGAGCGGCGACAGAGAGCTTCCGATCATTCCGTACTAAACGATACACCGCTTACACGAGGAGATCTCCTCAGACCCGGTCATCTAGCGAGAATTATACACTCTTGGATGCCAATACATGATTACCATATGGTTACACCACATGTCACCTGATTGCGACGAAATCTGCAGCGTTTGTGATACTTTCAATTTCTATAGTCAATATCAACAAAGACAATCTTATAAAAAAGGTCAAGCAGCAGCTAGACATTTCATCACACAATTCCCATAAAATTATCTTTTAGTCTTTCTATCGACTACTATAAGTGTTTCCAAACGTACATTTCTGTTCAATACCTCTGGCACAAATGTACCGAATGGCACTATTTTACCAACATCGCTTCACATAAAGTCAAATAAGTGATGGATGAGGAAAATATTCTTTATCTTCCGATAGTTCACTATCAAATATACAAATTGCCAACACAATTGATTAAATTTGTGTGACAATTTCATATTTCAAAGGCTGACATTGCAAGAAACAAAGTAACAGCAGATGTGATAGAGGTTCAATTGACAACCTTACTTTATAAAATCAACTAACAGGCCGATTGTATTTCATTGATTGGAAGTGATTGCAGGCGCGACAACGGCTAAGGTAGTTAGTTCTGTAAGTGTAGTACATGATTTCCCGGAGGTGGCGGTGGCCTTCCCCCACTGGATGGCGAGGTCGGCGCCGACTTGCCGTCGGCTAGAGGACCCAACCGGGTATCTCCAACCAGCGGAGCACCGCCCCAACCCTGACAAGTACTAAACTCCCGATTGGTTTCCCGGCATGTGGAGGTAGTGCATTTAGTGTAAATGTGTGTAAGTAAAGGGTGAGGATAGGACATGGAAGAAGGAAATATCGCGAGCGATCCATGACCCGTTTGCTAGGGTACTACACCGGCTTTCGCCGGGTGCTGATTGGAGAAACCACGGAAAACTACCGACCGAGTAACCACCGGCCGCTAGAATTCTCCTCCTGTCAGCACTAGAACTCAACCTAGCCGAAAATCCTACCATCGTCGGGACTCGAACTGGGAACCAGGATCTCCCGGTCAGATGCAATGCAGTGACTGTTGATGCCCTGACCTACCTCCTCCGGTCCAGCCGATTTGAAAGATTGAATCGTTTCTACATCGCGGGGCGGGGC
>BOPP01000075.1:229644-252630 GCA_017312745.1 Gryllus bimaculatus
GGGAAGGAGGGAGAAGGAACGGCAAGGGGTGTGCCGGGGCGGGTGCAGTAGGCGGCGAGCGGTGGGCAGGTGTAGGTGCTGGGACGGGTCAGCACAAGTACGTGGTTAAGCACGACAGGGAGGGATGGAAGATGAGTGGGTGGGGCTGCAATGGCAGGGTTGGGGGAACCGAGGGATGGTGGGTCTGGGCGAAAGGGCAGGGGGTGAGAGAGGTCGGGACGGGGAGTGTCGGTACCGAATGGAGTGTAGCGGGTCGGGGCTGGGCGGAGCCAAGTGAGAAGGAGTGGACGGGGCTAGGAGGGAGCAAGTGGGAAAGAGACGGTTGGGGCGGGGTCGTCTCCTCTAAAGGGCGAGACGCGCGTGCAAAAACGCGCGCACGCCGCGCACCTCGTAACGGCGCGAGGCAAAAACGCGTCGTAAAATCATAATGTGTCGTATCACCTCGGGGTAGCATTAACCCCGGCGCACGCGCGTACAGCATGACACGGAGCGCCCAAGGATGGACGCACGGACGGACAGACGCGGAGGCGACACACATGAGGCCCATGGGACAAATTCGGCTCGTCGGTGCGTTGGACCGGAAACGGACTTCGTTTGAGACGGTAAGGACGACGGAGAGTCTGTTTCAAGTAGATCGGAATATTTCGTGTCCCAGAAATGGCAATAAGTCGTTCACAACTGTAAAATAATTGTTGAGTGGTTTCATAAAGAAGACTAAAAGTAAAAGTGCACGTTTCCCCAGTCACTTTTTCCACCTTAGCTCCGCGGACAGAGCATCAGATCGAGCCAACAGGAATCTTTGGCATATCAGGTTCTCAGAAGTTTCATCCCCATAGGGCGAAAGATAGGTGGAATCCGAATAACGCAAAAGAAAATTAATACCAAGCGAATGGAATATTGGCATAAACGCAAGGGAATATCATCGCAAGAAAAGGAACAAAGACTTCGTATGAACTTTCAAGTGCATAGTAAGGTGACAAAACATATGCAAACTAAGAAACATTTGAACATAAGAACCCCACAAATCAATAATAGAATCAGAATATGTCATTTTGGAATATGAGCACTCAGGTTTTGCACCAGCGGTAGCACAACTCTTTAGACTTAGCACTCGTGCTTTTATTCTTATTATCGCGCCGACCATCACCCAGCTTTCTTCCGGGGAATCAGCCCTCTTCTGTTTTACACGATGAAACATTTGAATACGAAGAAAATTACTGTTCTTTTTTATTTGCGACTTAAAGGGGAATCCTGACAAGTAGGAAGAAAGACGCAAAGTAATTAAATGAATCCTGACATGTTGCTTGCTTAATAAGAAGAAAAATTCGCCCTCTGAAAAAAAAAAAAAAGATTGTCGCTATCATTTAAATTGACAGAACAGAAAAAAAGTAGTCTATAGCTACGTGCATTTTTCCTCGTAATGCTCCTCCGTATGTCTGGAGCATTAGGCTTAAAGCAGTTCTTTTATACTTCCTAAAGTCAGCATCTTTTAATTTTTTTGTTCTCAACACTCTTCATTGTCTTCCCGCTATTTTTTCCAGCTTAAAATCTTTATTATTCCTTTAAAAATTGCTTTCCCTCTGCTCGTGTTTTTGCGCTGCTTACCTGTCAGCCTTCGAATGTGGGAGAGGGCGGCGAAGTGACAGCACCGTCTCTTCACCTCCATTTTCCTCGCAAGGCTTTAACCGTAAAAAATTAATCCTCTCCGAGATAGAAAGCCGCGCTACAGGCGAGAGAACGGGCAAAAATTACACAGAGATCTCCGAAGATCTGCGGCGACGATGTGCGTGCAGGTGTGTACATGTGTGGAATTGGAAAGACAGCACATGTGTCTGCAGGCAGAGACCTCACAATCCGAAAGAAGGCATCGGTGGATATATAGGAATGACGAATCGTTCGTCACGACAAACATGTCACGACTGAGTGAACTAGTCAGGGTGATTATTGTACAATATTATAAGTTTCATAGGGAGACATACAATCACTTCTCTAGAATATCTTGTAGGCAAACAAATACGCTTCTGAATCAACACGTACACATCTGTATACACTTATGAACTTGTTCGCACACCATTCTCAATCAGAAGGTATAAGAAATTGAAGGAAAGTGAACAATGAAAAAAATCAATACTATCTTAATCGCCTAACAGAACGATATTTTCCAGCACAATAACACAACACACAAGATATATAGAAAACGTTTAGAAACAATGCTAATAATCGGTTTATAATTTTGTCAGTATTTTTTTGTTGAATAAAAGACCCAACGACCACATCTCAACATCAAATAAAAAACGAACGAGAACAAAAAGTTCGTTAGCAAAAATCACTATCGTAGAGAAACGAATGCAGATCTAGAAGACACCGCATACATTATGTTCGTAATTGCGACTGGGGCTTCTAGATTAGAACAGTTACGCAGCGCCGAGCCAGAGCAACGGGGGTGGGGAGGCAGAACAGGCTTGGGCAGCGGCGAAGGAGAGGGGTGGGGGTGGGGGTGAGAGGGCAGACCAGCTGCCGACAGAGCGGAGCCCCGCGACCCCATGCTTTTTACGAAACGCGATGGACTTAACTTGAGCGCAGTAATTATTTTTCATCCCCTACGGGTATAAGGGAAATAGACAAGTCAGATGGGTGTTAAAAAGAAAAGCGGAGTGGGCGCGGGGCAGACTGCCTCCTTACGCCTGGCGCCGAAGGGAGGGGGAAAAACGAGGGCTGGGTCAGAGGCGCAGGGGGGAGGGAGGGGCGAGGAACGGAGCGCGGGAAGAAAAAGAACCCGACACCCAGGTCGGTGCTAAAGAATTATAAATAGGGTTAAATTAATGGTAAGGATTTTGCCAAAGTCATAGCATTCATTACTGTTTTTCATCAGGACAATCTTACGCTGTACAGCCCGCGCCCTAGAAGAATGGCTCGCTTGAAGACGCGAGAACGGCGAGATCGGAAGCGGCAAACGGAGGGAAGGTTGGCAACCGTAGCTCCGATCACTATCGATCTCGCAGAGTACGTAATTCGTAGTATTTCCATGCTCCACAATGATAGACAAAACTGCATTATCCTAAACGAATAATCAGATGAGGAGAAATGTGAGAAATTTTAATAATATCATTAGACACATTTTCATGCAGAAAAAAAACTGAGCACGTATTCGTTTTATTTATTCCAATTTAATATGTATCGATACACACCAATACTTCTCACATCTTTATAAAGAACTTGGTTTAGAAAATAACCCTTATTTTACATGGTTACACAGAACAATAAGATCACAACATCGATATTAATTACTGAATTACAGCTTCCACTGTTTTTGACATAATAACCTAATATTATGATGGAAAACAGAAACAGCAACCAGGTAAACACTACATACGAGTATAAACAGAAGTGGGCGATGCATGTAGCAGAATCTTCAGAAAGAGGAATGCACCGTCGTCGTTGTAAAGGTCAAAGGCCCACAAGACAATTCGTGTCAAAACCGCATCTGATAAGTACAAAAGATCAAAAGCATCGCCCGTCATTAATGGTTTACCACTCGTGCACCGTATCGTGACCGGCAAAACATTTCCGCCTTAAAAAGGGATTGCCACGGAAATCGAAGGCGTTCGCGGGCCGCTCGGCAGGCGGGGCGCCGCTCCCGAAGGCAACGATTGCCTCCACAGAGGCTAATCAAATCTCCGGAGCGGCACAAGGGCGATCGACCGACCGTCTTCGTGGATGAACGGGTCCTACCACGCCCAAGGCCCTTTGACAGACACGCGACCGAAAGGGCGATGGCGCGCAACATTTCACTCTTGCGGAAGGCAACGTTTGTTCTCAAAGAGCCCGTTCCATCGACGGCCATCCCTCACTGGGGGATTAAGAACAAAGGGAGGGAATAACAATCTGAATGACTTACACTGCAGGCATCGTTCAGCCAACTCTCTCCACATCACGCTCACATACATTGATAACACATAGCCAGCCTATGTACTGGCCAACAAAATCCAACCTCACGTAACACCACATCGAACGGGTCAAAGCTAAACAACGAATGACACAATCGAGTGTTTCGAATTGTACTAATTCAAACATACGTAGCACATTTCTTAACAGCGTGACCGTGATCATTCATGAAGACAAGAAATTTAATATTACATGGATGTTGCACACATCAAAAATAATTAATAGAATAATAGAATTGAACGATCCTCCTACATTACTCGAATTCAACAAAGTGACGGTAACTCACTCTGACAGCACACAGCGATTATTTTGGTCCCACCCGAAAGCAACGTTTAGACAGTCAATACGCCATTACGAGACGCACGTCCACTGGCCGCCTTCGCCTCCGGCCGGCAAGCAGCGCAGACGCGCGAAGTCCTCAGCACCTGAGCGAGCGTCGAGAGGTCCATGTTCACGGACAATGACTGCACTCTGATGAAGAAAGGAAGTTAAGACGAACGAGAAAAAAGCCATCAAATTTTCGACGCCTTATTTAGCTGCCGGCGGGGGCGAGGCGGCGGGGAGGCCGAGGGAGGGACATTTTTAATAAAGGAATAGGACGGAGAAAGAGAGCGCGCGCGCATTCGGGATAAAACAAGGCCATGTTAATTTTGATGAGTGCATGTAGTTCCGAGTTTATGGACGGATTACAAGACGACTATCGCTCCGAATCAAAAGATCTGAGTCCGCGTTAAAAAAATACTAACTCTGAGACAGACTTAAGGAAGGAGTTTATGAATATTCCGACGTCGATGGGCAGCAGACGGAGAGTAAGCGAGAAGATCAAGCGAAGCATGGGGCGAGTCCTCGGAAAGGTCTGGACAGGAAAAGGTTTGAATCGGAGGACAGTGAGAGACACTGTAGTGGGCAGAGGAAGGGCACATGGCAGTCAGTTGGAAAGTTATCGGCTGTTATATATTGGCTCCTCACCGAGCTCGAAATTGGCGAAGCGTCGAGGGCAGTGAGGAGTGCTGAGAAAGTGAGGATACAGCGACAGCTCGGATCACGCTGTAGGGGCACGCTGGAGAATCAGAGTAAAGATAGGGCTTGCTGATAGCTAAAAAGTTGGAAAAAGCAGAAGTGACGTGACGGAAGGAGGGGAGAACGCGAACATGACAACACAGGGAGAGGTGAATGAAGGGATGGACACTAAACACTCAGACGGTATGGAGCTATGGACATGGCGAGGGCTTGGCTGGTGAAAAAGCACGAAGGACAAAGGAAGAACAGCCAAGTAGTGAAACATGAGAGCGGCATGAACCGGTCTACGAGGCCAGTTTTGGTGTGGGAAGGGAGCAAAGAGGAAGCTAACGAAACGACGAGATGCCCGTCGAAGACGACAGAGTGCGAACGCAGAGAAGGAGCGGGCTGTGAACTAGACCGTGGGGGTGGTTTCGAGAAAAAAAAGAGGAGGAACGAAAGTGGCGCTGCAAAGGCGTGTGCCTCGAAAGGGGGAGCAGCGAGGAGCGCGGCGGCGCCCAGGGCGTTGACTCGCGCGGGGCGCAGACGGCGAGGGTCGCGAGTGGCGCGAGAAGGGGCGGCGGAGGAGTCGGTTACGCCCACTTGGAAGGAACTGGAGCACGCGGCGCGCGGCCGCGTCGAGGGGGCGCGGCCGCACGAGGGCGCCCCCTCCGCGTGGGAGGGTGAAGAAACCGCCCCGGGCCGGAGGTCAAGTGCGCCCGGTCAGGGGTCAACGCGGCCGAGGGGCGGCCAAGGTGCAAATGGGCGCAGAGTGACCCGAAAGTCGACAGCGGGCGGGAGGCGAGGAGTTCGGCTCGGCGGTCGCCCCTTCCCCGCCCCGATCGAGGGGGCCGCGACCGCGAGGAAGGGAGACGGAATGCAGAGGGTAGAGGGCGGCGCCGCTCGCTGCGTCTTCATTTCAAGCTGATTTCAAGCATTATCCGCACCTGCAGTGCGCCGCCCTGGGCCCCTCGACCTCAGGTGGACCGAGCCCACGCGCCCGTCGACCAACGACCGCTGCAGCTGCTCCCGACGCTTAATATTAGATTATGAACACTCCCAGAGGGCTCAACAATTACTACTCATGCCTTACATGCAATTTACACTTTCCCAGATTGGCTGATAATTACTCCAAATATTTTCCAACTTGATTAGCACCTACAACCACATTGATGACAGCTATTGCATGCCTGACGGTTTGTTAAAGAATATTCCAGACACACTGAGTGTTCAAAATTCAGTTATGTATACTACTTTAAATATAACAGTAATCAATTCAATAACCTATATTTAAATCCAATAATCTTTACTCCATCTCCATAACTCGAAATGAAGGTATCATGAAATCAATGTTTCTTTTCCGTTCTTTCTAAAAAAGGAAGCGTTGCTTTGCTATCGCTTCAAGTTTAATTTCTATTTGTACTTCTGTAGTAAATGCAGACAGATGTAACGAACAGACTACGTTTCTCTTGTGAACAGTAGTCATTTACGTAGATTTACATACGAGATTTTATTTTACGAAACTTTTTAATGGACGCCCCAATCACTTATCATCTATTGTCCCTGGAACCTCACATTCCATAAATGGAACAAAATACTTTTACAAAATACTACTACGTAATCATCATATGAAACTGCGCACGTCACATAGTTTCGTGAGTTTACATTACCATTTTATCTTACAAAGTTTGCATGTAAACATCTAAAAGTAACTTTCACAACGGATACAATATATTTAATTCCTTAATAGAGGGGTGTCTTCAACTTGTAAAGAGCGTTGCGTAAATTCAAAATATTATCACTACATTATTCATTTCTATTTATATTACTCGCAGCGAAGAGATGTATAATAAACAAATGAGGTAAAATAATATTCACCGTAGATGGCGATAGTCCAAGAAAACTTTTCACATGCAGCTCGAAAGACATTAACCTAATATTCTCATCACCCAACTAGGACCAACACTTTTCAAGATAGCTAGTCACCCTGTCCGTTTCCCTTCCACTTCGATTACTATTTCATTTTAAAGGCGACTAATTGTAGGTGTAACGCCTCCTTCTAACTCACGACAATCACCAAACATCAGAAGAGAAGCGGGGTGTGACGCACAGGTATCGGGTTAGAACAAACACCTCGGGGGTAAATTTATCAGCCACAATTACCCCTCCCGCCCCCTTCCGGGAGTCCGAGACACTTCCTCCGTCCGCCGTGTGACGCGTCGCGTCGCCTCGTCTGCTGCAGCCGGGCGAGGAGGAGGTTTTGACCCCCAATCGAGCGCGTTCATCTGGCGCGCGCCAAGATTTATACGCGCGCTGTTTCGGAATATCCGGTCGCTCGTGAGGCGAGGAGGGTGTTAGCAGTATCGTAATCTCCCGCGGCAGTTTATTCTAAGTGGATTGCTTGTGCAGTGCAAAAGTGCGCCGTAATCTTAATAGTATGCCGGTGGCGCTACGAACAGTGAGGCAAAACTCCCAGTCTTACCGACCGTAGCCCGTTGTCTACGATTTGGAAGCAACTTTTTCAATCGACAATGATACACAATGTGGAAAAATACGAGTGTACAAAAAAATAGCACACGATAAAATGAACCTATCAGGTGTTTCTAATCAAGTTTTCAGGATATATGATTAAATGCAATTAATTACAATTTTAATTAAGACGTAATAGTTCGTAAGCGACCTCTTGGTGCCCTTTATAAAAAGTGTTCATGAAGTATTTTCTTTTGGGAAGTTGTTTAGAAATTTACTATAGTCATTGGCAGCGTTATACTTGTTTCAATACAATACTTTTGATTTAGGGTGAAACATACAGAATTTTATCACTTACAATTAACTATTTTAATGAAATTAATTCTTAAGAACATCTACTACCTAGCAATGACTTTTACAACGAATCAACTTGACAACTTGATGGAACGTGCAAAACAAATCCGCTTCATTATTACAACAAAAAACGATTCCTCTTTTCAAAATTCCAAGCGGTTAGGTCCCAGAACTATCATTATGTGATAAAAATCCCTTTATTTCATAAAACGTTTGAAAAGTATAAAAAATCGTACACGAGCGATTTTGTTCGGCCAGTTTGGGCGCAGTGTGCGTCGTGGGGCAGGGCGGCGTAGGAAGGAGGCTGGACAGGGGATGCCGTGGCAGATAGGCAGGCAGGCCGCCCGCCCGCCGGGGGCTTTTGCATTGCTAAGCGCTGGCGGCGCCGGCGCCGCGACGCGTGCGGCTAATATCCAGACTTCCCAATTTCATATTTACATAGGTAATTAATTTATTCATTTTATTTGGCTGTTTATCGGCTTTGTCGGACGCCGCCCGCCGCGTGTAGGGTAGCGCCTTCGGCCGCACCCGCGCGGCGCCGCCCACTTCTTGGTACGCCTCCGAGCGCCACGTCAGCGGAGGGGCGGTGCCGTCCTCCTCCTCCAACGCCACGTCATACGAGACAAATGCCCATCTTCTCCCCATTCTTCTGATAAGGAAAACTGAGCTCAAGGGAGTAATTAAAACAAAAACCAGATATCTGAATGAACGTTCCGTGGATAGGCGAAACGTCTGTATGTCATCAAAAATCAGAACTAGTAATTTACAGAATTTTATAATGTATCTGAAAATCGTGTGTGTTGTATTAACACGAACTTTCTAGTCATGTAAATCAGTAAACTATTTCTCAGTATTTAAGATTTCCGAAAAATCAATATCAATCGACATTTCTATGCGATTGTTTGCATTAAAATTAGAGATAATATGCTAATGGAGAAAAGAGTGGAGTAATACCTATATTCTAATGGAGAAAAGAATGGAGTAATACCTACATTCTAAATAACAAGAAAAAATAACTTCACGCACGGCCGCACTAACGTTTTTATAAAACTCTATTTAAATTAAAAATGTTATATAATTATAGTTTTAAGCTTAAACTTAAAATTACTGACCGAAGCTATTCATGACATACATACTGAATTAAAAGATCAATACAGTTCAAAATTTTGGTTTTCAGTGCATGCTAGAACCAGAAATACATTCTGGAGAGACTCTCTCGGGTAAAATTTTAAACGAGACTTGTACTCCTTCCCGCGTCACAATAAAGCACAACGAAAGGTCACAATTACTTTTAAACCATCGGGTGATGCGTCGCAAGTATATGGTACGCATATTCCTGTTTTGAAAGAATCGGGTCTTGCACAACACAGTTTCGTAATCGCTTCACCGCCACCACGCGCCTAATCAGCAACGTGAACCGCAATTTAAGCCAGCCGAACCGTTCCCCGCGGCGCGGCCTCCTGCTGACCGTTCGCCCGCCGCCGTCGCCAGGAGGCGGTGACAGCGGCGCAGCCCCCTCATTTAAAATGGCTTATCATTAAATGGCGTTATACGATACCGCGACGTCGCGGCGCGGCGGTGAGGGGGCGGTGGCCTCGAGGACGCCTGCCCGTCGGAGCGTGGGCGTGGGCGAGCGGCACGAGGGCGGAGCGGCACGAGGGCGGAGCGGGGAGGGGCGGGGCCGGGTGGTCGACGGAGAGGGAGCGAGCTGCGCCGCGAGGAGAGCAACATAATTTAGTGGACATTTTGATATACAAACAATCTTTAATGAAATTCTTGGCCTTCATTAATAACACATTATCCGAGCGCGCGGGCACACACGGGTCCTCCGTGCCGTGCCGCACCGCGCAGGCAAGTAGCGCGCGCGGGCGGGCGGGGGAGCGGCCGGGGGCGGGTGATGTTCGAGGCGAGGAATGGGACGAGGGAGGAAGAGGGTCGGAGCGGGCGGGGCGAGGGGCGCGGAGGTCCTTTAGTGCGGCGCGTGGAGTGAGAATGGAGTACTGCTGCCGCCGCCACCGCAGTGGCTGCTGCTAGCTGTCCTCGGGGTGCGGGGTGTCCAAAACGAGACGTGCTGGTAGGCTGCAATGCGAGGGTTCTGCAAGGGAAGGTGTTTACGGAATTCGAATTTCGTCCTTGGGATTCCTTACACTACTCAACTTTCCTTTCCCTGAACTTTTACTACCAGGATATGATCAACGAAATGAAAGACACTCATTCACTCCAATATATACTTATAACCTTAATTTTATAGTTCACAACGGATGAAGCATGATCGAAGAGATTCTAAGACAAAATAATATTGGGAAAGTTCAACTTTTATAGTTTGGTAACGTCCATATTTCGTTCCCATTCTCTTACAAAAAAGTGCTTATTGTAACACGTAATTTTGATGGTGTCCGGAAATGTATTTTTTAATAACAAAAATCCTAACATTTATGCTACACCTATAAGAAAAGAAATGTTCTGTTCAACTTAAAAATTCCGCTCAAGACAACTACTAAAACAAATCATTTTTTTATATAATTTCAGTCATTTGTACTTAACGCATATTTTGAAACACGCGATATCCTCGCCAGTTCAATACAATTACGGATCCTTGGGCGCTACTATATTTCTGTCGGCCACGAGACACGCTAATTGTGCGTAAGTGCGCCGAGGAAGTGCTGCGCGTATTATTAAAGGCATCCATTTCAGGGCAAGGGGTATCGGCGGCGGTGCGGCGACAGGCGCCGCGCAACGGAATGCGATCGGCGCCCGGAGCGACGGCTGGGGCACCTCTCGGCGGCCACCCGCACCCCGCCTCGCTCACTCCGCCCAGCCGGGGAGCCGCACGCAGCACGGTCAGAGGGAATAGGGATGAAGGTGCGGAATGGAGGGGAGTGAATATAGGGAGGTACATAAACACGCTCAAGTGCAATGCTGGAGGATTGAAGGAGTTAAAGATGGTCGAATAGTCGAATGGCAGGTACAACGGGGGAGTTCGACTTATCAGGCGCTGTCAGGCCGATTTAAACAGGGGAAATGTGGGTAGGCGAGGAGGAACGGACCGAAGACAGTCACGGAGAAGGAAGGAAAGAAAACGCGTGGACAGCGGACAAGGAAACCCGAGGCATAGACTACGGAGGTATCATGTACCGTCACTCTATGGTCGACGTCCGGTGTGGAACACGGGCGAAGCGGCTGACAAAAGAATGGACGTAAAGAGAACAGGCGATGACGAGGAGACAACACAATGATGACGAAAGCGGACAGAGCGAGTTGGGCAATAACCACCTGCGAAGAGGATGTTCCAGAAAGACGAGCAAGGAGGGCCGGCAAGCGGAGGAACCGACAGCCCGAGCAGGAAGGAATTGCACGCAGGGGCCAATGGAGAAGGAAGGACAGAACAGGCCTCAGCAGAACGTCGCGCAAATTTACAACGACCGCCGCGTCTCCTCGCCCTCCGCCTTCCCGCAGTACCTTTCTGGCCGCGCATCGAGCCCTAGCCTAATATAATTTCGGGTTCGCTATTTACCCTCCGCGCGGCCGCCGGGGCAGGAACGTCCGTCTGGGCTAGAAATTGCGGTTTCAGATATACGCACGCTGCCGCACTTGCAGGTCGCGTTCTTAAAACCTTCAAGCATGAAAATTTTTCTCTATGCGATGCATCAACTTCAGAATTGTACATTTTAAACATCACTCATGAGGTGGTTGATTGAATCACCATTTTGAATTTTTTTTATAAATAAACGTGTTTTATCGAAGAGTAAATAAGGCAATAATCATGAATGACATCTGTCATTTTACTCTCGCACCAACTGTACTAAGAGAAATAAATGTGTATGTTGAAAAGTATTTGTTCGTTATTCAAGTAATATGGTCTCAGTGTTAAGCAATGGTTTATGTGTCATTTTAGGTAAATACTAACACAATTAATACGTTTTATGAATTTGTTCAAACACTATCGTAACTGAAATTTTCGATTATTCAAAAAGATCATTTCGTTTCCGTATTCCAAATTTTCTAAACAATTAAACAGTTTAATATTAAAGTGTCGATAAACGTCTTATAAATAATTGTTTGAAAAGTGCACATTTTTCTATTTCATTAATTCACACTTTTAAAATATTTCTTACGCTGATTACATATGCCGAGATTTTATTACGGTGTTACACAACACATTCGGAGTTATATCATAAAAATCAAATGGGGAAACTATTTTACAATAATATATATTACAACGCATCAATGCGTGCAGAAATTGAAAGAAAACAATGCAGCCTCCAGTCATGTGAACGGAGTGTTTGAGCTCGTCGAATAACTAGGTATTTGGGACTATCAAAAAGCAATGACTTTCGATTTTGATTAAAAATAGAAATATTTGTGTTATTCCGCTTTTTGCCATACTGCGCATACCAATTAAATTCTCATACTCAGTGTGTCACTCCTTACTGCAGGTGACAACATCCAACAGTTCCAAGGAAGAGTCCGTGCGACGATTAAATATTTGCTACTCGCGTACTGCACTACGCTATAGCAACGTTTTTGATATTGTAGGTATGTAGAGAATAGTATATCCATGTATTGTACATTATGTAATTGCAGTATCGGTGAAGATTGATTTGTTGCATTTTATTTATAGTATTTTTATTCGAAAGTGGTTTATTTGCTCTTCTTGAGCAATGTTTCTACAACTTTTTAGAACGTCCTTTCGTGTAGCTTTATTCAGCAGCATTTTTGCTGCTACAGATCGCTAGTATACTTTGAAGCCAAATTTAATATTGACAACTTATACTGATTGAAATGTTAATGCAACATCTCCTATTAAGTACGCTAAGTGCTATGAAGTGCACTTAATAAGAAGCAGTTGATAAGTGCTATATCAACACCTTTCCTCGAAGACTTCTATTTTTTCCTCTCTCTGTGTATATTGCATTATTATTGCGAAACAGCCAAAGACTTTTCAATTGATGCTTACCAATATTTCTAGGCACCATACAAACTAGCACATTTTTTATTTGGCTTTAGAAATATTTATGGGAAACTACTGGCAACAAAATGTATTGCAGAAAGATTCAAAATAACGTCAATGACCTGGCACATTTTGCACCATTTTACCACACACCTTGGCAATACTCGATGTTCACACTGATTCAAGATACATTAAAACTTGTCGTATGTCTTGGCAGATGGTGCATGAACCCAACGTGATACATAATTACGGTTTGAAGCCATACGATTTCAAGACCCAGAAACCTCCCAAGAGCGTTCATTCGCAAACCCCCCACTCCACCCTGAGGCAATGGCGCCTGCGGGGGCGGACGGGCTCTCCTTCGGCACGCGCGGCAGCGGCCGCCACGCGCAGACAGACACGCGGCGGCGTATCAGGAGCCAGCCGCTATGTACCACACAGGGATGTTTCATGTACGGGGCGATTTATGTGTCTTTGTATATACACCGCGGGGCGGGCGGGGGGAGGGGGAGCGCCGAGAGCGAGTGCGACGCCAGCTAGGGCCGTTGCGTATGTAACTGTGAATACAGGAATAGCGCAGTGGCATTTCGGCGCGGAGAGGCGCGGGCGAGCCCGGCGCGCGGGGCGGGGGCGGGGGCGAGAGGAGAGAGCGCTGGGGGCGGCGGGCGGGCGGCGCGCGCCGCCGCCGACGACGGCAGCGGGGTGTGGGGGAGAGGCACAGTATATTAAACCACCATAAATACACGCTACCGAATGAGCCGGGGTGAGCGCTGGTAGCGGCAACAGAAGGAGGGCAGATAGAGGCGCGCGCGACGAGCAGGCGGAGGGGAAGGAGCGGGGTTGGGGTCGGCGGATGAAAGTGCGGACACACGAAGGGACGAGAGCGCCCGAGGACCGTGGACGGAGGGCGCGAAGGCAGCCGATTCTTCTCCGCCCCCTTCTCGCCCCGCCCCGCCTCACTCGTCTGCCAGCCGCTGCCTCGGCGGCGGCGGCGGCGGCGACGACCGCTCTTCCTTCCGAAGCGCCGCGCCGCGCCACGTCGCCCGCGCCCGCACTGCGACACTACACTCGCCGCGCCGCGAACAGCACCAGGGAGCTTCTGAGCGGAGGGCGAAATAAGGGCAAACACCGCGGCGAAGGTGCCGCTCCCACTAAGCGCTCCGTCTGTTTAGGGAGCAGGTGAAATAAATAAATAAAGACATGTAGGCGGAAACCGCTTGGAAAAGAAAAAAAAAAAAAGAAATGGAAGACTGGTGGACTACTGGATGACAATCGACAAACTAATACAGAAATGAAAATAAGAATATAAAGAACAACAAAGAAAGAAATATATTGCTAGTAGACTTGTTGTTCATGTTAGACAAAGAATTTTGTTTTTGTTGTATATCGTATTAAGACTTTTAATCAATAACCAAACAGTTCCCTGGATTCGTATAATTAATACTTTTACATGAGTTGTGTCAGTTCCACAATATTCAGTTTTAAAACGCAGTGGCTCGCCAGAAGTATGAAGAGAATAAAAAGAACTGACATTGAAGCGTTATCTATCAAACAAACCGATCACGTCCCGCAAATCCGAGGAGCGGAACGCAAGAGGTGCTGGGCAAGAGGGCCCGCGACGCACGTCGGCGGCAGAGGACGCGTAGCCTCCTCGCGCTACAGGTGCGGACGGCGGCGGGGCCGGCGGGCGAGGTGCCGCTCCGATGATTTATGAGAGGGAGGTTTTTCCTCCGAAGCAGCCGAGCCGCCCCCTCCCGCCTCCGGGATGTAATACAGAAGGGGGCGGTGGCTGGTGGCGGCGGCGGATCATTTTTGCGTTTTGCTATATTAAGGACCGAGTTATGGAGTGTTATGAATTAATCGTGTAAATTAAGCAGATACGTCCATATATCTTCGGTAATATTAATATGAGGTTTGAGCAAGACAGCGGCTGAGAAGGGGCGGTGGCACTAAGGATATTAGTGGGAACCGGGTTAAATGGCTCCCGCGGCGGGGGGGGGGGGGGGGGGGGGGGCGCAGCGAGTCCTAAGGAGCTTGTTCAACGACGAGATCGAAACTTACGAGTTACAAAAGGCACAAAGTTCACTTTCCATTACGCCCTTTGTAGATATTTACCAACACTCACTGATTGCTCACCAAATTGCTAAATACCGGTGATTACATTCTTGTAAAGCACAAAAGAGATATTAATAATATAAATATTCAATACATTCTGAAAGTAAGGAGGTAAAAAAAATTAAATAATATATATGCGCAGTTCAAGAGGTATACAGTAATACAAAATCTCTCAATTATAAGTTTTTAATAAGACAAATAAAATGAATATAAAGATTACGTACTTCAGAAGAATTTCTTAATAGATACTATCATCGATCTGAAAAAAAAACTATTTTACGCTAAACAGACACAACAGTTTGTGTGTTTTTTTTTAAAAAAAAAGCCCATTTTCTGCATCTTAAAATAGACATTATAATTTTGAAGGGCACCGTCAGGCGAAATGTAACCAAAAACGACAAAAATTTTATCAAGGGAAAAATGAAGTAACAGATAGAATTCGCAACAGATAGAATAACCTATAAAGATGTGATAATAGGAATCACCCATCTAACTTAATGTAAGTAAGAAAAACGTCAGGTAAAAGAGGTACCTTCTACTAGTAAACCGTTGGCATCATGCCTCAATTTTACTGTGTGAAAAAACTGATATTCAACTACATGAAAAATTCATGTATGACGAAAATAAAATTAGAAAAATAAAAAATGTAACAAGAAGACATTTCATTTGAAATATGCGAAGTATCACAATTCACACAAGAGATATTCAATCGGACTAAATATAAATTTTTACGATTTGGTAAAAATTCATTACGTCATTGCATTGCACTCAAAATTGTAAAAGAATATGACTTTTTCAATTTAGAACAATACGCTGATATACTTTTTAAAATAACTATTTTTAGTTGCTATTTTTCCACGCATCCATTGTACTTCTCGAGAAACGAATTGTCGCGTTACGCTGCCCCGAGACGTAACGACCAACCGCAAGTCTTCTTTCATCGGGCCGCGCCTGAGACGGTCGACCCTCCACAATAGACGAGAGGCCGATTACCAGTTGAAGCCCCCAATAAAACATCCGTTTTTATCCCCAGCCGTCTCAAAACTTGCCATTACTACCGCGACACGGCCGCCCTGCGACCGCTCGCCGGTCTTGCTTCGAGGCCGCACCGGACGTAATGTTCGCTATTACGTACGAAGAATGACCTCGAGAAAAGATAAACAGGGCGTTACGATTACCAAAAAAATTCTTGGGGCGGCCCCCGCGAATTTCCCGGTGACAAGTGCGATGGTCTTCGCCCATTAATTCAATACTGCATGAAAGGAGAGAGGGCGGCAAAATAATTTACCCCTGCCCCCCCCCTACGTGCGACAAAACCTTACAATGGACCCGCGTAACCCTACATCATTTGCCGGCGCTACAATTACTATCCATCTCGCCGGATACAATGTCCCCCATACAAAAGTGGGCAGCGAGCGCGCGAGGTGAGGCGGCGCGGAGGGAGGGGCGGGGCCCTATACACGCGGCGAGCGAACTTGGGAGACAAAAATAGGCGACGCGCGACCGCCACATCGCCGCCGCGCACGGCAGCAGGCAGCAGCGGCCGCCGGCGACCCACACAAAACAAAGATGAAGTGCTTCAATTTTCCATCATTTGATACATTTGAGAAAAGGCCGGCGTGGCGGCACGAACGGCCGCGAGAGTGCGCGCGGGCGCAGAACGCGCGCGGCGGGAGGGCGGGCGGGGGGGCGGGCGGGGGCCCGACAAAAGACGACCGCTCGCCTAACTAGCGGTCACCGCCCGGAACGCCACGAGCGCGGGAAAGAGACGGCGAGCACTGCGAGGCGGGGACGAACCCGCGGCGGTAGAGAGGAAGAGAAGCAGGAGGAGGGAAAGGTCAATGCGACGCGGCCACCGCGGCGGCGGGCGCGCGGCAGAGAGCACGCAAACGTCAGCGACACTGGCTAATGCGGCCATCCCTCACGAGGGCCCGGGGCGGAGCGGAGCCCGCGCGTCGGCGCACGCGAGCCGCTGGGGACCGGGGAGGGGGCGGGCGCGGCCGGGGCGAGCGGGGCCGGGCGCGACACGACGACGGCAGCGAGGGAGGGTGAGAGGACGGAGATGGGCAGCGCCACCAATAGAGAAGGACTCGACGTGCTCGCGTGCAATGGGGTTGCAAAAAAAGAGTGCTATGTGCTTCCTGGAAATGAAGGGCAAGAAATTCGCCGTTCTACGTACCGCGAGGATGACAGAATTTCCATGAGCATGACGTGCTATAATTCACAGTTCGCTAATTTTGGGTGATGACGCATGCCGTATCTATCCATAGTACTTCATTATTCGTTCCACTTAAAATACCCACAGCAAAACTTCAGAGACGTAATTATTGAGCAGCAGAAGAGTAGTGATTTTGAAGTTTAGATACCCAACGCATTTACACACCGTGTGCATAGTTAACGAACAGGTAGTAAATATGTAATCGAAAAGATAAACCCTTGTTGCAAATCTACTTTCTTCCCTTCACAGCTCCTTCCACTCAACGAATAGAAAAGGCTGCTCTTCCTGACCTACACCGTCCTCGACAACTCCCCCTACTCATCACTTCCGCGTGCAGCCACGGCGCGCGTGCGTCGGGGGAGGGCGACGAGTGCCGGAGAGAGGACGCCCCGCGCGCGCGCGTGACGCGGTAATGAATTGGAGCGCGATCCCGCGGCGCCTCGCGTTCGACAGCCACGCGCGCCCGCCCTCCCGCGCGCCGGAATTTGCATACGCGGCGCGATCGTATCTGGCGCCGCCCGCCCGCGCTCTGCACGCGCCCCGACGGGGGCGGGGCGTCCCGTCCACGCGCGCACGGTCGCGTTTTTTTACGTAATTTCCATTATGGGATGGGCGGAGGCGACGGCGGCGGCGCGGGGGCGCGGGCGCTGGCGCCGATGCCTGTGGCGAGCGTGCGAATAAGGTAGGGCGGATAGGGGGGAGGAAGTTAAGAAAAAGGAGGGAATATGGGATGGGAGGTCTGGAAGAAGTATTGGTCGCGGACATCAATCGACGGGCAAGGAGCTAGCGAAAGGTTATCGATGGAAGTGTATCACTTTGGGTGCAGAATTTAGCAGTTAAGGGATGTTGATAATTGGCGGGCAGTCTACGTAAAACGTTGAGAACTTCTTTCTTATTGCCTGACGCTAAATATGAATTACTACAATTGATAGCTCATAATGAAGAATGCTGTAGGCTGTTACCCCAGCAAGACAAACAAAATCACAAACAGAACACACAAACAAACATACAAACAGAATGACACTAAAGATGGACGCTGAAGGCATTACTTAGGTATGCAGTTACATACAGTATCGAAACTTCAATCTCTATTAATTTCCTTATAATTATTTGTTTAAATGGATTGTCAATATGTAGAAAATAATGCATTTATTATACTCCTATCTACTTTTAGAAATTTTCTGTATTCAGCGGTGACCTAATCAGTGTTGTTCAATTAGAAAAACACTAATATCTACCACAGGGTTCTCAAAACAACTTATTTATGCTTTTTTTACCATGTACTTTGATAATTTCAGTACAATTTTCATTTTACTTTTCTTATATTCCCAAAATTTATTATTATTTTTCTGAAACAATGTTATATTCGATCACGGATTACTAAACATGAGATAGTATCAATTCCATCACAAAATAAATTCACAGTCCATTTAAATCAATACAAGGAATACGTTCCTTCTGACTTACTGATTCAATTTTTCCAACTCTAAGTACAGTGACGTGCGCAATTTGAGACGGCACAAAGGAAAATGCTACCGCCAAGAGAAGAATCAGATGGGAGGAGAGGATACTGCGGAACATGATCGGCAGTTTGTACTGAGTGCCGACTGCAAAATATTGAAGGACTCGCAACTGCGCTTCACCATGTAGCCTCCCGCCTTGGCGTATGCTCTTCCGTGTGGCGCTGATGTGAGGCGTTGAGCTGCCTCATAATGAGGCGGATTCCGAAAAAAAGAGGGTAACAATGGCTTCCTGGAACTGGAATCCGCAACTTTGTTGTCTGACGTCGTAGGTTCCAGTGCCGACGGTGTCGGCGCGGTCGAAGCCGACTACGTGCCCGAATAACTACTGTTAGAGTCTGGAGAATCGTTTCTTGTCATCAATTCAGGCGGATGTTGGAGTACTATTTTAACAACGGACCACATTGGTTCATTAAACGTGAATTTGAATATACGTATTTGCCAGGACGACGGAAATAAATTATTACAAAAATATAGTATTATTACAATAGTATAAGTTTCATGATATACATATATGCACATTTCTATTAGCAAGTCAAACAATATGAATGTAACGCTACTCTCAGAAAGCTTCACCTAAAAAAATAATTGTGATATTAAAGTACTAAATTGTGATCGACAAAAAAATCTCATTTTATAACATTAAGCATTACTCACATATATGGATATAAAAATGGGAAAAATTCATAAACATATGGCTTTTTAATGATAAGCTTGAGCATTGTAGACAACACTGAACAAATAAAAACACGAGAAGACTGTGAAGAACATTGAACTCCTTCGCTTTCTACGGCCACCGCCTGTCGGGGGGGCACTTGTTCACTGGCCGTCGCCTTATCCTTATCCCGCCGTTCGTCACAGCGCGTTCGACGGCGGCGTGCGGCGGGGCGCGCCACCTCCTCTTGTTAGGACGCGACAAAGTGACCCCTCCCACGTCATTTCGGAAAACAGATGCGGAAGATAAAAGCAGCACGTTAATTCTGAGGACTGATATGAACGATAAAGCTCGTTTACGCATAATGCAATCGTTTTATACACTGTATGAAAATGTAATTAGATAGTTGAAGGCTATTGTGACCACAGCTTCGAGATTTAATTGAGCATTACCTAATCTGATAACCCAAAGGTGTAGACGTGCAAGATACATTTCGGAACGAGATATAACGCTTGGCAAGGGACAGAAACGAATTATGGAAAAGCTATTTTTGGAGGAACATGCTAGCAACACACAATAAAAGTAGGCAAGTGAAGCAAATGTAGTGAAATGGATTGTCATGGTAAAAATCAATAAATGTTTTTTATATTAATACTACGAAAATACTAGTTGAGTTTAAAATAAAAATTACATATGTTCTTAACTAAAATAGCCCAAAATGAAATTGAATTCATCTAAATAAAACCATCACAAGCAAATTACTCCCTAAGAGTTAAGATTAAATATAAATTTCGCAATTCACGTATAAATAGATTTGTTACACAAAAAAATAGGAATTGGTTTTAACGTAAAGCGATCTGAACTTATTGCTAAGAAAATATATCAACTCTCACATTCAATTAACGATAATTCTAAAGGTTTTTGAAAAAAACTATCTTACAGAACTTAATTGTTACTATTTACTTGCTATCACTATGCACCGAATGTTGAAGTTCAAAAATTGTCATTAACTAGTGCTAACATAAATGTCTCATCTGTATAAAAATGTTCTTACACGCAACGAAATAATGAGCATCCTCGTTACAAGGAAAGCGATAAAACCTGCATACTTTCCAAGGAAACACTGCAGTGAAGGAATAAATTTCATCTACAGCTCGCCATTGTGTTTAGTGTTATTCATGATATTTTAATTGCATTATTTCGTAATGAAGAATTTTGAAGAGAATAGAATTCGTTTTAAAATATGCCAAAACAAATGCAGCAACAAAACGCGTCAATGTAATGTGGCTACAACGGAAGACATACATTTTATCATATGAGTCTACATACCTTTACATTCATTTCATAAGGCAAACGTAACTTCCAAGTTGACAACCTTAACATCATGAATCTTCGGTCTAAAGATCTTTTGTGAAACAATCTAATTTCCTGGAAAAGTACGCATCACTCAACGTTACAAATTAAAGGCCCTAAAGTTTTTAAACCAACTCCAATGATCAAAAACCAATGTTACACCAAAAGAAGAGAGCAATATTCAAATCAGAGTTAACAAAGTGTCTAATAATCCTTCGATACTATCGATATTGGCGATATCGACGTATGACAGGAGCCATTTAGAGAAAGATCATGCACATGCAGAGTCTGGCAGAGGCAGCTTCTTCGAGCACGTCGCAGTCCAATGCGAATCCCCAGCGGGCCCCGAGGCGCAAGGGCGCCAACGGCGCGGGGCGGAGCGGGGGCGGGGGCGAAGGCGCCCGCGGCAGATGCCGGGCGCGCAGGGCGCGGGGAGGGGGCGGGACAGGCCGGTCCATTCCCGCGCGAGCGTGCGCCGGGCGCGACGCCTCTGGGGCGGCGGGCGCAGGAGGGGGTGTGCTCCTGGGTCTCCGCCTTATGAAACTCGCTGCACGCACTGTAAGTATACCTAACGTTCTTTCAAGCCAACTTGCAGCATTATTACAATCTCTCTCCCACACCGCGGCGACGGGGCGGCGGCGGGCATCTCGTCCGTATCAAACTTCTGTGTGCGCGTCCCTCTGCCGCCTCCGCCTTTCACTTCCACCGCCTCCGCCCCCCGGCCCCCCGCCCCGCCCCCGCGTCACCCGAACGCGGGCGCGAGCAGCTCCCCAACTCATTAAACAAAACACATACAGCAAGACACTGGGAGACGTTGCATATTACTCTGGTGGCTCCGGCGCCGCGCCGCGCCGCGCCGCGCCGCACCGCCGCGGTTCCACGGCTCCGGGAGATGCCGACTCCTCCGCCTGCAGCGCCCCGCTCCGCGTCGCCTCGCGCCGCCGCCTGCAGCCGCCGCTCGATCCGCGAAAATACTGCGTCCTCTACAACACTCCGGCGGAGCAGCGGGACTTTCTCCTCGGGGTAGGAATCGACTTGTCACCCCCACACGTCTCGTCCGAGCAGCCTTATCATCCTTATGAGACGGACGAGGTTAATTGCTTTGTAAATTGTCCAATTGGCCTACAAGTCTCGTTGAGTTGCCCTACGCACGTCTTCACGACTTTGCTATTTGTATTGATACGATCATCAATTAGAAAAAAGGCTTGAAACAGATAACAGAGTGGAGGATTTACGGCGTGGAAAAGTATTCTCTTGGATCACAACATTTAAAAATATTCAATCGTATTCATAGGAAACAGAAGGGTGAATTTTTTAATAGTTTCGACATTAAATCTACTATCATTAAAGAGTACAACATTTTTTTATATTCATGACGAAGAAAATACGTTTACCTTGCATAACTTAAGACAGATAAACTTTGCTGAAATAATTTCAAACAGACATTGCATTACTAAAATAGTTCTCTAAAACTTCTTTTCGGATACCGATAGTGAACAAAAAAACGTGTAAAAACTGTTCATATTTTAGACTTTATTTCTTAAGATTGCATGCCTTGACACTATGTTGACTATGAAGACCGTCAATCACCCATAAGATACGAAATATCAAATAAAATACACAGAGACTGAACAAAGGAAATATATCAGACTATGGCATTCGAGGCAATCATCACAAGCCACACATCAAAAGGAGTCAATCGCCGCTCGTGAGGTTCACCACCTGCTCACACGGCGTGGCTGTAAATCTTAACCCTTTAAACAAACGAAGGTACGAATTCATTTCTCCGACGCCCCGGAACGGAGAGGGGTAAAACAGGAAGGCTCGTTTACACGGAACAGACGGCTCATCAATTCCTTGGGGGTGGGCACAGTGCACCTCTCTTTCCTCTGTGGGCACACGGGGTGTGGCAGCAGCGTCAGGAAACATCGCGATAGCGCCCGTCCCGGTAATATCTATCCACACAAAGGTATCATGACGCGCCGGCACTGGCGCCGCCACCGGTTGGCTGCAGGTTAAAAATGATAATTAATTAATGAGTTAAACAAAAAAAGATCGTGATGGCGTCGCCAAACGGGGGGGGGGCGTGGGTAGGGGCGACTACGGGAGGGGAGCCGCTCGGGGGCGGGGACGGCAGGAAGAGAAACAGGGGACGGACGGATGGATGGATGGACGGACAGACAGGATAATGAAACTTTATATAATGTTGGCACCGGCAGCCGGAGAGACCACGCCCTTGTCATAAGGGAAGAGGTGTGTCAAATAAAAAACAATGAACAATTAAAACAGGTGATGGTCCCAACCGGCGCGGGTAATACCTGGCGCTAATTTGCGCCACATCAAAGGGCGAGCTCGCGCGCCTGTCGCCCATTTCGTTAGCGAGCAATCTTTGGTAATGGCGGCGGCG
>BOPP01000075.1:252681-294507 GCA_017312745.1 Gryllus bimaculatus
GGGGGGGGGGGGACGCACGCAGCTCGGCTCCTCAGACGCTCCGCCACGTGCGAGCCCCCGGCGCCTACTACACACAGGCGGCTTCCACCGAAACACAAATGAAATATCGTCGCCACATCTGGTCATATACCTCTTTGCGACCGACATCGATCTTCAAGTGGCCATTCTTTGATTATAAAAGTGAATTATAAATTTTCACTATTATACGGATTTTGTTTTGAACAGCAATTCGCATAATCTCGTAAGGACTGCTTCAACTAAAAGAGATAAGCAGAGCTACCCCTGTGTTCGGACAGGAGGTCCCTGCCCTTTTAGAGATTCAATGAGCTTACATTACCATCGTCAATTCCTCAGTTCTAATCAGTTGTATTTAGTGATAAAATCTTAATACTCCATTTTCCAATAATTACCTATACCAAAGAAGACACAAGAACCATACCTTTAATACCACATTTCTCTACAGTTTTGTTTGTCAGTTTCTCAGTTTTGCTTGTCAGTCCGTTCTGCATCAGAAACATAAGATCGATATAATTCCTGTAGATTTAAGAGCCCAGTCAATCCATTACTTCTTTACCAATGGGTATAACAAATCTCAAGCGTCACGATGTAAATAAAAGTGAAAAAGGCTCACAAAGGCGCCACAAAGCTGAACATATACTTCGTCATTACAAGACACGACACACGACCCGCAAATACAAACAAGTACCGACACCCTCCGGAGAATGAGGACCGGAAATATTCGTCCTTCCGCCGGGCGCGGGCGCCAGCGCCCGTCGCTTCGGAGCAGGAAAGTCCGGGGCGCTTCGCCAACACAAGTAATGCGGCGGCGGCAGCGGCGGCGGCGGCGCGGAGATCTCGAGGGAGTATCTATCAAACGGGCGCGGGGACACGCGAGGCGGCCCGCGGGCGGAACGACAAGAGGTAATTAGGAAAGCTCGTTGGCGGGCCGAGGAGGCCGCGGCTCGGCGGCAGCGGGGCGCGGAGCGGGCAGGCGCGCGCGGGGTCACGCAGAAATCATCCCAACCCATAAATACCGGACGGCGGCGACGGCGGCGGCGGCGCCGAGGCGTGGCGTGTCCTCCTCCCGTGCCCGCGCGAGCGCGACGCGTGCGTGGCGGGGCGGGGTGGCGTGGCATGGGGCGGGGCGGGGCGCCGCCCCGTGGCGTGACCCGCTGTCACCTGCTCGGGGGCTTGCAGCCCGACGCGTTGCCGCCCCGCGGCGCGCGCGCGCGGACCACGCAACCTCGCGCGCGCATCGGGTGCTGCCGCTGGCTAGAGCAGGCAGGCCTCCCTTATACAGGTGTCCAACAGCTGCTCACATATATGCCGTAACTATATATAAACTGAAGGAACAGATACAGGGTGAGTATAATGAAACGTGCGTGGCACATCGCATTGTTTTTTAGTCTAATACGTGAAATGTGCACGTGAATCATCTGCTTATAAATTAACTTTTGATGCTTCGTTTACTATTTCTAAGCTAAGTCAACGTACCACGAGCAGATATGTTCTTCCCCCTATTTCATTCCCAGTATACAGAAAGTAATGTAATGCTGCGAAGAAAACGGCTATTTTCGACAGAAAACGTTTTGATTGCCTGGTCCTGGTAACGATAAAGTTTCTATATGTAATAAATGACTTCCTTAAACACGTCTGCAATTTTCCGAAATTATGAGTAATTTTGCATGAAACATTAACTTTTTAAACAATTATTTTCTCAGAAACACCTCCAAAGTTATTCTTTAATTTTTTTCCTTGTATGCAACAAAGAATGGTAAAGATAATGGCGTTGATATTCATTTTTGACGAACGCCGTATTTTTGAAAACTCCAAATAAAGACAAAAAATTAACCTTGCAGTACTGTTCTATCAATACTAATGGTACAGATTTTTTATTGGATGTAATCTGTTAAAAACATTACGTTAAAAAGGATATGTACATTAAAAAAATTAGTTTACCATAATGTTGCAAATTTTCGAAATTGTCACATTTTTTTGTGTAAAAACTTTCAGGAGTTATTACATTGCGATACAACAATAGGAACGAAGTGGAATGACAGTTTGAAATTCTTAGAATAACTTCTAAGGATGTTCTGGTGTTTCTGGATGTATGGAAAGCAGTTATGAAGTGTCAAATTTGTGTCGGTGTGTTTGCTTTAAATTATCTGTCTTCGCGCCTGATGTTATTCGATTGGGAATAAGGTTTATAAGGATGGCTGAGATGTGATAAGGAAATAAATTGCGGTAATATAAGTTTTTCTAACAGTTACTGATACGAGAAAGTACGTACGTACATGCGTACGTTATCGCCCTAGTTTTATTTGCAATAGTATATATTTATAAAATGTCCTTGAAAACCTTTTGACCAATTGATATATCACGAGGTCTACCAACTCATGACAACTTCTCAAATTGAAAGAAATATATAGAGTTTGAGATGGCATGAACAACTAGACAAAGTTTATATGGTTACTTCTTCTGGTATCGTCGTTAGCAGCCCATTAAACGAAAATGAAACGTACCCAATGTCTAGCTCTAGTCTGTCTCTATGTATACGTGAACTACTTTCAGCAATTACAATGCTATTATATACCTGAAAATTGTTAAAGCATGTGTGTAATCGAAAAAAGTTGAGTTAAAGCAGACTGCACATTACATCGACGAATATTAAACGATTTTATTACATCCAATGAGCGTGAGCTTACAAATTGTTTGAAACAAATGTTAAAACATCGATATAATTGTACCTACAACAGGTCAAACATATCGTTGAAGAGCCTTCACTAACATTACAACAAAAGTATTTGGGTGGGGAGATCAAAATACTGTGTAAAGTTACATTCTGCACCCTTTACAAATTAACATTTTCTCAAGAAAGTTGAAATAGTGTAGAAAAGCACGGGCTCATAACTGAGAAAATCGACGCAAGAAATTATTCATGAGTCGGCGTTAATTAGGCTGGTCATATTACGTTCTTTATTAAAGTGAGAAAAATCTATTGAAAGAAAATAATATAGTGCAGCAGATAGATTCTGCATTCGCCTGTAATTGCACTAACAGAAGCAGACAAGAGAAAAGCTATTCAGAAATTTCAATTTTTAGGAATGATTCAGCTCACAATTAATAAGTTCGGAACATCAAATAACGACACGTTTAATAATGTACTACGTACTTTTAAATTTCACAATTACATTACAGACAGTTCAGACTCACTACTGAACATTGTTTTGAATAATCAACATTTTTTGAACACTGATTTGAATAATCAACATTTTCAAAAACACAATCTTGTATTCAAGCCCTGAGTACAATACAACTTTTGTCGTGTAACAATTTGTGTTATAAATTATACAAAGCGTGATGCGCATATAAGTCAAACGAACACTTCTGATGATGACATTGTCGCTGTAGAAACATTTACACGAAGCAAAACAGTGCTTCATTGCTAGTGAGACTCAAATATTTTCTGGTGTGATAAAGTGATCGTTACGGAGAAACACAAATGTGCTTATTTTCGTAAGCATAAAATGCAATTTGTTACACGAATCGACCTATCGATACGGGAACTGCTTATCGCAACCGAACTGCAACCGAACTTGCAACCACCGTACAATTCAGCAGTGCAACAGTGAAATAACCTGTCCCTGAAGGAAATTTCCTTCAATAATAAGTGGTAAAAGGAGTGAACAATTCCGTAATTGAACACGTTACTTCGAAAACGCCACATTTTTTCCCAACTTTGAGAAAATAGTTACGATCACAATTGATTCAGAATTTAATTTTTGCTTTATTACATGTAAAAACATCATATACTTTATATTCGTGAATATAACATAAGCAGAAGTACTTCTCAGTTTGATTCGAATATGGCACACTCGAGAATATGGCGTTTCAAACAACGTATGCGTACTGAGTGGCCGACCTGTATAATAAGTACACCATTGGTACAAACTACTTTTGCAATATACTTTGCTAAAGATATCATCACAAGTTTTCGTTAATCTACAAAAATGAGGTTATACACGCAAAATGCAGGTCATCACACAAGTAACGTAGCTCGACCGCTAACCAATATTTTACAGCAAGATGTCGAGGCCAACCTTAAATTATCTACTAAAGGACAGTACTGTTCAGATTTCGCACGTGTAATTTTCTAATATTATATGATACGATAATTTTTTGTCTGCACAATAAACAAAGATTTAAATTTAATATGGCTTTTAATCATTATCTCCTTTATATTAGGATCTAATGTAGTTGTCCCGGTTCAGACTGTAGGTAGGATTGACTTCTTGTCAATGATATGGGATATTTTCCATCTTAGATTTTTTCATACCTATGCCGATCTCACAATAGAAAATATAGCAGACTATCATTATTCAATATTTTTAAAATTTCACTACGAAGTGTTTCAAAAATCAAGAGATTTCGTTTCTAAATGGTCCTTAAAAACGTCGTTCGAAGCAATTTCTGTCACTTGCAAGGAGTCCTGTTCTGGATGACCTGGATGAAAATTATCTTCACATCTTGACTTTGAGGTTTTAGAGGTTTAATTTATGAATAAATTTTAAATCAATTTAAAAATGAATCGCTATTGAAATCCTAGAAGGTTTCCAGGTAAATTTGTTCAATAGTTCTCAAAATGCACATTTTAAATACACCACGATAAGTGAATTCTTTTTCCGACTAAGCTAATTCATAAGCAACTTCAACACTTGTTCACACAATCGCATAATTTTCCACTGTTTTCAAAGACATTACGTTTTAGAAAATAAAGTCTTTCTTTCAAAAAACTTGTTCACGTAGACGAATTTGTTCGGCAAATTCTAATCAATATCCAACACCAAAAATTTGTTAAGACTCATCAATTAAGAATCAGACGGATGAGCAAGATTCCTGGCTGAGATCGCCACAAATAAAAACATGTATTTATTTAATGTAAAATCATTAATGAAAAATATAGAAAATTTTAGATTTTTGCTTGTGAAGTCAGTCTAATTTGCCACGAGGGCTTGATCCAGCCCGCGAGCCGTTGGGGAGTCCTGCTCGACAACAACACTGCCATTCATTGAAACTCCAGTGCATCGAATACTTGAGAGTTAAGACAAATAATGTAGCATGAGATCGCCAAGATGAATATAATACAGGAGATTACCGATGAAACTACGTAACATTTTACAAATCTTGTATTAGTGGGGTTGGTAGCATAATTCGTCGCGGCTTCAGTAATTTATTGTCATTCGTTTTTGTAACCCTGCGCCTTTGAGATTTATTTTTACATTTTCGTTATTTTTTTGAAAATTTGTTCACATTTTGTTTTTAATTAACTTCACATATCAATACAATTTGATAAGTGCGACTATTTACGGGTTCACACAACAACGGCAGCTCATTGTTTCCCATTCCATTGCTGGGAGCCAATACAGTGTACACGTGCGACATTCCACCTCACCCACCTACTCCGACAAGCGATCACTTCCTGCTGGGAACACCCTATAGCCACGGTCGTCCGCCGCTGCCCATTCCGTCCCGTTCTCGGCGGACGCGGGCGCGGCCCCGCCTGCGGCGTGTCCTTCTGCCGGAATTAAATGTGACACTCTCATTAGCTGATCTGTTTCGAAGTTGGCGCGCCTTGGCGCGGAGTTTTACGCGTGACAGCCGCGGCGGCGCTGCGCCCTGCGTCGCCGGGTAATGGAACGAACGGAGCATACGTCGCCGTGTGGCGTGCGCGTCTGCTAACGCCCCTCCCCTCCCCTTCCCACCCCCGCGCCGCGCCCCGCACCGCCTATCGAGGCAGCCTACTGCCACCACCGCCGCCGCCGCCCCGTTCGAAGAATTCGCGTCGTCGCGAGATGTTTCCGTGATGTGCCAACTCCCTGTGTAATGAGCGTGTTCTCGCCATTCGCTGTCACGTCGCTGGGCGGATATGACCTACAAATCGTCCGCGTTGTTTTCGCCTGAAGGCACATAATACAGCAAAGTCGAAATGTAACGACGAAGCACGGGTTATTTAAACTCTAAAGAAAAATGACGGAAGCGAAATTACATCATCCAACAATTACACACCAACTGTAATTTCCATTCTGCACTAATTAATCGAAAACTTTCGTGTGCCTAACATTTTCTTCTTAAATCCTCCATACTCTCGGGCATTAAATTTCACCTTCGAAAACAGATGTACGGTATCAATTAAAAACATGTACTTCGATATTATCCCGTCGATTGCGGCAATAACATATGCTGTCGAATGACTTAGTAAGAAAAACAAAAACTTAAAATGAGTCAATGGCAACTTAATCTGCAAACAACTTAAAATGCTCAAAGGCAAAGCAAAAAATGTCAACATTCCCTATAGTTCTCTGAGGTACAATGAAGCATGTATTGGGATATATTTCAGGTTACATTAACATTTCGTTAAAATAATCTACTTTATTCAAATGCTACTTAAGTTTATTCGCAACAAGTCTTCGAATAATTCCTGACAGTTTCGAAAACGAGATATTTCGACTTCAAGTAAAATAGGTATGCTTGATCGCGATTTCCAAGTGTAGTTCGTCCATGTACGCGAACCTAAAGTGCTGGATTCATAATAACAAGAGATCATGTCGAGCGTGGGAATTGACTACGCAACCGGCAGGAGCGACTTGCTGCTCCTCGCACCCGAAGACGAGGCGGCGGGGGAGCAGCGCAGAGCGCGCGATGGGGCCGAAGGAGACGGGGCGAGGTGGGGCGGGGCGGGGCGGAGGCGCGAACGCACGTAAACCTCCGGGCCACATGCTCGGTCGTGACAAACGCGCGGCTGCTGGCCGACACGGCGCCTCCCGCGTCCGCGCCGACGTCCGGGCCGGGCCGGGTCGGGCCGGGCCGGGCCGCCCGCGAAGCCGGTCGGGTGGGTGGCGAGTCGGGCCGGCTGATGAATGGTATTGGACCCGGCGGGAGCTGATTGAGACAGCGCTCATCGGACGCCCCGCGCCCCCGCCTCCCGGCCCGGCTGGCGACGCCCTCCGTGCGCCCTTCGATCCCCCGGCGGGCGACCAAGCACCGCTGCCCTGCGCATGCACATGCACATGCACGCCCTCGCGTCATCTGCATTATCACGTACTTCTGTAAAATCAGTTCGTTTACGCATCCATCCACTAGTTACCTATTTAGGCAACAAATAGTTACCTGTAATTTATGTGCACATTTCCATTCCTTTGCTTTGAGAGTAGTTGACTTCCAGATTAACTATCCTAATCTTGAAGAATATTTAAGATTTGATATGACATGTTTCCTTTTACTTTTCTCTTACAAATTAGAAGACGTTTGCTAAAAGTATATTATATTCACTCACAGAAACTAAATGAAAGTTTGTAGTATTTGGAGAATCCATAGAAGTAATGGTCATTTATACAAATTAAAGGATATCATTGTTCCAATGGATTGTCACATAAGAGTCTCTTTGGAATTAATGAACGGTAAGTTAGAGCACTGCATTATAACTTGTCGTTCACCTCAATTTATTTTAACGCAAAAGTTATGTATTATTATTATTATTATTATTATTATTATTATTATTATTATTATTATTATTATTATTATTATTGTTGTTGTTGTTGTTGTTGTAAATTTAAAAATTGTACTGTGTTTTAGTTATTTAAGTGTTTTTACGAATTACAGTTTAAAATTGATGTCGGGGTCACAAGATGTCCCGAAACTTTGTAAATGAAGATATTAACCTGGAAATATAATAATTTAAATGTCTGTCTAAAATATTCTGTACCAAAAAGAGAATAAATAAATAAGGAACAGAATTTTGTGCGTTAGATTCCTACATTAGAGGTCATTAATTGCACCATTCTTCCGTATCTAATAGAAACAATCCCAGGATATCATTCTGCCGGCAGGACATGTAACACATTTCAAAAAGTGATTGCCACCTTGAATCTACGTACCAATAACAATAAATTAAGAGGTTCGGAATAAACATATCTCAGTTGCAGAAAGCTGAGTACAATTAATTAAAGAACACCACAACACAATCAGCACAAAATTCGCCATTGCGCATAATCAATTGCGCGCGTGCCGCCGCACCGCGCCGCGCGTCGAGGCGTGATTGCCGCGTGCGCGCGCGAACGACGCTCCATCACGCAGGGGCCGCCCGCGGTCGCCTCGCACCGCCCGCCCGTTCGTTTCGCACACGCGCGCGCGCGCTCGCGCGGGACGGAACGCGAGCACGGGGTGGCGCACGGGGCGCACTCGTTTCCTGGCGCCGCGAAATGTCTTCGGTTGATTATTTGGTGCTTCCGGGCGCGTCAATTACTACGGTCACTGATCCGATTAGTGTAGTGCATGTTTATTTTATTAGGTGCTGGTGTTTCTCGCCCGTTCCAATGTGAGTTCCGGCGTCAACTTACACGTTGACTTGTCCCCATCAACCAAGACAAACTCCATACTCTCAACTCGTCTCTCGACAGGTGTGGTACTCTCTCTACTGCTTATAACTGTAAATGTGTGATAGATAAGGAACGAAAAATCGGGCCAAGGTCCGTTTGCAGGGTACTACTCTGATATTCACCTATCATTGAACGGACAATCATCGTCCACTGTAGGCAACGTCTAAATCCGACATACGTATTTAGGGTGGAAGGGAGGGGGGAACCCTTAGGCCCAAAAAACGCAAAAGTCCGCAGTCCGCAAAGTCCAAAGTCCGCAAAGTCCAATGTCCTCTCCCGTAACCTCCCGGTCAGAGACACTGCTGAGTTTTCCTGCCTTTCCTGGCATTTCCCCGTCTTAACTCAGATCTTTTTGCTCTAACGTATCTAGACCAAAAAAAAGAAGTGCAATTCAAAACACAAACGTCTCGTTCTCTATAATCAGATCACAGGTTTTACCTTGAAAATACAACATCACCTGTCTAAAACCTTACACCTAAATTATACCAAAAAATAACGATATACCCACGTGTTTTGCAGATTAATATCTAGCTTCATGAGTTCATGGACTATAAATCGACAATGGAGAAAGCGAATTATTAAAGTTTACGAAGCATTGCTATCACATAAATGTGTGTACTTGGGCGAAGGATAATACACTGTACAAACTGTGAAAATTATTCTAATGACTTGTAAATATAGAAAGAAATAATTATTGCGCGTCCAAAGAATCGTAGAACGTGAAATCGAAATAATATTTAAATTCCTTATGTGTCCACACACAAAAGTAATTTGATGTCCGAGAATCTCATCAACACCAAATCTACAGCACAAGAAAATATTAGAGACCTTCGGAGAGCTAGCATCATCACAGGCCTGCAGAGAATCACGTATCCGTCCTTTTGCTTGCTTGCTCGCTCGCCGGGGTTCTTCTCGCGGAGCCGTTTCTTTTTTCTGGCTTCTTGAGATGGAAAACTGTCACGCCGGAGTTCCGTCGCCACGAGTCGATAGCAGAAGAGGAATATAACTTCTTTTAATACATTAGTTATTTTTTGCGACAAAGGGGGGAGAAATAAAGAGACCGGAGAAAACCACGAGAGAAGAAAAGGAGAAAAAGGAGGAAGATCAGCCCGCGAACCGGGTGCCGAGTGTGGGTGCCCGCAATTTTTCTTGCCAAAGCTTTCACTGATAAGGGAATGGTAGTACGCAAATGTTTGATGTATGGCACTTCCGTAGCCGAAGCCACCGCAACGGCTGCCTTTGCCCCTTCCTAAGCATCCACTCGGCCTCGCACTTACCTCTACGCCAGAGGTCGAGATTTTCACCCTTTCAACTTCAAAGTTCTTGATTTTAGAGTATCGAAAAACGTAAACCAATAAATGCATACACACGAACATTTCAATCAAAACTCCTTGAGAGAGTAATTGTAAGGAATCTTTTATTTTATTTTTTATAACGGTTTATATCTGATAGAATAACCACTCTAAATTGGCAGCTAACACTCCTAAAATGTAAAGCATTACTATTGCTCATACTTTTTAAAGTTGCATGTGTACTATTCTTAAACTTTCGATCTCTCACAATTTACTCGCAAAATTTTAATATACAATTATTTTCTCGGACATTCTAAAAAAATTGCATTTCTATAAATATCGTGACGTTTCGAAGAGGTCATTAAGACCTGTCTTCATTACTTTTGTCATTATCGTCGTTAACATTATCGGTGTATTTTTTTCGTCTTTTCAATCATCGTCTGTATGTGAGGATATTCCTTTCCTCTCACACCGTCACGAAATCCACTTTCGCCCGCAGCTTTCATCGCCATTTTTGCTGCTGATCTCCGCACAAATTAATGGCTACGACCCGCACTCCGCCATCGGCGGGAAAGGGCGAGAGGAAAACCTTTAGAGATATGGAATTCCCCCAAGTAGGAGAGATTCCAAATTAATCCGTGATCATTATGAAACGAGGAGGGGGCGGGAATCTTTACGACAATGTTTGGTCAATCGGCGATATATTTCCCCGCTTAAAATTCGGCGCCTGCTTGCGTCCGCGGATTCGTTCGGGCATATTGGCGGCGTCTCACTTTTGGATCGCGACCAATGGAAAGCGGGCGGCCAAGAATGTTCTCGTAAATCGAATCGCGAAAGCGGCGCGCTCTCTCGGAGGGAGAGGGGAGTCCTCCCGAACAAACACTCATCAGCGTTCTCTAAAATTGGTTTTGGCTCTAGAAATAAAGCAGTCACGATCTGCTATGGACAGAACGCCTCCCACGCCATACCGCCTCGTTCTCCAAATGATAGTGCAAAAACGGCGGACGCCATAGTTATACCTGTTCGGTGAAAAATTTTGCAATTTACAATTCGTCGGAAAGGCCGCGTTGAGATATTCTCCCTTTCTCGCAAATCATAACAAATCTCGTACATATTACGTTTGATATTATGTATGAAAGAACATTCCACAAGGCCATTATTAAAGACTTAGAGGAATTTTTCTTCTTAAAGATTCTTCTTCCCTTCTTATATTCTTAGGTTCCATTAGAATGATGTATGAAAGGAATTTTTCAGAACTTTTTAAAACAGAGTTAGATGATATAGAAACTCTTTGGAGACTGCAATCACAACAGCGGCGGGCTGCGGCCGCACAAGATAAAGTTTGACAGTGGCATCAGAGAAATTTCTGCCATATCTCTGTAATGTGTTTTTTATATTATACCTTCCCTCACATTCCGCAGTTTTCGGCGCCGCCGTTCTAATTTTTAAAGCGCATCACTCTTGAAAAAAGTAGGGATACTAAACGCACTACGTGTGTACGTTAGCAATTCCAGATAAGCATTCAAGTCAACCGTGATTGATGTTTCAGAAATACGGACTGTGCTTATAAAACGAAGAGGGTCTATAGTATACACGAGGAGAAGGAGGAGGAGGAGAAGGACGAAAGCATATCACTTTTTTCCGAGAAACAAAGCAGAGAAACAAAACAATCGCATTAATAACGTTATCTTATTGTTTGAAAGAACAGGCACCACGAACTTAAATGAAACTAATTGATAGGCAATCGATTCCACTGTTACATAGCCACACCATGACGAATGTTATGCAGTACATGACAAACATGCAATATTCTGAGATGAGATATGACCTGGTTTGTGCGTTCAATTTTATTGAACACATACAATAATACAAGGGATTGATGCAATCCTATAAGATCGTCTAGTGATGAGCTTAATTAAATGGGCTTCCATTCAAATCACTAATTTAGGCATCATACCATAATAAATTCTTAGCAGCGAAGAAGAGATAATTAAAGTTAAACAATGGTGAAATCCGTTGAAGCATGAAACTTCATACACAGTACACGATACGAATAATCGCCGAAACTAACAGCCTAAGACAAAAACTATCAACTACCATTGAATCGATTAAAAAATGCGTGCAATTTTAAGTTGTAGGGTAACCAAGTATCCCACGCAATTACTATTTAAAAAGACCACGCGTAGAATTGGTGAGTCGAAACCAGTTCTCTTCCGAATCGCACATTCCGGGCCGCGCGTTCATTACGCCAGCAGCAGCCGAACGCAAGACGCCAGGGCGCGTGTCCCACACGTGCGTTCCGCCCGAGACCTCGTCTTCTGCAATCGATGAGGGCTCGCGAGGGCCCGACCCACCCCGCCGCCACCCGAGAGGCGATCCCCCACGCAACCTCGACGCTGCAGCGGCCGTGACGTCACGCGCGGGGCGGCACTTTAAGAGAATTCTCGAACGCTAGTTTGTGTAGGCGCGCGTGTGCTGCCCGCTACCGCGCCGTTCGCCGCCCGCCCGCCCGCTCGCGCCATCTTTGCCTAATCGGAATTCAATTAAGCCATTAGGGCGGGGAGGAGGTGGTGGTGGTGGTGGTGGTGGTGGAGGAGGAGGCGGTGCAGGGAGAGGAAGAGAAGGAGGTGCGAGCGAGGTGCTGGAGCGAGCGAGAGCGAGAGCGAGAGAGAGCGAAAGGGGACGGCGGCGGGCCCGCCGGGGAGGGCGAGCAGGCGGGGAAGTTAAGGGGGTGGTTTCGATTTATTGGTGAAACCGTTGCCTGATGACACAGAGGCTACTCCCTTATAGCTACACACCTGGCCTTCTGTCCTCTCCGCCCGCTTCCCTCCCCGCCCCGCCCGCGGCCGCCCTCGAGTAACCCGCCCTCCTTTCCACCGGCCGCACCCCGTTTGCGCCCAGCCGGCCCTGGCTCGCGTGGGCCGCATCGCAGATTAAGATCGCTAAATGAACTTGCCGCGGCGGAACTTCCAGGAGTAGTCGCTTTTTCCGAGCGGAATAAAACCGGGCTGCCTGCAATGGGTTCGCGAGGAGGGGAGGGGCGTGAAAATGGCGAGGTGGGCGGGGCTGAACGCGCTCGAGAAAGGGATTGGGGCGGGAGGTGGGCGGATTGGAATATTTCGCGAGGCACGCCCGGAGGGAGGCGAGAAGCGAAGGGGGGGGGGCGCCGAACGTTCTCTATCGGGAGTATTCACGTGCATGTGATCGTTTCGGTAATGTTAATGAAGCAAAACGAGAGATAATCATCGCTACGTAAATACGGGCTAGGGAAAGCTGAATAAGTTGCACGTGTGCTTTACGAGAACTGCATCAGCGTGCGGGGGACTATAGAGAGTTTTAATACAATCTGACATGAACGTATCGAAACGAAATTTGCCACATTGTAGAATTTGGTTCCAAAAGGAAACCAGATAAAACAATTTAAGCATTTCATCTATGACATCTCAAAACCTATTTCCAAATCGGATAACTCAATCACCTAAGAACGTATTAGTACGGATCAGCATCTCCAAAACCGAGTCACACAGTTTTCCAATTCACTACGTTATTTAAAAAGAGCAATTAATTTCTCTACATATCTTTGTAGTTATTTATTATGTGAAAACATCCTTGGACATCTTTTCTCTACGAACAAGATAATACTTACAATTAAAGCATTTACAAGAATTGCAGCATTTTTCACTACCTTGAAAATATTAGTTTGCGTGTTTTTATTCGAATGATAAATCAGAATAAACCCCTCATGTGGTATTTAAAATAAAATAAGAGATGTATGATGCATCACATCTTACGGATATTAGCATATAACAAGACACGAAGATTAATCGTGCCAGAGCTTGTTGCAGGTACTGAAAATGGCAAAGTGAGAATCAGAGTTGACAAACATGTTTTAAAAGCAACCTGGATCTCTTCATAGTGTCGTACATTTCGTTACTTCTTTTGGAAATCTTCAATCGGGCATTTTTTCTTCGTATTCTTTGCATTTATTTTCTTTTCTTTAAAACGAGTTGTCAAAGCGGAAATATTGAGTTCCTTTCGAATGGTAATATTTCTTATTCTATCGAGTGTAGTGCAGCCCTTAAAAGATCTCAGAAATCTCATCTCTGCACCCTGTATCTTTCTTACAAGTGACCCGTGATTCGGAGGTACAGAGAAGCCTTGTAATTCACGTTACTTTGGGTTTCTTTCCTTGATTAATTTTGGAGATATTTTTTATTACATCCACAAATTATTTCAATTTTATGACTTTATTTTCTGTCTTCATTCTCACTCATAATAAATATTGCAGCTTAAGTAATTATATATTTTTACTTCCAGAATGTCCATCTACGGCGACTTTAGTTCTGACAGGATATTTCCCACGTAATGCCATAGTTTTAATTTTTGAACCTTACTTTTTACCATTTTTAAAATTTTTAATGCTATATTCACATCCGATTCGTTAGAGGGAATGTACTTATTTCTGCAAATTATCTTCTGTTTCTTGCAGAATTATCTGGTCATCAGCAAAAAGTAAGGTGTTGATTGAAATATTGTTTGAGACTGATGTTCTGGGGAACATTAGCTGTCATATCATATCATGGAGATAAATATTAAATAATGTAGGGAATAACATAGTCTCGCGCCTTGATTTATAAAAATTTCCTTCGAACATATTCCTCCAGTGTCAATAATTACTTTACTGTTTTCATATACTTCCTCTTATCGTTAATACTCCAAATTCAGAAAGTGTTAATGTCATTAAAATATAATTTAAAAAGAAACAATAATTCATAACTTGCATACCACATGCTCGTAAATACAAAGCTAATGTAACAAAATACAAAAGGAGAGCTGCCCTTACAAAACCGAATCTCCGAAATTACATTCACACGAAACCACACACAACGCTACATTCTCACGAAGCGGCGGGTTCGACTCGGCGGTGTATAACCCGGCAGCGGCCGTAAGATTGAGTTCCGCATCCAATATGCGGGGCATTAGGGCCCGGAAGGCCGGCCGGGCCGCCCGGTTCGGAGTATTGCGCGCGCTCGGGCCCGCCTCATTCATAGCAATAACGTGGCCGCTTAAGCGTCCAATTTCCCCCGCGGACCGAAAAACAATAATCATAGATTTATCTGATTTATCGCCGACCAATTGCGCGTGCCGGACGGGGGGTGGAGGGTAGGTATAGCTTCCCCGCTGCAGCAAGACTTCGGGGAATACCATGAAACAATGCCTTAATTAACAAGAAACATGTAGCACAATGCAGTAGAGACTATCGGAAACCGCCGAGCAATAGATTCTGAATCGGAAGGTACCGAGATAAATCAATAGAGGGCCTGCGCGGGGGCGAGAGCGGGGAGGGGCGAGGTATAACACAATTAAATACGTAGGGCTCGCCCTGCAGCTGACCGGGGATTGGAGCGCGGGCGGGCCGCGAAGGACGGGAGGCGCCCTTTTGTTTTGGGCGATCTCTGGGCGCACGGACCACGTGCGTTCATATTGCCGCCGCCTCGCTCTCGTTAACCCACGCTCAAGTCCCGTATTTCAATACGTTGCTCACGTCGGTGAGCAACGGTGTATTCCGTAAGTCAGTGGGAAGTATTATGCATGCTACAAAACTGGTCAATTGCCCCTGCCACGTAAATTTCACCTGAGATTTGGAGAACAGAACCTACTGCGATTGCAATTTCCTGACCATCGGACACAGTTTATTAACTTCCAAAATCCTAAACTTCATTGAAACATCGTTCGTTATGTTTTTCTTATTTGAACTGTCTTATTAATATCAATTTATGGTTCAATAATTTTAGATATACAGCAAATCACTATTCTTTCAACCCATTTTCATTTACGATCCTAACAATCTATTGATCTGAACACCAAATTGTGAACTCGCCAAAACATACCCTCAAAATGCTTCAAATAAATCCAAGTGTTTCATAATCTCATAAAATACACGGAGAACAAGCACCTCTATAATTTTGAACGATTAAATTTGTCGAAATGTAGAAAGTTTGATCAAAACTAATTATTTCTATACCCTACTAATTTTGTTTCCTACGACTCTGGATTTAAAATAAAATAAAATATTACATATTTAGAATAAAATTTCAGTAAAGGAATTCTACTCACGTTCACTTGCAAGAACATTAATCTTTTAAATTAGTGAATACAACACATTATTATACTTCACAAAATACTCAGCCTAACGATGAGACATTGTTAGCTCTTCTGAGAGCTAATAATTGAAGCTATTTGATTTTCAATAATTCAATTAGTATTAGAAATTGCTTCTGTACAGTTTGTTTATTAATTTATGTGTGCATTTTATTGATTGAAATTACTGCAACAAGTAAAAAATGTTCTATTTAGGATTTACGACAAAATTCGAATCAAAATTGTGTTGATTTAAATCAATGATTAAAAAAATAATTTACATTACGTAACATTTTAAATCAAGTGAATAAATTGTCGATAACCTGATAGAAATTATTGTAATTTTATTATTTGTGTTGATAATATTTTAGTTTCTCTAATGGAACATTTTCGCGAACAGAATTTTCACGTGAATTTTTGAGGTAGTAATGTGATGGATTTTCTGAATTAATGCATTACCTGACATTTTACTATAAGCAATATATTGATTAGAGCGCCGATGTTAAATACAGAAATTTATTACGCAAACTGTAGGAATAATACTTTAGAATCATAAAATTACCCGTGAACATAAATCATTACTTGAAATTGCAAGTCAGATACAACACCAAATTTAAATTCTGAAGTGCATAGCCTTTCATGTCGAAAATTCATTTTTCATGAAGAGTCAATATTTGGGTATTTGTCGACATATGAAAATGTTTGGGAATGGAAACTACAGAACTTTGATATTAGTATGAAAAGCGAAATGTATGAAATAAATTTAGGTTTATAAATGAGAATGCACACTGCGTATTTTCGTTGCTTTTTTGTTGCAATTTTAAGATAGATAAAACATTTATAAACTGTTAAGTAAGATAAGGCGACGGACATGAGTGCATTTACTAGTCATTTGATTTTCTTCATGGCCATATTTCGAAATTTCGGAAGGAAATTACCCCCTTTCTTTGCTTTGGGGAGTGTAGTTAAAAAGGGTAGTTGGCGCGCCAGCTCATCAGCGTGTGCGGTACCCTGCCTGACTGCCTGCTCGCTGCTGCAGCGTGCCGGGTGACTGGGGGGCGTCGGCAGCGGCGCGGGGGGAGGGGCGAGGTTTGCGAGGGCTTACAGCATTGCGGCGAGACCTGTACCCCTCCGCCCACTCAAGAGGCCGGATGTTCTGTCCTTATCCAAATCTCCACCGCTACCGGCTCCTACTGGGAAGTCAGTACAATAAATATACAGCAGCGAGTTAGTTACGGTATGTTCTTATACCGCGGGAAGAGGAACAATTTAATTATACAGAGACGTGATATCTGTTTGGTTGACACAGATCTTCCTCGCCCCGCCCGCCCGCCGGCTCCTTGCGATCCGACCCACCGCCTCCGCCTCCGCCTCCGCTTCTTGGCTGCGCCGCCACCGCCGTCGCGGCGGAAATCTAATCTGGACCAATCTGCAGGTGGTTGGGATGCTTGAAACCTCGCGGGCCTCTAATTGAAAACAGAATTAAAACAACGTCCCTCAGAAACCAGATTACTCTCCCTCCAGAATAGATGTTTGCTTTTTAATCAAAAGTACAGATACCGCAGACAGCAGCGCCGGCGCGCGCGCGTCGACTTGCGCAAGGCGCTAGGCGGAGCGGAGTGGCGCGGGGCGGCGCAGGACGGGGCGCAGGACGGGGCGCGGCGGAGTGGAGAGGAGCGGGGGCGGATGTGCCCCTGGCGAGGTCGCGTTTAAGACTGCGAGCAAGAGCTAAAGGCGCTCTTCAACCTCTCACTTTGCCCCTCGAGAACGTGGCCGTCAATCACCCGCCACGTATAGAACAGATTGGGACCTGCTTGAAAACGTCTTATTTTCACGCGTACATCAAATGTTAAAAGGAAATATTTGGAGCCGAGAAATTTAATATTAGAAGTAGATTGCACACAAATATTTACAGGAGAGGCTGTGACCTTTGTGAACTTTGAAATGAAATATTTCAATTTAAGGTAATAAATTTCAAGCACAATAAAATTGAACAGTAATATTTTAAAGCGAAATTAGAAATTAAAACTATAATTTATCATAAATAAAAGTGTCTCCGTCAATTGTGAGTGTATAGTTGGGAATGGATTCATAATTTTTCACGACTCTGTTATCACACGGAGAATTCATATTGGATGCATTATTTTGTTTTCTATTTCCAAATATTTAAGTATGAATATAAAATGAATTGCTGCCCTTTTTTCTTAAAAAACCTATGCGCCGTTTTTATATATTTAAGTCTTTATATATTTAAATATTTAAGTCTTGGCTCATTCACCGAGAGAAGAAGTCCGGCACAGTGTTGATTTCTATATTAGATTCCGTACCCAGTATATCCCTCCCAGCGGTCCGGCATCCACTAGGGCCTTCCCCCGTCGCGCTGTCGTCACCACCTTGCGCGCCAGCTGGGAGCTTCCCGGAGCCGTACAGAGCTGCTCTCGCCGTGGACTCGGCTCGTATCGATTTAGACTCTTGCTAATTACCTGTCGACTGATCGATTGATTCATTAATCAAAGTGCGGGCCGCGCCGCACCACCGCCGCCTCCGCCCCCGGAGCCCAAGTTTCCGATATCCACCCCGCTCCATCTGGGGCTTTTCGGCGCCCCTTCGCCCTGTTTTCATAATTTGTTGTCTCCCCTTCGGTAACTTGAGTACTCCCTCGCGGTATCCGACGCCAGTGGCTTAGACAGTTATTGTCGCGAACGTCAAAGAAAGTTGCGAAGCGAGGTGAGTTCCTCGTTTTCACTTCATTAGGTAGATTTAATATGCCGAACGGCAGATGGGTCTGCGAGTTTTTACACTTCATTTGTTATAAATGACCTTTTATTCAGATAATTTAAAAAATACAATTTTTCTTAATTTTGTCAACATTTTGCGAATACACAACAGTATTTATCAGAATACTTTGTGGTTGTTCTTTGTGATTTTGCAAAAGTTACATGTGGTTACATTTCTATATTAAAATATTGAAAATTCAGACACAAATTTGAAAATATAATGTTTTGGATCGCAGGCTATTGTTAGTATATGTTTTCAAGAACCTAAAGACTTGAAACTGATAAAGATCGCTACTCGTAATGGCGAAGCAGAATTGTCAGGCCTTCCAGAAGGACAAGCGTCTCTTATTTTCATAGGATTAATGTGTTAACTTCAACATTTTTTTGCCATTAGACAGCTTTTATAAAGAGAGAAAATATTTCACGTAAATATTTGATTGTTTTTAACACTTAAATAATAATAGCAACGTGCATTTGATACAACATTACAAGTGCTCTTATAATTTAGGAAAGTAATTTACATCAATAGCAAATTGTCCTGTGTTCATTTGCATATTCTTCTTTATGACTGAATATTTAACTGGTAGTTGCTCATTTGAAACGTTTATCATTTGTCATTTCGGGATGTCGGATTTCTCTTTCCCTCATTTGTTGTTTTTGGTTCTTCCGTCACGCCCTCTCGTCCCACCTCGCTCCCTCCTGTTCGCACTCTCCGGCGCTCGGCCCGCGCGCCGGACCCCTTTCCACCCCCTAAACCCAGGGATTCAATAAGGATTTGGCGGCGTATTATTGGCTATCAACCCCTGCTCGCGCCCCGCCCATTGATTATTCCATCAGTCCTCGGGGCGCGAGACAAAAAAGTCGCTTTGCATAATGCCCTTCCTTAACGCGGCGCTCGACCGTGTAATCTGAGGAGACAGGAAGTGCGCAAGGAGACTTTTTTAAGATTTTCAATTTGTATGCGCAGGCCGTGCGGTACCGATAGTGTTTTTCCCACGATCACACTTTGATGTGAAACGCCGCAGTATCCTAGAGTTAATGCTTTTGTTACTACAGCGTCTCATTCTTTCAGTAAATCAGAAAACTAAACCTAACTAGATAACATTGTTAAATGTGTATAATAAGTTTTTTATGAACTGCCAAGAAAAATAAATAAGCGGTTTCTTAGTGTTGTACTGCTTTGTAGCGTTCCTTCATTAGAATGAAGGTCGTTTGGTTAATAAAAAATAAATTTGCCCTTCTCATCTATTAATTCCCCAGTTTCATTAGTTTTATTCAATATATTTGCTTCTTAATTTTAGGCGTTATTTTCATTAGAACATAAACATTTAATTTCTCCAATTCAAATACTACCTAAATAACATGCTCAATAGAAAGAATAAATCTATCTCTTCAATACAGCCAAGACAATTTTTATAGTGTATCCATGTTAGATTTACAGTATCTCTCGTCTATAATAACACATCTTATCATTTATAATATTTCAAATAAATATTCAATACTGATAGTATAGATTTTTCCTGCCTGAAAACTTCGGCTTACTAGTACCGTATTTGGCATATAGTTCAATTTGGTTTTACAAGAGGAAGCTCTTAGAGCATATTAAGAACACTAGCAATTCGTGATACTGATTTGCTTCTCAGCGAGTGCTGAAATTGAATGAGGTAATTTCAGTTTCTTTGGTTCGTATTTTATGTGCGACAATTACAATAACTTACGAAACTAGTGGATAAATCAATGGTGTAATTGCATCAGTGGTAAGTTTAAGAAACGGAGCGACGATTGGAGGGAGTTTTCTTATTTACCACGAATGCAATTATATCGTATTATTCACGTGCTATGTTAAATACATTTTTGCAGCCACACAGAAATTATTTTAATTTTCAGAAATACAAGAATATTTCCACCATTCGAGGCATACTTTCGATGACATCGTATTCGTACTGAACGTGGTGAACTTTTTAAACAAGGTCTATTGTAATGAGCTTTAGTTTGTGTACATATGATCACTTCAGTGACTTAGAGGATAAGAAAACAATATTAAATCATATTGTGATCATATTCTCGATCAAATATTAGACGAAATGAGAAAACGGCGCCAATTTTACTTCCTAGTAAAGGTCAAGACATATAATATTACAAATCTAGAGAATATATTATTTATAAATCTTGAAAAATGGAAAAGCATGTCATTTCTGATTCAGAAGAGGTTTGCCTATATATTTTTCAGAACGTAAATACAACTGACGTTTATATTTTTTGATATTTGTAACATCCTTACACCAAATGTTTTATATCTACATATTTAATTTATGTTAGATATTTTATGTTGATCGACTAGTCAGCTGGTATGAAAGCAACGCGCTTGCGGCCGTGCTTTATTCATGCTGAAGACGTTGAATGAAAGACAAACACATCTAGGTATATGAGGGATAACATTCTCCAACTTATGTTATCGTACTTTAAATGATAAATCTCTTAGTAGCAGTAGTAGTAATGAAGTATTTGAACATAAATGTAACAAATTGATGAGATCTACGTAATAAGTGATATGCATATTTTTGTGACAATAGTGCAATTATGTCAGTGACAACCAACGTCTATTCGCGAGATTAACGAGTTATAATTAATTAATTAATTATGCAAAAAATTGTAAATAAATATTAAATTTGACTAAAAATATTTTTAAAAAAATTGAGATTTTGGACATCCAACATGACATCAAAGATTTTCCATCCCATTTATTTAACGATTCAGTATGGAACAAAATGTATCTTCCCGGAAAAAAATATTTGTTTCGAAAAACAATCTTATCAATTTAAAGCAAGAGATCAAGTTTACGAAACGTATCCAGGAACAAAACTAAATTTAAATTCATTCGAAATACGAGAAGAAAAATGTTAATTTCTTTCCATGCACCAAAAATGCACGCAAACTCATCATGTCTATCTAATATCACTTTGTCCACCCAACAAACATTTACAACCGTCACATATGGGCATACTTACCACTGCTTCACTAGAACAATGCAATGTGAACACAAACGCGAAAACATCCAACCGAACGACAAAAAAGCAGCTCAGAAGCGTCGACAGATGACACGCGAAAAAAAGGGCAAACACCGAGCACATCGAAGCGAAGACGGACGGCGCGGCGTGCGGGGCGTGGCGAGGCGCGGGTTGGGCGGGGCTGGGGGCGAGGCGGGGGCGACGCCGGGGGCCGGCAACGCGGTAATTCCCAGTAAATGCAGCGAACGGGGCCGACCGGACGAACTGCGTCGCGCCCCGCGAAAGAATGATCGCCCGGCGGTGGTATTTTTGAGATGGTAAGCTGTTAAACTGCGGCCGTAATGTGTGAAGATGTATTTGCGTCCGTAACGGCGAGCGGGGGGGGGGGCGGGGAGTGTTGGGAGGGGAACGAGCGGGAGCGAGTTTGGGGGGAAGGGGGGGGGCGAGTGAAACGCGAGGCCAAAAGTGCTTTTCAATTCCCGCACCCGGTCGAGGTCAATTTTTCAATTGGCTTAGTAATAAAAACAATCACCGACAATGCATTGATTCACAATAGAATTAACTGCTAACCATATTTGTGTTAAGCTACAATAAAGCTGTTTTTTTCTGCGCTTCGCCGTTCGAGAGAGGGATTTCCCAAAAGCTCAATGAAAAAGAGGTAAATTTCAATGCACAAAACAAACGCTTCCCCTCCGCCCGGCGGCGAGCCGTTACTCTCGCGATGTCAGTACGCCCCCGACCGCGCCGTACTGACACCAGGGGTGGCCACTGGGCGGGCCGGCTGGCAACGCACGACGAGAGATGTTTATTGAGATTTATGGTAGTTTGAAAATGAAAAGAAATATAACACGTGAAAGCAAGTTAAATGAAGTGAAAAAATGCATCTGAAAGATTTGAAAACATTCTAATATGGCACCCAAACTCAGCGCAGGACGTTTAACGCCAGTGTGCTACGCTCTCCCGCTATGATTTCGTAGTATATATTACAAGTTCGTGTTATCTCCTTTTGTGCCTCTTTCTATCGTGTTCCATTTATAAAAAAAATGGGTTTTATATGGCATTTGGAAACTGGGATTTATCATTATATTCCATTTCATTTTCTCTGGATTGGTTTCTCATGAATCGCGGCATCCCTATGACGAGTTCCTGAATAATTAAACAGAAGATAAATTTTAACACATTTTCAATGAAACTATTCTCACTTACCACACATATTTCACTGGTACCCATCTCTAGCAAATACTACAATGACAAAAATTCCAACCAAATTAAAAAAAAAGAAAGAAAAAAAAAGAATTAGAAATAACGACTCCCGGCAACTCAGCCTCGGCCAGCAACCCCAACATCGTTCCCCGATATTAAAACTCAACGACACTTGAGCCCCGACGCAACCTCCACTCTTCCACCGTCGCGCCGCAAAAGAGGGAGGGAGAGGGCCGTCGGGTCGGTCACCCGGGGGCGCGCAATGGAAATTCCAACATTTGTACACCACTGTCCGGCGCCCCCCCCCCTCCGCCGGCCGCCCTTGGGCCGAGCGCGGGCCTCCTGCGAGCGCGGGCGTTAAAAGGGAGAAGGGATTTGCTTTTAATAGACATAAAAATTCTATTTGGTCAGTTAGCACCGATTATAAAGCTCGCGCTTATTCCAATATGATCGCGCTTGCGCTCTATTTACGATCCGCGGCCGTGCGGTCGTCGCGCGCAGGGGGCGGGGCGATCGCCCTTCGGCCACGCGGTGGCGAAAGCGACGGGAAAGGGGGAGGGGAGGGACACCCGCCCTCTCAGCACTGAGAGGTGAGTGCAGAGGGATTTTTCAACGGCACTTTGCAGGAACGCTCCTCTTTTTTTTTCTCCAGTGATTCTCACATTTAGTAGACCGAAGTGGAAACGCAGGATTCCCAATTTAATGTGTGGTTACTGAGTTCCCCTCATGACATTTACCCAGAGAGAAACATATGAAAGAAATATTGTAATATCAACGTATGATTTAACCTGTAATAATTTTTCTCACCTAAAAGTTATTGCACATAATAAAAATATTTTTTGAAGAGTCGCAATGATACTCAGAGATTAAAAGAAACATTCGTGTATGTAGCGGGAATACCACATTAGAATTTAATTACAACTCAGGGTGACCACAAACACCATTCGTTACGAGACAGCTTTTCGAACAATGTCCAAATCTATACTCTCGTATAATTTGCTTTTGTGAACATTATTGGTTTTAGAAAATAATAAAATTATTGACAATCATATAGTACTCTAAATTGTACATAATTTACTATGGTAACGTTTAGAGCACAATAACAGAATCAATCGTACAAAAAAAATTGTACATATTTGTGGTTTTCATCCTTCTTGCATTTCAAATAAAAATCCAAAATTTACCAGGAAAGTATAAACGATATCATTGAGACAAAAATTTATTATTGCATGCACAGCTGTGACGTCTAGTATTTTGTTCAAGAGAATTAAATTTGAGCAATTAACCATCAAAGCTTTGCCCAGAGATTTCATTTAAAAACCTTTTAAAGTAGGGGGAACATGTTTCTACTCATCATATTTCAAATAATAATAGTCAAAGCGGTCCTTAATCAGGCAAAATATCCATTTAAAGTAATAAAACACCACAATTCGCTCTATTTTCCAGGCGCCTTAAGCACAACACACACCCGACAGCACACCTGCGCTAAATATACGGGAGCACCCGACTCCCGCAGGGCGCCTCCTACACCGACCGTCGCCTGCGGGGACGTGAACGCGGGCGGCCGGGGGCGAGGTCTAGGAGCGACCCGCGGGCGTTCGCCAGCCGCCACCCGCGGCACGCACGACCAGCCCGGCGGCGGCGGCGGCGGCGGCGGCGGCAACGCGCGAACGACATGGCGCGGCGTCAAAAGACCGCCCGCGGCGCGCGGCCGGCCGGTCGGTCCGTCCGTCGCTGGGGCGGTCGGCGGGCGCGCAAACCGCCGCGGGAAAAATTGGCGCCCAGCGGCGCGTTATTCCGCGCCGAGTCGCCTAGCGGGCGGCAGTCTGCGGTCGCCGCCGTCGCTGCTGCAACAGCCCCCCTGCGAAGTGGCAAAACACACGCGCGCCGCGCAACGTCAAACGCGTCAACGCAACCGAGCGAGGGCGATCGTGCAGCGAGTTGGGGGGGTGGGGGGTGGAGTGGAGTGGAGTGGCGTGGCGTGGGCGGCGCGCGGCTGCAAGACCGGTTGCAGGTCAACGTGGTGACAGGTGCTGTGTTACGGCCTTTGCGGTGCCGCAGGCCACAGCAGCTCTTTTCGAGCCCGACCCGACCAGAACCGCGCGTTTGTTATATGGAACGCCATGGCTTTCTGTTTCTGCACTAAGGTGACGATTTGAAGACGAGTTACCCTGACCACCGTATTCACTCAATTGTTTCGCAAGATACATCCAATACGTTGTAAAGACTACATTGATTCCTCACTGAGGACATTGCCAAGAGCGGTAAATCGTATTTAAACAATTTTACGAAACAAAGTAATGAAAATAATTTTTTTCAGACAGATGTAGCAGGCAATTATAACGATACATTATTCTTCAGAAATAAAGTGCAGTTTTTTTATTATACAGCGCGTACCGTCTGAATTTTCACACTCAGTTCAACATTGCGTTTAACACACTCAGTGCCTTGCGACACTGCTGTGGTCGCAGGTCAACAAAGCCGTCTGCTATTAAATATTTGTTATTTACGTATTGCATTGGAGAACAATTCTTTGATATTCTTGCTATGGTATATAAATAACAGTCTTCCTGTGTATCCATATATACTATAAAATTTTATTGCACTATTTGTGAAGACTATTTTTGTTGATTACTGAATTTGTTTCAGCGTTATAAGATAGTATTTTATGTTTCAATTTATCATAATATATGATCTCATTACCTTTTTTGACAATCATGTAGAAATAAACACAATTACACTTGTAATTACATTTTTGAAATATTTGCAACATTCAATATAATAGCAAATATAAATATCAGCTATTGTAGTATAATTATAGGTACAATTGCCGTCTTTGTTTCTTCATGATTGTCAAATATTGTAATGGTATTATATAGTAAATATGTAAAATAGTATGTCTAATTTAAATATTAAAACGTCGAAATAACCACAAACTTATTTAATTTGTTGTCATGGCGCTGTGTGCGTGCTACTTTTTTGAAAAACTATTTTGCGTAGTTTAATTCAGAGTTTTTGCAGCTGCACTAGTTATCGTTATAATCACCACAAGTTGTTACCTATTCTTGAATCTCGCGAAGACCATATTTTAAATAGAAAGAATATTCATTCCCATGTTTCACTAATCGCATTTAACATGCACGTGTACACGCCGTCAAACGTTCTCGCCGGCTGGCTAGTTTAGAACAAGAACTCAGAGAGCAGTTCATTGCACTACTGCTTCAATGCTGTGAAACAGCAACACTCGTTGGACGGGAACGGGTCGACAGGTGTGGCTGCTGCCTTTGCGGTGGAAGTGTTTTTGTAGCCCGTAGTTACGAGTACTGACATTTATTCACAGGAGGCAGAGCTAAGTGACGAAAACGCGACATTATTATGTTACAAACGAAAATGCTACCGGGTAAATGCATTTCTGGTAAGCCTTTTAAGGATGGTTTAACAAAATAATTGGGAGAATCACGTTTCATGGACACCAACAGTGCAATTGTATTTTTCGCCAATAAGATGATTTCTTGCAAGAAGCGCATCTTCAAGGGTTTTATGTTCATAACTCATGAGCCAATACATACACAGGCACCTCAGCTGGCACGCCCTTTCCCACGCAACAGGAGATTGGAAACATCAGCCGATTTGGCACACGACGCCTGTAAGTCGATCGCGCCTCGCTAACACCTTGGTCTCATTTGCGTTTCCGGTCGATCTTTCTTTTTACCTTTAAACTCCCGAGAGGCGAAAGAACCCATTCGCGCACCCACCACCCACAGCTGCCCGCGCGCGGCAATCGTCCCTGGGGAGACGCGCGCCAACACACTAGCGTCGGCGTCGGCGGCGCGGGCGGCGCGCGTTCACGGCGCGGTTCGCCACCTGCAGCGGCGGCGGCGGCAGAGCCACCTGTTGATCGAGGGCGAAGCCGATCAAAGCGAGCCTGCGGCGAGGGGCGGCGGGGGCGGGGCCGCCGATAACGGCGACCGACGCGCCGGGCCGGCCGGCCGGGTCGTGGGTCGGGCGTTGGGCGGGGCCCGCCGCCGGGCGCCGCCGACGCGTCGACGCGGCGCAGCCTGAACCGCAACCCGCCCCTCCCCCGCCTGCGGCCCCGCCCCCCTCGCTCAAAGCCGAACTGCCGAGCGCCGGCTGCTGCCGAAGCCTCATCGATAGCGCAGCGCCGACGCGGGAGGGCCTCTTTAACGCGGAGTGACGCCACGCACCCCAACGACGGCCCTCGGCTCACACGCTCTTAGTATACGTGCGCGTGTGTGAGTGGGGGAGGGGTTTCGTCCACGCTCGCAGACTTCGAAGTAGGAATTCCCGCAAGGCAACACTTGCGGAAAAACAAATGACATATCTAAAAGCTTTTCGCATCACGAAATTGTACTCTGAAGCACAGCGATGCACCAAAATCTCGTGTATTTAATAGACTAAAGGTACTAAGTAATTGAATTATAATATTTTTTTATGAATCACTGAAGCTTTTGCATTTTTCATGTTAAATGATAACCAGAAGTAGATTACTTACGTGATTCAAAGGATATTATGAAGCGTAGGTTATTATTATCCCAAGTTATATTCTGAAATCGTCTTTAATTCGCAATATTCTGCTATTACACGACTATTAGAAATATTTATTCTGAGAAATGAAAAGATCTAATTTCCTTTGGTTTACCATTGTGATTTCACAACAAACCCAAAAAATATTACTAGACAACAATGTACTACCGTGTTCGCTGAAATCGTACTACCCTCTCCCCCAAAATAAATACATGCATTTGTTGAAATTGCATGTAACAATAGTAGAATCAAGTTACGAAAATGGCTTCTTCTACGAAAATAAATAACCATTTTTTTCTGCACACGTACAAGTGAGAGACAATTTCATATTCTTAACAAACAGTCCCTACCTTAACTGCATGAATTACGCAACTTCAACTTCGCGTTTATAAATCAAAATTACGTCGAATTTAATTTCTCTGAATTTGGGCTTTTCTTGTAACAATCAAAACACTAAGATCCTCCACCGACGTCACACACATGAACCCTTGCCGTATGTCGGAAGCAAACAGGAGTCACCAGACTGCACACTACGTAATATCCGCGGCAAACCCGCACTTTCGACCCTCTCGTGCATCACCTTCATCCGCAGAGCGCGGGCGCGCGTGGTGGGCGGCGCGCAGCCCTAAACCCGCCTTGGAATACGTTCATAAAGCGGCGCCGGCACTTGTCCCGCCGCGCGGCGCCGCGCAGTTCGAAGGCGAAACCGCCCTATAACGGCGCTTTGATACGCGCCCCGAAAGAATAACGCATGTCCTTCCCGGCGCCCGCGTATCCGGGGGCGGTTTACCGACCGCTTTCTCTCTGCCTCGTCGTTACGATTCGGCCCTCTCGCGCCGGCCGCGCAGTCGTTCGGTCGTTTACGGCTTCTGCGCACGCCGAGGTGCAACACAAAAAGAGTAGCCATTCTAACTCAGCGGACACGTGAGCCGTTAGCCGGTTATACTTCAGCCAAACATTTACGAATGCCTAGGACATTTGTAGTGAGCGTTTTGTTGAATTCGTGTTGAACAATAACAGACATTGGCAAGGCTTTGCGAGTTTCTTTTGTTCCCACACTCTCATCCCTTCGTTGTTCCAATAGCTTTCAGCTCATCGTAATTACGCCAGCATATTCTCATTAGATAATCAATCACGGGCCTAAGCAGTTGAAGGGAACCTAAAGTTTAATAAATAAAATAAATAATGTGCGAATTTTGACATCCAAAAATACGAGTATTTCCTTGGACTGTGATTCTTAGAATTTTTTGTAATTTGGAAAATTTTGAGTTTTTTCTTCTTTTTTAATCGCTCATTCCTAAATAAATAGACTTCGGCTTAAGTCTAACTTTGTGTAATTCTTGTAGTAAGGTTTGTATCCTTCTTATAACATACCTTGCATGCGTGATTCAAAATATTTAAAGGATGATATCAACGCCAGTGAAATGATTCTTCTTTAAATATTTAATTTTATGTGAAGTTTTTAAGCCTGTTTAGTATTGTGAACGACCGAGTAAACCCAGGCTTGCACTATGAAATAACTCTAACACGATGGTATTCCAACCACAGTATGCCGCACACATGCTCGCTGTCAAAACGGACACGCCCCACAGATCCCTAACGCACACTTTGTGGCGACGTGAAACAGAAGCAGCTGCGGGGCAGTTCGTTCCGCAGGGGCGTCTGGGTCGTAATCGTTCCATTCGCCAGTCGAAAAGCGGGGCCGGGCCTTTCCAATCGCACAGATACAGCGCGCGAACGGACGAAGGCCGACATGAAGGAAGGCAATTTGCAGGAAGCGTTTTGCATTGCTCTGGTGCGGATGGGATTATTTAGAAGAAGAATTATTGTGAAGAGTGATGCAGTCCCGACTACCAACGGCCAACACCAGCTTCTGATATTGGGATGAGGTTACGTGTAAAATAAAGCAGACCTCTGGGCTACTCGAAGAAACTTCGTTATTTTATCTTCGATACTGACGCAACGATTTGTAGTAAAATTATCCCATATTCAGTGCCGTTCTTGGGTGCAACATAACAGGACAAATCGCAATGCAAACAACGTTGAATACTGCCTGGTGTCCGACCATGTCTGGCCATGCGACTGGTCACTTACGCTACATGATAGACTTTCCTTTTAAAGCCTGAATCACACTAGCGTTGCGTTGACGCGCGATAAGTAACGGGTGTTATATATCAACACTGTATCTTCTACGGAACGGCCAAAGTGCTAGAGTGCCCTTTCGCGTTACTTAACGCGCGTCAATGCAACGTTCGTGTGCAGGGGCCCTCGAAGAGATGTGAATAATGAGTTCCAACAGCTTCAGTTACCAGGAGCTTCAGCTAATTCATTGTACTGAATTTCCAGATTATGCACGTTACTGTAAAACAAGTCAGGATATCAGTTATCGTCCTTTCGGACTACCACAAGACACTTCTTCCGACCAAAAGCAACGTCGTATCAGAAAAGCTCCTCGGTCAATCAGCGACAGTGGCAAAGCGGGAGGGTTTCCCCAGATCCACCGAAGGGTCAGGCTAAGAGGCTGCGCGGTCACCCAGAAGCCGACACTTGGAAACTTCCTGGCCAGGGGATCGGGATGCCAAGGGGCGCCAGAGATACTGATCTCTCTCACCCTAACTCATCCTTCTCACGCCTCGCGCAGTATCTTTCTCTCACTGACGTAAACGCCAACCCCTCAATAATAGCAAAAACCAAGAAGAATTACTACCGCAGGTAAAACATTGGGAGACTTTCTTTCCAAATTTCCATAATTCAAACGTACATGTCTTCTCCCACCAATTAAGATAATTTGTCATTTCCTTCCAGTTTCTTTTGTAAGTTACTGTCGCCGAACAGCACAAAATAGATTGACCCTCTTCGTCGTATGTCACACATTTAGACAACGCCTCGTGTTAATTAACACAGAATCCAGGGCGCGGAGAATTATTTGGTCGCGTTGTATCACGCTAGATATTTCGTTAGAGATGTAATTATACTAAAAACCTCGCATTTTTAGACGTAATGTTCAGTATCCAACTCGGTACAAATGGATTACATCGCCACGCTATCTGGACTTCTCAGCGGGGCGGCGCGACGGGGGCCCCTACGGTCGCATTAGGCAGGCCGCACGACAGCCGCGTATTCCCAGCCCGGGCGCACGGTCACCTGACACACGCATCGCTGCGTATTTGTGGTCGGGCGCGCGGCAACGCGGATCGCTTCTCCTACAAGAGCGTTGTTCGATGTTCACTCAATAACATTTTAGGCACATTGCAATATTTTACGCGTTTTCAAGACACAGAATCTCCACGGTCAAATGCAACGACACCCACAAGAGATATAATAATTTTACAGGCAAACAATTACAGACATTATGTTGTTAGGATATGTCACGATCTTGACGGACTCGTCGGCATATGACATTTTTGCGCCATTTGTGTAGAAGACAGAACTAGCAAACATAGTAATTTCCATTGGAAAACTTTAAAGTAGCCGGGATAACCTTCACCATTATCTACAAAAGTCGAATGGAAAAGGGAATACACGTATTATTTGGTACGGGTGTGTAACCAAAAAAGATGTTGCATGGGCACTACACAAATGTAATTATATACATGAAATTCAGTTACATACTCATGAAAACTGGGTCTAATCCTAAACTGATATTTTCCCTTACATTTTTCAACAATTATTAACAAACAAAAAACAACAGAATGATGCTTTCTGTCACAAACGTATTCTGAGCTTAGAAATCTATTGCTCCTTACAAGAAAATAACTGCGTGGAAACCCGAGAGTTCACACCCTGAATCGGTACGAAGACGGCCTGTTTCCCCTCCCGGCATAGACACATGTGCGCCCAAACCTCCTCCCTTCCGACGCCGGCAGCGGTGGGCGCGGCGCGGGGCGGGGCGGGGCGGAGAATGCAGCGACGACGAAGGGGCAATGCTACTTCCCACACGAGGCGACGCAGGAAATCACCGATTTAGAAAAATGCTGGGGACTTGCCGCGCAAAGGAGCGAGCCAAAAATAGAACGCGGGGGCGGAGGCAGGCATCTGGGCCGAGAGAAGCGGGTTCGGCGGCGCGAGGCGGCAGAACGAGGCGGAGAAAATTGGGTATTGGTCAAACAAAATGCAGCACTCAATTAAATTGAGTTACAGACACAGGATGGTCAATAGAGGCGAGGCGCGCTGAGCCAAGCGCGCGCGGCGCTCGCCGCCGCCGCGGATATATATCGTTGCTGCACACGACCGCAAGGGCCGCCGGCGGCGAAGGGAGCCTATGGAGGCGGCGAAACAGATCTGTAGGCGGTGACGCAGAGGATGGGTAGGCTGGGGAGGGCGGCGGAATTCGAGAACGAAGAGGAGAGGGAGAGGAGAGGAGAGGCGGGAAGGCGGCGAGGTGGGGAGCGCGGCGTATGTGGCGATGGGGTAAGGGCGAGGAGACGGCGAAGATAGCGAACGAGGACACGAGCGAAGGTACGTGTGCGGAATACGGATGAATGTGGTCACGGGGAAGGCGCGGGGAGACGGCGGAAGACTCGCGCAAGACGCGGAAGGGTCGGGGAGCGGCGGCGGAAAGAGAAAGAAGGATCGCCGTTGGGCGGGTAGGGAGAGCGAGAGAGCGGCCAGGGGGGCATGGGGTGCCAGTGAGGGGGTTCAGGGGAGGGAGCGGAGGGATGGCGAGGGCGACGTCGGTGACGGCAGCAATGGGCCGGGAGAGGAGAAGAGTCGCTACCGCGGGAGACGCTGCTCGCAAGACGGAAAATCTCGACCGCGACTCCAGCGGCGGAGAGCCCGATGAGCGCGACGAGAGCGCGGGTGGCGGAGAAGGGAGGAAGTTCAATCAAAGATGCTACACACTGCCAAGCAGAGACACGACAACGCTCTTCTCACACAAATAAAACTCCATAATGATACTTTCTATATGAGAAATACGTAAAAGTGGATGAAGGTGAACTACTCTATGAACACGCGTTAGCAAATAATTCCATATGTTTCGAGAATTTGAAAGTCACAACGATTTCATAAGATTTTAATAAGTTGAATCTAAGGAAATATCACATCAATTGATTATCCAAAACGATTTCTATACAAAAATTCATATGAAAAATGCTATATTAGTATAAACAGGAATGTGTATTCTCACTGAACATACTGTGATATCACAGAAATAGTACTTATGCCCAATACTAACCCAAAATAAGTTTGTGTGTCTCTTTTATTTCATACTATATTACATTAATCTTCCTCCATCGTACGTTTCGTTCCCGAACTGGCGCGCCGCCTGAGTGCGGGAGGCCACAGAGCGCGCATCCAGCCGCCGCAAGGCACGCGTGCGCGCCGCGGAGGCCGCGCTGATCCGCAAAGGGTGGGGAAGGGGCGGGGCGGGGGGGGGGGCGAAAAATTGATAGCCTCGTTTGGGCGGACGGAGCCAGCCGGGAGCGGGAGCGGTGGGGGGCGGGACGGGGATCAGGGGATGAAAAAACGGGAAAGCCGACCGCCGCTGCCCGCCGCTGTTCCGCTTCATCTGGCGGAAAGAAAGCCGCGGCGCGCGCAGGGGTTGCCCCACCGGCAGGGGGCGCTCCCGCCTCTTCACTTTGAATGCCCACGCCCTTCTCGACGATGCTCAAGAATTTTAGCGCCCCCCCCCCTGAAACTATTACCCACTGCAAAATATCCCTACCGAATTGAAATGAATGTTGTAAGGCTATCGCTGTTTTGTAGGAACATTTAATAACTGACATATGGCATTTGGTATTTTAGTCAACCTTCTTTCATTTTGTGTCTTACATTATTGAATCAAGATATTACACCTTTGGATATTTGTAAAAGATATCCATTGACAAAGCAGCGAATGAATTGCGCCCTCATTCATAAACTATTTGTATTAACAATCTGCAAAATTTGGCCATTCGAGAGGTGTGAATGGTTTCGTTGGAAGCTCGCATAAGCCAAGAACTCGGGAAAAATTCATAAGAAAGTGAAACTTCTATCATGGTTACAAATTGAAATATTTGATTGTTGTTCTGCGTCCTGGGAGTGCAGACCAACTATTACTTTATGGAAGCAACTTATTTTAATATTCTTGCTATGTAAAGAACTGCAGTACTGTGTGTACGTATACTACCATCGTTGTTCATGAGTAGCGGGTTTGCTACTTTTGGGAAAATCTTTTTCTATGGTTTTATTCAACAGCATTTTCGGTTTTACAGCCACTAGATGCGTTTAACCGCCAAAAGAGCCTCGTCTACCCTATATTAATGCATCAGAGTCAACAGCGCTATGATAAGACATTAGAATCTCTAATTAGAATTATTCAAATTAAAGTGTAGAACAAATTATACACACAAACCTATATTCACAATTACCCAGGAGTAAATCAAAATGAATTATTGTGTCGAAGTGTGGCGCAAAAAAAGAGAACACTGTTAAAATACGCTGCAAGAGCATTTAATATACTTTACACAAATTTGAATTTTCAAAACAGAAACATAAAGTAAGTGGATATTTTTCGCAACTTAATCCAACTTGTAACAAAGAAATGTAAGAAATCACTGGAAAGCAGAATCGGGAGGTGATGGGTCGCCCCTGATACAGAACCACTAGATCACGAAAACAACGCTATCTGGCGATGGGCTTTTGCGGACGAGCAGGAGGTGGCTAACACAGGATATCGCGGCTTTTCGAAGACCGAAAGAAAGCCACGGGAAACGCCGAACAACACAATGTGGAATGGGGAGAGGAAACCGCAAGCGGGAGAAACCTAGACGAAGAAAGGAAAGAGACACGAGGGAAGAAAAAAAAGAAGAAAAAACGAAGGGCCGAACGCATAAGATTGCAATCGTTTTCTGAATGGATCCTGCGAAAGCGGACGTAGGGATGAGCACGACCCAAGGCCGACGGGGGCGAGGGCGTGAGAGGGCGTCAGGGTGAGGACGAAAGCACTGTGGGAAAAGCCGACCAAATCGGAGGAGGGGGGATGGATGTGCGGTAGCAAGGGGCAGAGCGAGGGAGTGGATACTTGTAGGCAGAGGGAAGGGTACATCTGGGAACGTAGAGCAAACGGGTGTCAGCTGTTTGCGAACGAAACTGAGCCTGAAAAAAACTGATTGGTCATTCAGGGGGAGGTCATTAGTCCCGAACGTGTAGTCCATGTTTTGTCGCGGGAGATGGCACTAATTACCTACCCCTGGCTGGTAAGTTCCCGCGCCGACCTACCCGTCCACTTGCGGTCTCCCTCCTCCCCAATAAGGTATCTCTCACGAGCGGGGCACCTTCACAGCCGGAACAAGCTCTAAGCTCCCGACATATTCAATAGTGCAGGGTATGGAAGTGTGTGTGTGTGTGTGTGTGTGTAAGGTCAAGGAACACGAAGGAAAGATCCCCGAAAGAGGCCCGTTTGTTAGGGTACTGCTTTGCTATCCGCCCGGAGTTGACAGGAGAAACTACAGAACACTATCGATCAGAGCAGCCGGTCGCTAGAATTCTCCTCCAGAGAGCGCCCGAATTCGACCTATGTAGCAGGTGTCGAAAATCCTGTCACCGTCGGGACTCGAAGCCCAGTGTTTCCAGGTCAAAGGCACAGCAGTGTCATCAATTGATGCGCTGAGTCATCTTATCCGGTACCTGAACAGGACAGGAAGCTGCGGGAAGGTTCGACAAGCTGTCAGGGGCGAACCAGCGCCCGCCTAGGAAGCTGACGCGAGGTCGGCAAGCGTCCCAAAGCGGCGAGGCCGCGCGAGGGCGCCGACGGCGCAGAAGCGAGCGACCGAGCGAACAGCGGCCGGAGGGAAGGGCCGGAGGGTGCCGGCTGTCGGCCCCAGTAAACAATGTATCGGAATTTGTCTTGATCAGGGCGGCGGGACACGGCGCCGCACTAAGGCCATTCTGATAATGCAATTTTCTTTCTCATTCCCCTCCGCCGCCGCGGGGGAGCCGCAGAGCCGCGCGGAGGGGCCTGGGCAGCGAGCGAAGGGAGGGTCGTTGGAGGCGTCAAGGAACTTCGATTCAAAGTCGTTCTCCCGACATGGATCACGACTCACTCCAAACACACGAGTTCACAATTGGCGGATGTTAAAACGATTCAAAGTATTAGGAAGTGCAAGATATTGCAATTTTTAGTTTTTTCTTGTACATTTTTCATGAAACATAGCGGAATTTTGGTAAAGACATTTAACTGCTGACAAAGATCACAGCGGAAATTATTACAAGTTCGATGCAGTTCCTTATGGATAAATATTTCTGCATGAAGCTAAAAAAATAAATTTATCTGTACCGTTAAACACTAAAATAAAAGCTCATCTGAATCCTAGAAATACACTCTAAATCTCGAATTTAAAATGTTGATAGCCTTCAAATGTGCGCACAAGGCAGTAACTTTAAACGTCAAGCGAGAACACATTTCCTGAAACTGTCGAGCCCAACCGAATATACCGAACACTCCAAAACTACGTTTCAAATATTCGCAACAAGTTTGTACAAAGAAAAGGAAGCAAGGGTTGACGGTTCCTCAGTCAATATGACGCTACCAGCAAGGTAAAATGAGAAAAAGGCGGATACAAGTTTACTATTCTTCCCACAATACAGAAGAAAGCAGCAAAAAGAACGCTTACGGGTCGGGAGGTTTAAATTTGCACAGCTTCATATAGCCCATAATTAAACCGCCCCTCGCCGGGGCCAGTCGACTTCTTCACACCCTCTCACACCTCCTCTTCCTCTCGCCAAGGTGTGGAAGACGTCTTCACCTTTCGGTCCCCTCGAAGCCGCCAGGTCTCCGGTTGCCCATAAGCCCCCTCGGAGGTTTTTTAAGCAAGAAAAAGAAGTTTAGAAGAAGATGAAAGAAAAGAATTGAGACAAAAGAATTGAAGGGGAAGCTGCTAGCGAGTTTGTGAAGTTCTTTAACGGTCGAGGGCGGTGGCGAAGCGCGAGGAGCCGCCGGGGGGAGAGGGCGGCGAGGGGGAGGCGAGGCGAGGCGAAAAGGTACATAAATGCAATTTGAGAAAAAAGAAGGGGGCGTCGGCGTCGAGGGAAAGGGGGCGGGGCAGACGCGAGGTGGGCGCGGTCGCGGAGATGTCGCCCGGTTTATTTACAAAACGCGATTACACAACTCTGGCGGGAGCAGTGGCGATCCTCGGATCGCGTGTCGTGGTCGCGCCGCAAAGTTCGTGAGTGTGTGCGTGTGTGTATAGGGGGGGGGTCTCCCTTCTCCGCTTCGACGGAGGGACTGGACGATTCCCGATAGCCTTGGAAATGCTTGAGCGAGGGGGATGACGTACTTCAAATCCAAACAGAACACGCCAATAGCCTCTGGGATGGTCCAGTCTGACAAGGATTTTTTCTTCAAAGAATCAAGATTTTCGTCTTGGCTGGTGTACATCAACACAGTGTTACCACATCAAAATAATTAAGTTTTCTGTGATAAATAATGTGATTAATTTATACCCAAAATCTCAATTTAAAATGAAACTACTGACCCTAACAAAATGATTCAAAAATAGGAATAAGAAATAATTTTGGATGTAGATTCAGATCAAACATTAATAAAAACAATTGTTTTCTCCCTTGCAGGTACTAGGTATTGCACAAAACAGAACAAAAATATGTTTCGGGGATATCGGTTATATTCGTTTACACGAATACATAAGGAACAAAAATCACAATATTCGCGAAATGATATATTATACCAGCTAAAATAAACAAGAAAATCAGTAAACAATTTCGATTGGCACAACCGTAAATTCGTGGGTACTTAGACTGGTAATAATCCTAGAATCCGTGTAGCAATCCAGACACTTTGAAATCGCGAAAATGTTCTAGGTGAGAGGTAAGGGTACGAAAGAAATCCAACGTGACCTCGACGTCACCTTCGTACCCCAAATGCACATTTATTTTTAATCTTAAAAAAAAAGAGAAGAAAAACTCGAGCTAGCTTCTTCGAGAGCCTGTCAACCGGCGTTTTCCTCCTTTTCAACTCATTACCTACCACCCACATGTTATCTGAATGACTTAACTGCAGCACCCAGCAACTTCAGCGAAACTCGAGACCATGAGGCACGAGCCCCAATGAAACAGGAGAACCCACTGGGCAGCCACTGAAGGGCACACAACGCGGCGACGGAAAAGAGCAATCCCCCGAAGTGCATCCTGACGGCCGCAGCGCCAACTGAACACGACGAAACAAACCCTTCAGAGGAGGCTCTGAATGAACTACAAAAAAGGAAAGCGGCCGAGAGACCTGCGCCGGGTGAAAGACGGCGTGCCGCGGCGCCAGGCATATTTCCGAAAGGATAATCGGCGGCCGAGGGCACAATGGCCGGAGCTCCTTCAGGGAGGGGAAGCGGCGGGCGGGCGCCGCTGCAAATCAAACGACCGCTTACGTCGCCCTCGGCCGCCCGCGAGAACCGAACCGAGCACATAATGACAATATTTAATTCCGAGAGGACGCCCTGCGAACAATGCGCGCCGGAGCGGCGCGGAAATAAACGGGCAATTATCCGCAATCGATGCGGGCGGCGCGAGCGGGAGAGGCAAAGGGCGCGGCGGGACAAGGGGACACAGCATGGAGACGAAGGAGATCGCAAGAAGAGGGGGAATGGCGAATGGGTCGGGTCGAGTGGAACCATGGAGAGCGCAGGCAGTAGAGGGGCAGAAGAAGAGCGGAGTAACTATAGGTAATGAAGAGGGAAACAAATCTTGCATTTCCAAACAAGATTGTACACTGAAGGTAGAAAATGAACACGTAATAAAACAAGTTGTTCTGAGGAAATGGAGGATGATAGATTTTATACGTACTTGGAAAAAAATGCAATGATCTCTTCCGGAATCACAGTATCTTAATACGGTTGAATCCGTAGCAACAATGAAGGCAAAAAGGAGACGGTATACATAACGGCGAAAGCGGTAAGATGATACAACGAATATTGTCAAACAGGTGTCAGATTGCGGATAAAGTCGTCTACTGTATCGGTTCCTAACTGCGAGACGAGAGACCTCTTGGGTTCGAGGAAATAGTCAAGACGAAAGTTTAAAACTTCAAATATATCATACGTAAGGTACGTATCTGAACCGAAAGACAAATTTAGAACCAAGAGAAAATCAGAATCTGGTGTAAAACTTAAACACACAGATATCGAAACAAAATTTACATTTCTTTATTCATCGAACAAGTACAAATAACCTATCAATATTTTGTTTACGTTTTAAGCACAGGAACAGACATTAAAGATAATTTCGTTTCTTACAGCTGACCAGAATGTTCGGCTTTATAGTATTATGTATTAATGATTTTTATGTTAAGCTACTCACCACGTTTTATTAATGATCACATTTAGATATTTTATGATCGTGGTTTATTACGTACCTAGCATTATGCAATACAATGTATAAACAACCAACGTTTAATTGTCTACTAATGACTACACAAGAGGAAGATCACCAAAATATTTTATTTTTTAGAAAGCGTTTGCAAGAAGAAAGTAGGCAACTGCTGGTCTAGTGGTTGAAAGCGGTTTAATGGAGAGGAAGCTAGTTGAGTATGTTGTTTCAGTTGTGATGGCATTGCTCAGCATACACGGGAATGAGGAGGCGGTGCCGAGGAGTATCTCCATCGGCGTAGTGTTTCAGTGTACAAAATATAGCTGTGGCAAAATAGTGTGAGGGCAATGACATACGCAGCAAGCGAGAGGCAAGGAAAATACCACGTTTCGAGCAAAGACTGCTGGCGAGTCGGGTCGGCGAATGGGCGCACGTGCACAAGACGTCTCCGAGAAGCCCACTTGCAGCCAGTGTCGAGCAGTGCTCCTTGTCCCACGCCCGCATCCTGCACTCTTCAGGCCGCCCCACTAGCGTACGAGAGCCCTTCGCCACTCCCCTCAACGCTACCACCGCCGCCACCTCCGCCTCTCCAACAACATCCCCGCCACCCCAACCAACTGTAATTACCACCGCCCCACCCACAACCCCGCGGCCTCCGCCACCGTCATCACCACCATTACCACCAACTTCACCGTTCCCCACACAATAACTGCCATCGCTTTCGCCCACTCCAACGCCTTCGACTTCGCTTCGACCACCGGAACCACCGTCACGGCATGCGTCGATTGGCGATGGCAGTGGCAGCGAGGGCGGCCGCGTGTGTGCGGAGCGCACAGGCAACTGCGCGTTGCCAGGTGACTAAGTACCGACCTCTCACGCGAGAGCAAATCACAGAACGATCCGCGTCAATATGTACGCGCACACGCGCATAAACACACACACGACTTCATACAGCCAGAGGTAAACACGCAACTGAATAGATCTGTGTGTAAAAGCAAATAATTGACTGCAATGAAACTTAATACGAGTGTATTTAGAATGAGAAAATTCGGAGTAACCGGGCGTGAAATTGTTGAATAAAGTCAGAACAGTTTACACTGTCTCCGGAGTTTCAATGCTGATGTAGCGCACGTGAAAATTGTAGCCATGAGGATTAAATGTACCTATTCGAATGAGTACATACTGCATATTTACTTGGGTTTCGCGCATCTGCATCTCACAGCTGGTGCAATGCTCAATAAATATTCCAATACAAACTCCAAACATCAACAGTGTCATCACTCCAAAAATAAAGATATAATTTTACAAAGATGACAAGCACACGTTATTACCATTATTTCGAAAGCACACGTTCACTACAAACAATATTTTTAATAAACAATAACAATATTTTCAATCACAGTATTTTTTAAACTCTATGAAATGTGCAAATATGATGTACGTATGTTACACGTATTTAATATATGCTGAATTGTTTAATTTTTTATGATAATAGACAGATTTTATTGATCCATTGGGCGATGTTTTGGACAATCCAAAACAATAATTTAGAAAATAATATAACGATTGACAAACGGTGAGGTTTAACATGTTGCATAAAATCACTCATTCAGTGGAGCGTACTCCTACGCATTAAGATTCACAAAATTCAGAAAAAAATTACGGTTGCCTAATTATGATGGATAAACTGGCATGAGCATTAATTTACCCTACCTGTTACCCATACATCGACGAAAAGCAGGAAAACAATTGAATTACGAGTTACAGGGTACACATATGGATTCTATTTCATTCCTTTTTGTCGGTTCGCTTACTTTTTTTGTTTTTGATTTTGAATTAAGCAAATTTACAATATATTTTACATTAAAATAATTAGCTTACATTTATCGGCGTATTACTACATTTTCATTTATTTACATATTACAATAAACCTCAGAAACGTGTTATTATTATTATTATTATTATTATTATTATTATTATTATTATTACAAATAATAATGCCCTATCAGTAGCAAGATATTGAATCTCATTGCATTAATTGCGTTAGAATAAGCTAGACCGAAATGTTTGTAACATTCGAAAATAAGTTTTAATCTAAATAGATTCTACCGACTTGGCAAAGCAACAACTACTTTGCACGGCGACCAATCGGATTCGCCGCGAGCCACAGGCGCCAGCCAGCCCTTCGGCCCAGGCATGCGCTGAGCGCATCGCGGCGGCGACGAGCCTCGAACCCTCCTCCCCGCGCAGTGGGGCGAAATGACGCAGGAAGGTCAACGCACAACGACCCTACTCCACCCGATTGCGCGGAGCGACTAGTGGGGGCTACAACCGCACATACTTTCTAGTATTATTTCTACCTCTTGCCATTTTCGAAAGTTTAAAGAGCAAATTTGTAATGTTTTTGAAAAAAAAATTAAAAATTGGCTATATTACACAGAAAATTATGCGAAAACTAACGATATTTTCTAAACATTGCACATAACCTTATTTTGAGATGTCTTCGAGGAATGGTTTTTATTACGGAAAAAACTGAAACTACATCAACTCTTCAATATTGATGTAGAACAATGCCGAAAACATTTTTAACTTTTGCAATTTTCGATGGGATTCCAACGAAACCGAGACCTGTGGCATTCATTCAACCGTTTTCTAGGACACCCCGAGAAAGCAAAGGGATTTTTGCGTCTCAGGAGTGTTTTTTGACAGCTAGTTTGTACGTAGCATTTTTACTTCACTTTATAAACTGAGTCGTTCGAAAGATTTCCATGTGCAAGACATAACTGCATTGATTTTCATCTGTTGGGAGAGTTATGCAAACATGGGAGATAAGGTTTAGGGAAAGTTTGAGTAAGCGTGATTTTGATTTATTCCATGTGTGAAAGAACGTTTAATGATATTGATCTCCTTAGTGACTTTAAGGATAGGATCTATTTTAAAACTCGTTTAAAACTATTCTTATTTCAATTTTTCAAGACGAACTTTCATAGTAATTTTTGTTTATCACTGGCTTCTTTAGAGTTCCTTCTCGCCGTTCCGCCGTGCGCTCGTGGCTTGGGGCCCATCGCGCCGCATCCGTCGGCGGTCAGTGCGCGCTGTCAATCAGGATGCGCGCAAGGGGCCGGGGACG
>BOPP01000075.1:305141-333737 GCA_017312745.1 Gryllus bimaculatus
CAGACGCACCAAACCCGAACGCAACACAAAACTACAACATCAGCCAGCCATACATCCTACTAGCCCATCGTACCCCCCATACTCGAATATCTTGCCAACCTCGCCCGAAATCACACCAACACCCCCCCCCTCACCCCCCCAACCCCTCCCCACCACACCTCCCACGCTCCGCCTCCGCCTCCCCACCCCCAACCTTTCAGCAAACCTCAACGGCCCAGCTACCTACCCCTCCACCATACGTTCATACCCATCACACCCATTCAATACCCACTTCCTAAAACTATCTATTTCAATCATCTGCTTCTTTTCCCACATCCAACCTATCAAAAAAGAAACAAACACACCTTATTTTTCCGACGCTACTTTTCCTAACAGAAATACTCTCAAAACGCCCTCCAACACTGATCTATTCCACCCATATGACACTCCACAAACCCCATTAACCCCAGAAAACCGCTTACACCGCACATCGAACCAGTACAATAAATCCTACCCCAAGCAACGACTCCTAACCATCAGCCTCAACCACTCCACACCCATTATCAGACTCACATTCCCAGAGCATCGGAACGCGCCCTCAACCGCCAGGCTCAACTCCTCGCTCCCCACCCCGCCGCCGCCCCACGCACGCCCAAAAGCTAATCAAAATTCCAAAAATCGAACGCTTCTGACTACACAGCAAGCTACACGTACATATAAACATCTCGAGCAGCCAACCGCATCCTCTCCCTCCCACTTTTCTCCCTCTCTTCGCTCGGTTCCCGCCTCCCCCTCCAGTTCTCGCCCCATTTGCCACCCGCCGTTCACACCGCCCACGGCATTCCGGCAATACCACGTCATGGCAAATAACTCTTAAGTCCCCCTGCACCAACCCCCTCCCCCCCTCGCCCCGTCCCAAATCCATCTAACATTCATTACCCTTCCATCAGAAAATCTAAAACAAATCCGGATACTTTTTAAGAAAAAAAAAGAAAAAAAAAAAAGATGTAAAAAAAAGAAAAGTGGTAACTACCCAACTCCCTCCTAACAGAGCACAAACCAAACAACCATCCAGCAAGCGAAAATCACGTAGACACCTCCTCGAGCGCCAATACACACCCAATAATCATACATAAATTCCATACTGCATCGGGCACCGTTGGCCAGGGGTAGAATGGATCCACAAACACGACCCCGAAACACACCGCACGAGTACACTTACATTGGGAATAAGATAAAAATTATGGTTCTTGCAAAATATCGCACTTCGATTCCAGAAAAATTAAGATAATAATACAGATTCTACCACTCCAAGAAAAAAAAACGAACCAAGCGAATCAACACTCAGTCACCGCGCAGCCTCAAAAATTTAACCTATTATTATATATATAATGACCAAAACAAAAAACCTCAACTCTAGTCACTTAATTCAATAAACAAACTTTATCCATAAACGCAGAGGTGATTCATTTTGACATCATCATATAATAATCTGGCACAGTTTAGCTATCTTCCCTTCTCGCTAACCTCACCACATTCAATCAGACCTCTGAAATTAATGATCATACTCAACCAAAAACATACATTATCCCAATATCCCCCTATTAAATAGAATCACTAAAGTTAATCCACTTTTCACTTTCTAGTTACAACAACATAAATCTTAGACCTCTCCATCATCAGCCAAACATAGTATAAAAAAAATGCTTCTTCATAACATCCGAACCGTAATCATCTGAATATTAACCAAATGGTAATCTTCTTCCTGAAACATTCTGGAGCAAAGCTACTTGGAATAAGCTCTCAATTTTCCATAGAAAAAAAAATCCTACAAACTTCTACCACCTTATACAAGTGGAACAATACCATTTCACCAAACAAAAAATAATAACGACTCTCTCTTTACAAACAAGCACAGAAAAAACGATAACATACAGAAACACGAGCAATTAGCAAATACAACGAAACACACAAAAAAGCTTCCACTACTTCAACGTCTATCCACATCACCCACCTCCCTCTCAACACCCGCCACCTCGGTCTACCTCCTTTGTACTGCCCCGTCGTCACCTGCCAAATAAAAATCGAGACAGCAAGCCAAAAAATGAAAATACATCCTTTTTGTTAGCGGCTACGTGCACGCCATACACCGCCATCCTCGTCAAACGGTTCCCCCCCCCTGTCAACTCTCCAACGCGCTCAAGTTGTCGCTGAGTGACCATCCGCGCCACGAAACCGCCCAATCGCGCATACGCCGCCACCCATCTCATTTCTACGTCGCCCACCCATCTAAACCCCCGCCGACCACGCCAAACAACCCCCCCAACGCCCTCTTTTCTAAATCATAATGCCACAACGAAATCCCGCCAAATCAATTCAACGTATGTAACATATCGGACGCTACAAACACCTAATGCCCTTTAAATAACAAATTTGGTATGTCATCAATAAGTCCATCCCAAACATACTGAAATTCTTCGGATTTACTAACCAGAAAAGGGCGTATGAACATAAATCATAACCAATCTCCCGAATCCAAAATACCAAAGTTCTAAACCTTGAAATCATAACCCAAATAATCTAAATAAAAAAAACACACCCATTGCTGAAATTGGTTTTTTTAATATATTGTTATTTAACCTTAAACGCATAGCTTTAATTATAATCGATTTTGAAATCTTAAACCTTGAAATTCAACATTAACCTCCGTCAAAATAAATCGAAATATTGCCATGATTTATAAAACCTAAAATCAATCATTTTGATCTTCACCACCAATTATCATACTCATCATTGATCTTTTAAAGCAACCCGAACAGTAAATTAGTTCGTTCATAAAATCTTTCGTCACAAAAATACAAGTCACAAACACACAAGTCACTAATATATCCGCTACCCGCATCAGATCAACATTCTGTATTTACCACAACAATACGCCAAACATCCCCACCGATCCAAACACACGCCCACCACGCCATCCTGCCATTTTTCACGGCGAGCAGCGCGCGGGCGCGGTTGGCACCGCAGCGAACAGCCAATCGGGGGAAATGAATCAGACCCCCTCGCACGCGCCGCTTCCGGAAAAAGACTTTCAAACGGGGCGCGGTCAATGAACAATTTGTTTTTTTTTTTCTTGGCGCCCGCGCTAGCGGTACGAGCGACGAGCGCCCGCGCGGAAGAAGCCGCTCCTCCCGCTCGGGACACGCCCCTCCCCCACCGAATAAACATGCTCACTTGGCAGCGAATGGCGCGCCCAACAAGTAAACACACGAGAAGAAAAGACAAACTGCCGGCCGCGCGCCAAAAAAAGAGAAGAAACGCGGCAAATTTCCTGAACATAAAGTCAAAGAATACAGCCTGAAGTCCATCACATCCATCTTCCCTCCCCGCAGACATCCCCACCGCCGCCGTCACTCCCTTCCCGCCCCCCCACGCCTCAGCTCCGCCCTCCCCTCTCTCGCTCACTCCTATACACGAAATTAGGTCTCTGGAATCCAATACTACATTCCCCTTACTCAATATAACCCCCTTGGCGGTGAAAAGTGGCCGATGCTCACCCTATTTTGCATATGAATGCACAAATGCGAAACTTACTACCCCCCCCCCCCCCGACCCCACCCTCGCCCCGGGTTATACATATATACAGGCGCGCCAGTTCTCTCAACACTGTCTCCTATATGGGAATAATAAGATGCATACCTGCAGTGTCGAGGAATACGCGATGCGATGACGACAGGTGCAGTCCGGCCGCTGCGGGCGGGGGCGCCAACATGGCGAGGCATTCTGGTAGGAAAAGACGGCCTCCCAACGCAGCTCAAACATCATTTCTTATTTCAACGCAAAAACAAGCCCATTGAACCATATGGGGCAGGAAGAAGAAAAACTGCATGGCCTAGAATGAAAAAAAATGGCATGAAATCTTACGAAGACTAATCCAAAGTGAATAATAAACATAGAGACCAGGAATACACGAAAATATGATCTAAACGTTTAGCGTGAAACAATTAAACCTAGTCCTGCACTCTCTGTGAAGAAAAAAAATTGATAAATACATAAATTCACCAATGGCCCACAACAAATTGAACGTTCAAAGAGTAAGGTTATGGAAGACTCCAATATCGCACCTACAGAGCAATCTGCACAAGTATGAAGACGTAATATGGCAAACTTTCCTAGAAATGAGAAAAGAAAAGAATAATTTCCTGACATCGTTTATAATAGCGACAATCACGATGCAGGCGAGACCTGTAACATCATATATTGACGATGCTCAAATATGAAAGAGCCGTAATCCGCTTTCCCAATTATCCTTATTATTGGGGGGTTTCACCCCACTGGACATACCAGTCATTATACCCATACTCAGATCAACACAACATTTTATGACGAAGAAATTTAAATATGATGCACCGAGAAACGGAAAAAAACTCAAAACAATATACCAGAATTTCCTCTGCACAAAAACGTCTATTGACTGCACTGGGATAAAAACGGCCCCAAAAGGGGTAAAGTCGCGCCAAGCCAATGGCCCACGCCCTCGACCCACCGTCGGAAAGCACACCTCATACCGGCCACCATCAAAGAGGGCAAACAACAAAATTCGAGGCTTAGGCTACTTCCGCCCTAACAACCGCACAGCGCCCACTGGGCTTCGAGATCCCTCCCATCCGCAGTGACGGGCGAAACGACGGTTCGGAGGGAGGCCATGAAAATTTGGAGGCCAAAAACGCACAATAGGGGGAAACGGTTAGAAAAATATGCGGGACTCAAGAAAACTTCGGCAAAAGAAGGGAGGAAAGACTCGGCATGCTCGGAACCAAGAAGAGGAGGGAAGTAAATGGAAGTACTTTTCCAGTTTGAAAAAGGAAAGAGAACTATCTTCTTTCACATCAAGAAAAAGACTCCCTTTCTGCCCGCCGCATCAAGCTCACCTCTATAGGCCTATACCTCGCCGCTTCCCCTACCCTCGCCTTCCAATACGTAATAACACCAAAAACAACGAGAATATTAAAATAATATGAGGACAAGACAGTCGGTTTCGAGCGAGCAAAGGTGAGTCTGAAGAAAGGTTAATACCACGTCAAGTAAATTCATTACCATACGCTTATTCAGCAGTCCAATCTCCTTTTAACTCTCGTTAAGACATCTTACTATACCGAAGACTCGGGGCGTTTGGCAGAGGAGGGCAAGAAGGATGCGAAGACAATGGAGTGCAATGAGCTAGACGCAGTATTACCCCTTTTTCCTTTGAGAACTCCAACACACAAAAAATCCGATTATCAACCTGTGGAAGTGTCACACCGCTCCAGCAAGAAAAATAATTTAATAGACTTAGTCACGTGATAGTCAATGGATGGTTGTGAAAAGATATCTATATTGCACACAAATAACAATGAAAATAATTTAGTTTCTAAACGTCAGATTAAAATATCGACACTGTTTTTCGTTTTTCATCACAGAATAAAACTTTCATCGTCGAAGGATATTATCTAATCTCGACGACCATACTTTTACGACCTCCTCACGTTGACCTCACAGGGCCTCCCAAAAATTTTGCATAAACCCATCAATGCTCTTATGAGTAGTACGTGTTTAAATGCAAAATATTTTGATCCCAGAATTTTGTAGTAGATCTAGGTTGATTGCAAGAACCACATTACGCATGGCTTAAACTGAATTTACATCCCCCCTGTCCAAGCCACCGAACTTCATTGTGCACAAAAATATTTCGCAATCAAAACAAAGCCATTACCATGAGTTCAGCTTTCATTTCCCACTTTCTCACGTAAGCTTAAGTCAAATTGAATATGCAGCAACAGCGTCTTTCAACGCCGGCTCTGTTTTGATCCCCCCCTGCAACAATCATCCGGCAGGCCGGCCTTCGCACCAGCCCATCTTCAAAAGTAATACTCTGAGAGGAATAACCGTTATCGAGTTGGGGATGCCCATCGGCGCGCGACCGCGGGGGCAACGGCATAACACCGGTCGCGCCACGGGCCCGATTACCGCACTATTCGGAAGCCGTGCCGCGGCGACGAACAAACGGCCTCACGCGACCCAAGGGGACGAAGCACCCGCCGCCCGCCGCCACGGTACGAACGGAGAGACTGTTAAACCGAGGAACCCGTCCCGGAAAACTGCGACCCCGCTGTATAAACACACACACACACGCCAAACCTAGCCGCGGTCGCACAGCGGCGGGCGCCGGAGGAAGAGACGACAGGATGCTGCTCCGGCCTCTTTTGTTGCCCAATCTGACGGAGCGCGCGGAGATGTCGACGAGGCGAAGCGAAGCCTCATGAAGCAAAATATCGCAAACGACTCCCGTTGCCATCACCCGAGGCGAGCCACTTCGCTCGAAATTGCTGCGTAAAAATATGATTCCTACACACAGTCGCAAGCTACTCGTTGGAATATCCATTACATAAGGCAGGAAAGGGTCACCAAACGATATAATCAATGTGAGTACCGCACGAGAAACATAACCTGGATAGGTTCCAAACTACGTACATACGAGCTGCTGCTCTAAGTAGTCCTATGCCAGAGCGAATTCATTCTGGAGCAATAAAATAAAGGTTTCCAATTCCTAACCATTCTCCTCACAGAATTAAAAAACAAATTTTCCTAAATACACTTACAACCAGCCGCACAATACTCGCACAAAAGTAACAACGCTAAAGGAGTATTTATGGATTTATCTACCTTTTGTCTGAAAAGGAAAATAGGACTACGTAGCTAATTCAGTCAAATTAAAATCAAAATCGCAATGCAGAAAGTTTAAATGCAATGACCATGTCAGTGTTTTATTTTATGAAATACAAATGAAACATAAAATAGCTACAAAATGAAAAAACATTCATTACAAAACAAAACTTGAAATACAAAAATTATACATTCTCCATGCAAATATTTCTGCCCCGCCCTCCACTGCTTCGTTAGAATTTCACAATGATCACAGTGCTGAAGTTTATATTCGCGTTGTTCAACCTGGCAAATATTACTCATTTTCGTCGGCAGAGTACTTTTGCGTGTACGAGACAAAAACATCATCTGTCCTTTTAAATAGAACAATTAAAATCGCCATATATTACCGAAAATAGTTTTGGAATACAATGGCGAGGAAGTCGTCGTTTCTCCGACCCCTCCCTGCTTTTTCGACTCCACTGACTCATTAAAAAGTTCCAAATCGTCTCTACGGAGAAATATCGACAACTTTGGAAAAGCTAGTTTATATGCGACTATTTAATTACATCATACAAACAATTTTAATGCACAAACATCAATAATACTTTTTAAATATCTGCGATTCACACAAATCTCGTGACTAATCGAAATTAACGGGTTACACAAAAATGTTTACAATCATTGCCATCACTAATGATTAAAGATGACTTTTACTGAAAACTGTTGCGAAGCAACTTCTGACACAAGCGAATCAACGAAAACAAAATCAGAAAGGAATACGCTACCAACCCCATATTGCCCTTAGCTTAAAACAAATAAAATCATCATTTCTCATGTATCGTCAAACTTACACGAAAACGTCACCAAACAAACCAATATTAACTATAAAGTAACTCCAAAACAAATAACGTTGTTCCAATCAACCGCACCAACGGTTCAAAGTGCCAAACGCAAACGAAGGCAGCTCGCCTCCACCGACCCTCCCCCATGCTCCCCACGCCGGAAGGACAAAGACGAACCTGTCTCCGCGGGGGCAGCGTCCATGGATGCCAGTATACCGTGCGGCCGGACGCGCTAATCCACCCGGGCGGCGAGGGAACGTAACGCCGCGCGGAGCTTCGAAACGTATACCGCCCGAGGGCGGCGGGCGCCGTCGGCTGAGGAGGGCACGAGCGCGGGCTGAACCAGACAAAAACCGACGGACGGAACGCCGCACGCGAAGCTAGAGACAGGCGCAATACGTTCCGCCTATACAACACTCCTGTTGTGTGTGTGTTGTTGGGTCGTGGTGTGTGGTGTGTTGTTGTGTTCGTTGTTTGTGTGTGTAACGTGGACGCGCGCGCGTCGCCTCCTGAATGCGGGGCGAGCAAGCCGAACACATTCACCGCCTCCCGTCCATCGGAGGAGGACGCCACGGGCCGCGCTGGTGCGTGGGGCGAGGAACGCGATCGGGAGCTGAGAGACGAGAAGGTAGAGCGGGGCATATGCGGAGCGGTGGCACGAGCAAAATCCCAGAGTCGGGGCAAGAAGACGAGCAGGTACGGAACGAAGCCGATCGGACGAGGAAGCGTGGGCGGGGCGCCGGCGCGGCAGACCTGGAAGGCGGAGCGAGATGGCAGCCTGGTCGCGACGACGAGCAAAGCTACGTGAAGAACCTCTAATACAACTCGTAACTGGCCGACAGAGCAAGCGGTCGCGTAACCTACAACGGACAATGCGAGAAAAGCCGGTCGACAGGGATCAAGGTGAGGCACATCTTGATTCCATACTAACCAAAAGCGGACGAAAACACGTACGGGAACAACCCAACAGGGCCAGCGAATCCTCCGGTACAACCTATCACGCCGCGAGCCATGTGGCGCTCGAAGCGCAACTAGTTAATGATGCGGGCGGATGCTAACATATCGTGCAAAAGTAGCACAGATCCGGACTGACAGGCACCGCAAGCGAAGGCCGGGCCAATGGGAGCGCCCCTCCGATGCCGAGACTATGCGACTTCACAATCAATCGCGAATTGACTCTTCCCACCATAGGCTTTCTCCCCCACAGCATCGAGCGGCCTACCGAGCTCTCACATCCGCGAGGCCTTCCATTCCAATCCCAACAAATCATCTCCAACCCACCAAAAACTCGACTCCTGCAACAACATTCTGGAAGAGTATTGTTGAAATTTTTATCACCGAAACGATCCGATGAACATTTTATATTTTGAGTTTTGCAAAAGAAATATATCCAACAATATTACTACCTTTGTCAAAGATTTAGTTCAATACATATAAATCAATGTGAGCTGCAAATTTTTACAATATTTTGTCTAAGGATCATGTGAGAAATCATTTAGACTTCATTACCACATCACTAGATTCAAATGGCATAATCCAGAATATTTAAACTGCTCTCTTCATAGCCGTATCATTCAAAAGACAATTCTTACAAGCACTAAATGTGAACTTCAAATAATAAACGGCTATCAAACAAATAAACGTTACTAGTCGAACTGCAAACACTATCTATACGATGGTCTATTCATCAAAAACCCAGAATATTTAAAAAAATGGATTCGTAATACACTTCATTAATAAGGGCTAATAAAATCATTTGAAAAACGACACGCACACTAAAGCCAAAGCACTCCATATTTACAGAATGTGCAATAGTCTGCCTCCCCTTTTTCCTTAAAGCCTTAAGAAAGCCTATTTTTAATCGAAGCAATATCCAGAATAACAATCTTATCGGAGCATTCTACAATTCAGCGTAATTATTTTTTTGAAAACAGTATCGAAACATTCTGCAACAGGAGTAATATTCGTCAAAAAAAGCGTTTTCAACCTAATTGCAAGTTCTAATAAACCTGTGATCTCTTAATTTTCGAACCATACTTTCTTCTTCACATTACCGGCATATGAGATGCCTGATGCTACTGCAACGGAGACTTTCAGTAAGCCGAATATTCCACCGTTTTCATTCGCTCAGACGATGGCATTTCGAGGAAATCTCTTCTCCAATCCCCGTCTTTCCAAACGCTTTCATTTTCTCTAATCAAACTGTAATTTACAGGAAACTAATTTCTTCATTATCAAAAGAACTAAACACAAAAGTCTGCATTACCAGAGCAAATGAAAGGCTTTCTTTAGTGTTGGCATTCCCAACTCGTTGTTGCTATGGACCCTAAATCAATAAAAGAAATTCGAGACGGAAAAAGAACGACAATTTCCAGAAACATTTATCCTACAACAACAATCTTACCAATACTAGATTAACATTCCAATGACCATGCCTAGAAATATAAACATGTAATACAAATACCGAAGAAAGCAAAAAAATGCTCTCAAATTCTGCCTGGTAGCGAGAATATTCCATTAAAAAAACCCACACAATCATATACACAGAAGCATTAGTTACATATGTGGATAAAAAAAGCATTACGAACCTAAATATTAAACTACGATCGTCACATATCACTGTTCAGAAGACGAGGAACATTTCTTTATATAATCATAAAACTGCATGAGCTTCAATATTTTTACCGCAAATTAAAAAAACCCCTCTGGGGGACCCCCCATTTGGCCCCATTTCCCGGAAATTGTTTAACTAGTTTTACAAACCCTCAAAAAGCCTTTTTTATCTACAATTTCTCAATAGAATTCATCTTAATTAGACCAAAAGACAATTTACCAAGAACTTAGAAGACAATCGAAATATTCAACTTTAGTGCCGTGTTCGAACATACAATCAATATGCGTTATCGTATACAGCAGGTAAATAGACAACATACTGCGAACATATCTCTTTTGATTACCAGTGTCCACCGAAACAACGCAATCCCCAATCACTCAACTTGATCAGCGCTTCAACGCGCACTCGTCCTCGCAACCGCCCGCCCCTGCACCTCAAACCTGCAAGAAAATATGATTGCCCTCTCGCCCCCGAGAGGGTCAAACACACGCCGCACTTCTCGCCGTCCCACCGGCCGTTACACCCTGACGTCCGGGCGCGCCGAAACGGACCAAGCGGGAGAGAGCGACTGCGCCCGCTTAAGGCGAGGCGGCGCAACCGGTGCGGCCGGCGCGCGCGAGCACCCCCGCGCCCCATTAAGAGATCACAATAATTAAATCACACCGGCCGCGCTGCGGGCCGCGGACCACCGGGACTTCGAGCTAAATCCCGGGCGCCCGGCGGCGGGCCGGGCCGACGCCCGATGCCCGGCCACCTAAGGCCCGTTGATTGAAGAATATGGAACGGGAGGGCTCCGCGCGCGAGCCCGTCCTTCCTTCCGCCGCCGCCACCGACGCCGTGGCCGCCGGGCGCCTAAGGGTGCCGTCTCGGCCCGCCCCGCCCCGCGCCCGCTTTGCCTGCGACTGGCGGCCAGCCGGCTCCGAGGCGCGCCCCGGATCAATGAGCCGGAGACCGCCCGCGGCCACACTTTTTGTCCTCTGGATTGGAGAACGAGAGAAGCAGCCCTGCCCGAGGGACGAACGATAAACGGAGCGCCCGGGGCCGCAAGAGCACCTATGCGTGCCAAGGTCGCCACCGGCGACTGCTGCTCTGGCTGCTTAGCTGAATGGCAGGCTACGGATAGACATGGTCTCACTTTGACGCGAGCATACACGATGGCAATCTTCTCGGGTGCTGGGGGGGGGCAACTGACCAGCAAAGGTAGACGCGATCAGAAAGACGCTGCAAGTTCGCCGTAAGAACCGATGTTCAAAGCGGCCTCAAATAAATTTATTAGTATTTGCTCGAATCGGCCTAATCTAATGTAAACTGTGAAAGGACCGCATTTAGCTGTAAAGTATAAAAATAATAGTATTTCTCTCATGCTGTAAACAGAAACCTCAGAGACAAACTACCCTACTCTTCTCAGAAAATGTCTTACATACCCACAATTGAAACATTGGTTTTCAACCTTCTAAAACTAGTACTTCTTCTCGGTATTATAAAATTGAATGTACAACCCCCCCTTAGAATTAAATAATGATTTCAAATAATTATCTTCCCTAAATTATTTTGAAGTGTTTTATATTTAATGAAACGATTATTTCAACGACGTATTACAAACTTCTAAGAAAATAAATGCTCTAAACTTAAATTTTTAATTCACTAGATAAGTACAAAACAATTTGGAAAAATTAAACTTTTACTGCCCCATCACAACCAAAAATTTAGTGCGAGAGAGATACACATACATAAGCCGGCCATGTTCATGCTTGAAGAATAACCCAGCATTTTCCGGTATATGGTTTTCAAAAGAATAGATATAACCTTCGCCATGAATAATTACATCATAACGATATAATTCAGCAACTAAGAATTGTAATATAGTTTCCAACTGCTTTCACGAGAATGTGAATCAACTGACAGTTTTCGTATAAATGTCCCTTAGCCATCCTACTTCTGATTCTCCTCAGTAACTCCCTGATCTGAAACTAATTCTGCAATACGAACAGTAAAGGCTGGTCTGAACTCAGAAGATCCATATCTCTCCAACCAACTGAGGTGACTCGGAATAAACTCCGGATATACTTAACAAACCATCCCTCTCCAAAACTTCGCACGCGCTGGTCGCCATTCGTATATAACCGTTAAGCCCCAGCGCTCACGCACTCCCGCCTCTACATACCAAACCAACGGTTTCCACAAACTCTGTTTTCTTTTCACGTCGTGATTGCCAAACCTGGCTTTCTAATCTATTTTTCTCGCACCTAACACAATTAAAATAATTATTTTACTACGCCCTTTCCAAAATATTTATCTCTGTTTCCAACTCGAGAAAACGCCTACAAATAAAACGAAACCAAGGCAGCCTTTGCCATTAAAGATTCGACGCTTCAATACCTGGAGCTTGGCAAAAATACACAAACTTATATTTCACAAAATGCAGAAACAACCCCCAACGCGAAAAATCCCGGGATTGGTTCTTTTACTCGATACCTGCAACATCCACACGATGTGCTGCAGCGACACAGCGGTAAATTTTAATAAACAACAATCGCCTTTTCCAAAACCCACGCCCAGAGAGGCCCATTCATGACAAAACCCAAATAACCCCGTTAATATGACTGTCTTTCTATGAAAAAAATTGTTATTAAGATAAAAGTCGATTTTAAGAAAAAGTTAATGATGCATTTTTTCTTAAAATTATATATATATTAATGTAGAACACCAACTGAAACAATTCCAGAGCATATAAAAACTCCCTCAGGTGCTGAACTAAATGGTATGAACATTTTTTTAATCCCAATCACAATCTTCTCCAGGCAACTAACAACCGGGTTTGGGAAAAATTATCTTTTTATTACACGTTTCATGAATTTTAGCCACATCTTCACATGAAATGATCTCACTATCGAAGAACAATAATAAATTGCTCCACCGTCTAACAAAACACACTGTATAACCAATATCATGCAAAGGACTTATCATCACGGACAAATAAGTAAATAAGATTATATTTATGGAACAACTAATTTATATAACCCCCAGAGATGGAGGCAATTGCTCCCAAACCAAAACCTATTGAAACATATGCTACAATAAACTAAATCTCTTACTCAAACTGAAATGTTTAGTAATACACTCGCCGCAAAATTTTCTCCAATATTAAAAATGGCATATCAGCACTAATAAGAAATGAAATAACAATTCACAGTAAAATAATGGCTTCCATTCATAGTTATTATGCAATTTAAATTCGTACAATCACAATTCATATAATTATAAAGTGGTCATCTTTGTACAACTTCGCACTACACAAGAAATTGATTACCCACATTTAAACTGAAAATCTATCATATTCAAAACATTTTCTCATCGTAAAACAATGCAAAAACTAGTATGAAATAGAGTGGGCAAACCATTTTATAAACCACAGTATTATTGACAAATCAACAAAACCTCAAAAAACCAGCAAAAAAAAACAAAAATACTAGACGTTCTAAAATAGAAGAAAGAGATCGCTAAAATCGCGCGTAATAAAAGAATGAAATTGTTACAAATGATGCCAAAAAATCCAAAATATATTTTCATATAATTTTTAAAATTATAAATTAATTTGAGAATATATGAATTTTTTCAATTAATATTGCCCTACATGTTCACTTCAAAGTGTATTAATATAATGAGTTTAAACTTAATTCTTTATGTATCCACAGATTTAGGCTGCAGCTTATAATAATATTGCAGTAATATCAAGAAAAATTAAAACCGAAGAAAATCTATTACAAGGGCTATTATTTACCTCAAAGAGTGTTATATAATTTTCTGATGAATTAGAAGAATATAATAAGAGACAAGAAATAGTTATATCTCAGCAAGAAAGAATAATAAATAATTAAATAAAAAATTAGCACCACTGTAATGTCCCTGAACTCATCACCGTAATATTATTAATTTGCAATGGAAGAATCTCCTGGTTTCAAAACTTAATGCAATCAATTTCCTTTCAAGAAATAAGGGTATTCAACAATATTGATATTTATAACTATTATGCTAATGTCATTTTACTTGACAGAAGATGCACGACTTGCAAAATACATCACATTAATAAAAATAACTACAACTTTTAGGAAATTATCATCAAAATTAAAGAACTGTTAAATTTATATTAAAACATGGGTGAAACAACACCAATACATATGTTATGAATGCTAAAGTTCAAAAAATTATATAATGAAAATTAGAGAGAACTGTACATAACCACAATGTATCCTCCAATACATCTAAAGCAAATATCGCACTGCACAAACTACAAACACATAACGCAACTACAAAAGCATTTTGTTCACTTTATAAGCACCACAATCAGTTTATCACTTATATAAGTCATAAGCGTAAATTTCGACTATATAGAACATCTACAATAAATATTATTACTAACATACATAAAAAGAAATTAATTTTGCTTTTTGCACACACCAAAACATAACAATGCACATTCTTCAGACACTGTATTGATTTAAACATAACCTCACATTTCATGGTCTTCTGAAGAGCTATTATCCACAATAAAACACCCCATCACCCACCATACCGATCTAAACGAAAATAAACATATTTAGCGAGATTTTAAATAATAACTCCACTACCTTATATTAAGTACCTCCTGCATTCCTCCTCACATTCTTAGTTCAAAATTTCAGGACGTTCTGCCCACGGATTCCAACAAATATAACACATCGCCTTTGCAGTCAAGTTAATATTTTGAGTTTTTGTGTATTAATACTCCTAATCCATCTCGCAAATTTCAAAAAATTCTATCATTTGTGCAGCCCAAATTATCTTTCCAACACCCATGTTTTTTTCATATTGAATCTTGCTCGAAGGGCAGGTAGAACAACCAAAGCAGAATAAAATCCGACAACGGTAAGTGGCAAACTGATTTATCCGAATTCAAAACACTGCAAAAGCGATTTCAGGACGTATAACTGATGATATTTTATTAATTGAAGGACATTTTCGAATAAGAAAAAGTAATAAAAATTAATAAAAATAATTATAGAATAAGATAAGAATAATGCCAATCAACTAAAGGTAATAATTGTTACAATTTGGCTTACAAGGGAAAAAAGAAATTGTAGCAAATTGATAGTTTCAATTTACTGTTAAGTTTTCCTATATTATAAATAAATTTGCAATCTAATATACCGAAATTATAAAGTTATCACTGATAACATCTTAATAAGAATTATAAGTTTAAATCCGTACCAGATCCAAGCCATGGCCTTCCACAGACCAACTTTTTGTGATTTTCTGCATACTGAAATAAATTCCCCACATATGATCTCATTGCAGCCAACACATTATGAAATAACTCTTATATTTTTGTAGTCAGTTAATAACAAAAATAATTAATTTCAAAAGTATTAGCCGGTTAACTGTGCCGAGATACTACTGGATCAGATATGGATTTAAAAAAATAGTATGAAAGCAAACATTTTACACGTCATAATACAGATAAATTTAGTTAATATGAAGAATTATGATTTATCTTTTGGTTAATCATTGAAATTTAAAGAATTGTTGAAAAAATATTCAATTAAACAAATTAAAAATCTTTTTTGGAAATTTCTTAATTTAAATAATAATTCCATACGGCCATAGCGATCTCATTTATTTCTTTATAGTGTCATTACTCCATTCATGCACAACATTACATTTATTACCATTTTATTTTTAATCTTCAAATTCAGTCCACAAACTTACTGACAGCAAATAACTTTCTTATTTAAAAGGAATCAATTTCACTCCTCTGCCAAATCTTTCTTCCAGATTAAAAAAGAATGCAAATAATTTATTGCTTGGCGAAAATATCAGAAAAAAAAAAAAGAACTCAGATGATTTTGATTTTAATTAGACCAACATAAAACCATACATTTCATTTTAATTTACCTGCTCTTATTTTAAATAAATCTAATAGAATTGTATTAACAATGATCATCAGCAATCTGATTTATAGACTCTCTTTAAAAAAACATATTTGAATTTTCAAAACAGTGCCACACCGGTTGTTTTATATCACAAAGCTAAGAACATTAGTTTAGAAAATTAGTAAATCACTGGCAGTAAATTATATTTGTATTTTTATATACGTGGAATCCTTTATGAGATTCAAGCTCATATTAAAAAACTCCCCAATTTAAATTAAATCATATTAAAACATTTGTTTTCACTAACTAACAACTACAATCATTCTCCGCCATTGTAAAAACATTTTTGACTTTATCATCCTACGTTTTCCCCACACATTTATAATTTTAACTCCTTAGCCTATCTCAAGAAAACTACACAATTATTAAAGAAGAAACTATTGTTCTGTAATTATTGTATAGTTATTAAATGCCTATATAATATATTATTTAATAAAAGTCTTTTCAATATCTCTATAAAATTAACAATTTTCGCTTTCTAAATTCTGATACCCTTGAACATTCCAAAAAATATTAACCGGTATTAATTTTGTGGAAACTGAAAATTTAATGGTTTCCAAGGTTCTCTAAAAAATCCTTGCCCGTTGTCCTTTTTTTTCACCGTCCGCGACCGGCGTCGCTGCCTCCGCGCTCCCCACCCCCAACGCTTTGCAGCAACCTCAGAGGCCGCAGCTGTACCTTACCCCTGCCACCATACTGTTTCGATACCTATCACATACCCGTATTCAATACCCACTCCTAATAATCTTATCTATTTCAATCATCTGCGTTCGTTTTTCCGGCCACATCTCGAACCTATTTCAAAAAGACATTATTACACACTTATTGTTTTTGCCGACTCTACTGTTCCTTAGCAAAGTACTTCTCAAGAGAAGCCCTCTCCAACACTTATTCTATTCCATCCCGATATTGACTATTTCTGTCCACATCCCGCTATTACCCGTCCATGAAAACCGTGACACCGGGCACATCGGGTACCGAGTACAATAAGATCCTACCCCGAAGCAGTACGACTCCTACCGATTCAGCCTCAACGCACGTCCACGCCATTAGTCAGACGTCACATGTCCCAGTAGCATCGAACGCGTCCGCTCAACCGCCAGCTCAACTCCTTCGCTGCTGCCACCGCCGCCGCCGCCCCCGACGCACGCGGCAAGAAGGCGGAATGCAAATTCCAGAAGAGATTTCTGAAGCGCGGGTTGCTGACTACAGGCGAGCAAGGCTTACACGTGACATATAGAGGACATCTCGAAGCAGCCAGACGTGCGGTCGGATCCTTTTCTCCCTCCCACTTTTTTTTTCTTCCGCGTTCGTTCTTCCGTCTCGGTTTCTCCGCCTCCCCCTCCAGGGCTGGTCTCGGCCCCATTTGCGTCACCCGCCTTCACCACCGCCGCTACCGCATTCCGGGCAATACCACGTCAATTTGGCAGAATAACTCTTGAATTCCGCCCTTGTCACCAACCCTCCCCCCCCTCTGCCCCGTTCTCGCAATATCCGAGTCTTAACATGTCATTACCCTTCCATCAGAAAGATCTAAAGAAAAGTCGGTATTTTTTTGTAAGAAGGGAAGAGAAGAATGAAAAAAAAAGAAACTGAGGATGTAAAAGAAAAAAAAGTGTGGTAAAGTACCGAGACTGTTTCCGTCGCTAACAGAGCACAAAGCAACAAAGCCATCGAGCACAGGCGAAAAGTCACGGTAGACTGACACTGGGGGCGGGGCGTGGGCGAGGCGCGCAGATACAGGCGACGCCAAATAATGCATACATAATGTCGCATTAGCTGCGATGCGGCAGCTCGGGGTTGGGCGCAGTGGGTGGGGGTAGAAGTGGGGATCCCGACAAACAGGCGACTCGTCCGCGACACGACGGGCGACGAGTACACTTGACGAGTTGGGGATGATTAAGAGGGTGAAAATTTATGTTCGTTGCAAAGGATATCGCGACTTGCGATGGTGCCGAGGAAAAATAAGATAATAATACGAGATTGTACTGCGACTGCCAAGAAAAAAACGGGAAGACTGCAAGGGGCGAATGCGAACACGTCACGTCACCGCGCAGCCCTCAAATTTTAACTATATTATATGGATATAATGACAAAAGGCAACCTCAATCTCTATGTCTACTTTTATTCAATAAAAAATGTGATTCCATGAACGCGAGAGTTGATTTCGATTTTTGAATCATCATTATAATAATCTTGCACAGTTTAGGCTATCTGTCCCTTCTCCTAACCTCGACACATGTTCTAATCATTACTCTCTGAAATTTTTAATTGGATCAGTTACGTCAGGTACGCGTAAAACATTTACTATTATCCCTAAATATATCCTCCCTATTTTACAATAGAAGTCATCTAAAGTGTTGTATATCCAGTTTTGTTCACTTTCTAGTTTTACAAGCAACATATTCTTGAGACGCTTCTCCATCATGCAGCCAAACATAGTGATAAAAAAATTGCGTTCTTTCTTTATTAAACTATCCGAAGACCGTTGAATCTTATCTTGAATTATAAGGCCAAATGTGAATTCTTTTCTTTCCTGAAACATTGTTTCATGGAGATAAGCTGACTTTGGAAATAAGCTCTTCAATTTTTTCCATATGGAAAAAAATCCTGTACAACTTCTACAGCCTTTAATACAAGTGAACAATTACATTTTGCACCAAACAAAAAATGGGTACGACTTCTCTCTTTACAATTTACAAGGCAGAAAGAAGAGATGACATTACAGGGGAAAACACGAGGGCCGATCTAGCAAGATACAACGAAACACACGAAAAGCTCCACTACTTCAACCCGTCGTATCCAACGTCACCCACGCTCGCTCGTCAACACCCGCCACCTCGTGCTGAGCCTGGGCCTTTTGGGTGACGTGGGCCGGCGCGTCGTGTCGTTACTCTTGCCGAAATAAGAATTCGAGGTGACAGGCAGGCCAGAGGAAATGAAAATACATCTCTTTTTGTTTGAGGCGGGGTAGGTGCGCGATACGACCTGCCATTCCTCGTCAACGGTTCGCCCCGCGGCTGTCAACTGCTCTCAACGCGCTCATATGTTTGTTTCGCTGAGTGTGGGGAGCCATCGCGGCGCGCACGAAGACGCATCGCGCGGATACGCGCGCGCCGGAGCCCATTCTTCATTTCTTACGTGCGCCGACGCCAGTCTATAACGCGCGCGCGACGCGACGCGACAGCGGCGCCCGCAACGCCCTTCTTTTGTTTTCTTTAGATGATCGATAATGCGCGACAGGACGAGAATGCCGCAAATGCATCGTTGCAATGGTTTATGTAACAAGGTCGACTGCTACAACACTGGAATTCCCTTTAAATAACAAATTTGGTTGTTCATCGAATAAGTCGATGTCAGAGACATACTGAATTGTCTTCTGGATTATTACAAGCAGAAAGATTGCTTCTGAACGATTTAAATTCATAGACCAATCTCGAGATGCAAAATACAAATTCTTAATCTTGAAATTGCGATAACAAGAATTATTTAACTAAGAAAACACACATGGCTGGTAAGTTTGTTTTTTAATATTATTTTTATTACCTTAAACGCATCGCTTTTAATTATAAATTCGATTTTTGAAATTCTTAAACCTTGAAATTTCAACATAACCTGCGTCAAAAGTTAGAATCGAAATATTGCCGATGTATTTGATTAACCTAAAATCAATCATTTTGATCTTCACCTACCATTATTATACTCATCATGATCTTTTAGAAGCAACCCTTAACAGTAAATTTAGTCGTTCATAAAATCTTTCTGTCACAAACATACAAGTCACAAACACACAAGTCACTAATATATTCCGCTACCCGCATCAGAATACATTCTGGTAGTTTTACCACAACAATCGCCAAACATCCCACCATCCAAAACACGCCCACGCACGCCAATCCGTGCCATTTTTCACGCGAGCAGCGCGGGGCGGCGTTTGCGAACGGCAGCCGAACAGCAATCGGGGAAATGGAATCAGACGCGCCCTCGCACGCGCCGCTTCCGGGGGAAAAAGTACTTTTCAATACGCGCGTCAATGAAGCAATTCGGCGCCCGCGCGAGCGGACGAGCGGACGAGCGGCCCGGCCGGGGAGAAAGCCGCTCTCCGCGGCTCGGAGACACGCCCCTCCCCCACGGAATAAACATGCTCACTTTGCAAGCGAATGGGCGCGCCCAACAAGGTAAAACACGAAAGAAAAGAAACGTGCCGGGCCCGCGCGCCAAAAAAAGGAAAGAAACGGGGCAAATTCCTTGGGAACAGTGAAAGTCAAGATATACAGCCGTGAATTGTCTCTATCACATTCCATCTTCCCTCCCCGCAGACATCGCCACCGCCGCCGTCTACGTGCCCTCCCCGCCCCCCAGCGCTCGTCGCTCCTGGGCCCTGCCCCTCTCTCGCTCACTCGCTATACACGAATATTGGTCTCTGAATCCACATAAACATCCCCTTACTTCAATATTACCCCCTTGGCGGTGAAAAGTGGGCGATGCTCACCCTTATTTTGCATATGAAAGGTGACAAATGCGAAGCTACTACGCCCCCCCCCCCCGCGCCCGCACCCTCGCCCGCCCGGGTGTATACATATATACATGCGCGCAGTTCGTCTCAGGCACTGTCTCTATATGTGGAAGTAAGATGCATGACTGGAGTGTCGAGGGAGACGCGATGGCGATGGCGGAGGCAGGCTGCACGTCGCGGCGGGGCGGGGCGGGGCGGGCGCACGATGGGCGGAGGGGCGATTCTGGTAGGGAAAAGACGTGCCTCCAAACGCAGGCTGCAAACATCGATTTTTATTTTCACGCAGAAACAAGCTCATTGAACATGAATGGGGGCATGAAGAAGAAAAACTGATGTGGGCCTAGGAATGAAAAAAGAAAGTGGATGTAATCTTACTATACTAATCAAGTTGAAATAATAACATGAAGGAGACCAGGAATACCACGAAAATATGATCTAAAGTTTAGGTGAAACAATTAACCTATGTCTGCACTTCTCTGTGAAGAAAAAGTAATTTGATAGAATACATAAATTCACAGATGGCCCACAACAAATTGAACGTTCAAAGAGTAAGGTGGTGATTGGAGAGTACGCCAATATCGCACCTACAGAGCAATCTGCACAAGTAGTGAAGACGGTTATGTCATAACTTTGCCTAGAAATGAGAAAAGAAAGAATTAATTTCCTGACATCGTTAGTAATAGCGACAATCACGGTGATTGGAGACTGTAACATCATATATTGACGATGCTCGGAATGAAAGAGCCGTAATCCGCTTTCCCCAATTATTGCTTTATTTATTGGGGTTTAAGTGTCCCACTGACTACCAAGGTCATTATGACCCATACGTCAGTATCAGTACACAACAGTGATATTGACGAAGAAATTAAATATGATGCACGAGAAACGGAAAAACTCCGAAAAAATATATCCAGAATTTCCTCTGGCCACAAAAAGGTCTATTGGACTGGCACTGGGGATAAAACGTGGGCCCCAGAAAGGGTAGAAGTGCGCGCTAGCCAATGCGCCACGGCCTTCGACCCACGTCGGAAAGCACCGTCATACGGCACCATCAATGAGGGCAAGACAACAGAAATGTCGAGGCTTAGGGCTACGTCCGCCTACAACCGCACAGGCGCCCACTGTGCGTCGAGACCCTCCCATCCGCGAGGTGACGGGTGCGAAACGACGGGTTGGGCGGGGGGAGGGGGGAGGGGATGGAAATTTGGAGCGAAAACGCGCGATATAGGGAGGGAACGGGTTAGAAAATATGCGGGGACTCAAAGAAAACGTTGGCAAAGGAAGGAGAAAGATTCTGATGGCGTCGGGAGCCAAGGAGAGGAGGAGAGTAAATGGAGGTACTTTTCCAGTTTTGAAAAATTGAGAAGAGAACATTTTTGTCACAGTCAAGGAAAAATATTCCCTTTTCTTCCCGGCCGCATCAGTCACTCTCTATAGGCCATACCTCGGCGCGTTCCCCTACCCTCTCCTTTCCCGAAGTCGGTAATAACACAAAAACAAGAGAATATTAAAATATATGAGGACAAGAAGTCGGTTTCGCGCGGAGAAAGGGAGGTGCTGAAGAAAGGTTAATACGCGACGTAAAGTAAATGTCATTTGTTACCATTACGCTTTTCAGCAGTCAATGTGCTCCGTTACTGCTCGTTAATGAAGTCGTTACGATACCGAGAGACTCGGCGTTTGGCGAGAGGAGGGCAAGGAAGGATGCGAGACAATGGGGGAGGTGCGAGATGAGCTAGAAGCTGGGGCGGCGATGTACTGCTACTCCTTTTTTGCTTGAGAACTTCCAACACACAAAAAATCGCGATTATCACCTGTGGAAGTGTCACACGCTCCAGGCAAGTAAATAATTTAATGAGGATATTAGGTCACGTTGATAGTCAATGGATTGTTTTGTGAAAAATATCTATATTGCACACAAATAACAATGAAAAAAGTTATGTTTTAGAACGGTAGATTAATAATATTCGACACTGTTTTCGTTTTTTCATGAATAAAAGCTTTCATTCGTCAAGGGTTATTATGCTAATCTCGACGACACGAATACTTTTACACCTTCACGTTGCCTCACAGGTGTCCTCCAAAAAATATTTTGTATTTCAATGTTTGGTGAAGAGTTAGTGTGTTTCAAATGCAAAATATTTTTGATCCAGAATTTTTTGTAGTATATCTAGGTTGTTTGCAAGGAACCACATTACGCATTGCTTATAACTGAATACATCGCCCCCTGTCCAGTCACCGGTATTCAATTGTGCGACGAAAATATTTTGCAATCAAAACAAAGCCATTCCATGATGTTTCAGCGTTCATTTCCCACTTTCTCACGTTAAGTGAAGTCAAATTGAATTTGGAGTGAGCACAGCGGTTTCAACGGCCGGCGTCTGGTTTGAGGCCCCCTGCACATAGATCGGGGCAGGGCGCGGCGGGTAATACTGCTGAGTGGAATAAGCCGTTATCGAGTTCGGGATGCCGAGGCGGGCGGCGGCGACGGGCAAGCCGGGGCATAAACCGGCGCCGCCAGGGGCCGCGACCGGCGACATTCGGAAGGCCGTGGCGGCGGCGACGACAAAGGCCTCACGCGACAATGCGAGCCGAAGCCGCCGCCGCCGCCACGGACGAGGAGGCGGAGAGCTGTAAAGCGAGGAACCGGTCGCCGGAAACTGCTCGCCGGCGATAAACACACACACACACGCAAACTAGCGGCGGTCGCGACAGCGGCGGTGGCGCGGGAGGAAGAGACGAAGATGCTGCTCGCGGCCTTTTGTTGCCCAAGTCGACGGAGCGCGCGGGGAGAGGCGAGGCGAGGCGAAGCGAAGCTCATTGAAGTCAAATATCGAAAACGACTCGCCGCTGTGCCTCACGCGAGGGCGAGCCACTTCGCGTCGAATTGCTGCGTAAAGGAATTATGATTCCTACACAAGTCGCAATCTACTCGTTGGAATATCCATTACATAAGGCAGGGAAATGTCAAACGATATAATCAATGTAGTACCGCACGAGAAACATAACCTGGCATAGGTTCCAACTACGTACATACGAGGGGCTTGGCTCTAAGTAGTCCTATGCCAGAGCGAATTCATTCTGAGCAATAAAATAAAGGTTTCAATCCTACATTCTCCTCACAGAGTAAAGAACAAATGTTTCCGTAATACACTTACACCAGCCGCACAATACTCGCACAAAATGTAACAATCGCTAAGAGGAGTATGTTAGTGGATTTATCTTACTTTTGTCGAAAATGTGAAATAGGACTACGTGCTAATCATTTCAATTAAAATCAAAATCTGCAATGGCGAAAGTTAAATGCAATACCATGGTCAGTGTTTTTATTTATGAAATACAAATGGAAAATAAAATAGGTCTACAAATTAAAAACATTTCATTACAAACAAAACTGAAATACAAAAATTATGACATTCGTCCATGCAAATATTTTCTGCCCCGCCCTTGCTCTGCTTCGTTAGAATTTACAATGTATGCACAGGTGTGAAGTTTATAGTTCGCGTTGTTTCATGCAAAATTATCATTTTCGTTCGAGAGATACTTTTGGCGGTGTTGACGAGACAAAAACATCTCTGTCCTTTTAATTGAGAACCAATTAAAATCGCATATATTTACGAAAAATAGGAATACAATGGCGAGGGAAGTCGTCGTTTCGTCGACCCCTCCCTTTTTTCGACTCCACTGACTCATTAAAAAGTTCAAATCGTCTCTACGGAGAAGATATCGACAACTTTGGAAAAGGCTAGTTTATAGTGACGATTTAATACATTCATACAAACAAGTTTAATGCTACAAAATTATAAGTTACTTTTTAAATATCTGCGATTCACACAAATTCTCGGTGACTATTTCGAATATTAAACGGGTGTTTACACAAAAATGTTTACAATCATTGCCATCACTAATGATTAGAAATGACTTTTCTGAAAACTGTTGCGAAGCAAACTTCTGACATCAGCGAATCAACGAAAATAAAATCTAGAAGAATACGTACCAACCCATATTACGGCCTTAGCTTAAAAGAAATGAAAATCTCATTTCTCATGTATCGTCACAACTTACACGAAACGTCACCAAACAAACAATAATTGAAGGTATAAAGTAACTGCCAGAAACAAATAACGTTGTTCCAATTGCCAACCGCACAACGGTCAAAGTGCCAAAGCGAAAAAGCAGCTCCCTCTCCACCGACCCCTCCCACGAGGCCGCCCCCAGCGGCGGCAGGGACAAAGACGAACTGTCTTCGCGCGGGCGTCATTGGAATGCCAGGGATGACGCGTGCGGCGCGGAGCGGCGCTGAATCCACCCGGGCGCGAGGGGAGCGGCGCGGCGGAGGCTGCGAACGTGTGACCGCGCGAGGGGGGCGGGGCGGGGCGCGCGTGCGGCTGAGGAGGGCGCGAGCGCGGGGGCTGCGAGACAACGGCGAGGGGACGGGAACGCCGCACGCGGAAGCCTAGAGACAGGCGCATATACGTCGCGCCTATACACACTCCTGGTGTGTGTGTGTGTGTGTGTGTGTGTGTGTGTGTGTGTGTGTGTGTGTGTGTGTGTGTGTCGTGGGACGGCGGGGCGCGGGCGTGCCTCCTGAATTCGGGGCGAGCCAGCGACACATTCACCGCCGCGGTGCCATCGGAGGAGGACGCCACGGGGCCGCGCTGAGGTTGGCGTGGGCGAGGAAGCGGCTGATGCGGGAGGCTGAGAGCGAGAAGGGTAGAGCGGGCGATGCGGAGCGGTGGCACGAGGCAAAATCCCAGAGTCGCGGGCAAGAGAGACGGGAGCAGGTCGGAACGAAGCCGATCGGGAGCGAGGAAGGGCGTGGGCGGGGGCCGGCGCGGCAGACGGCTGGAAGGCGGGGAGGAGATGGGCAGCCTGGTGCGACGGAGCGCAGGCAAAGCTGTGAAGAACCTTCTAATACAACTCGTAACGGCCGGACAGAGCAAGCGGGTGTCGGCGACGTAAGCCCGTGACGGGACGGGCACAAGGTGGAGAAAAAGGCCGGGTCGAGGCGGGGATGAAGGTGGTGAGGCACATCTTGATTCCATACGGTACCGAAGAGCGGGACGGAAGAACAGGACGGGACAACGCGAGACAGGGCCAGCGACCTCCTGGTACAACTGATCACGGCGGCGGAGCCATGTGGGGCGGCTCGAGGCGGCAACTGGTAATGAGGCGGGGCGGGATGCTAAGCATATGTGCCAAAGTAGGCACAGGAGTCGGGGCGTGTAGCACGGGCACCGCAAGCGGAAGGGCCGGGCGGCGAGATGGGAGCGCCCTCCGATGCCGGAGACTATGCGGCTTCACAATCAATGCGGCGGAGTGGTACTCTTCCCACCATAGCTGTTCCTCCCCCACAGCAGTCGAGCGGGGCGCTACGGAGCTGGTCACATCCGCGAGGGCCTTCATTCCAAGTCCCAAGGAAATCAGGTCTCCAACCCACCAAAAACTTCGACTCCGTGCACAAACATTCTGGAAGAGTATTGTTGAAATTTTTATCACCGAGCGATCGAGTGAATCAGTTATATTTTGAGTGTTTGCAAAAGAGAAATATCCAACAATATTTACTACCTTTGGTTCAAGAGATATTTCAATACATATAATCAATGTTTGAGCTGCAAATTTTTACGAATGATTTTTCTAAGGATCATGTGAGAAATCATTTAAGACTTGCATTAGCCACAGTCACTAGATTCAAGGTGCATTAATCAGAATATTTAAACTGTTCTCTTCATAGCCGTATCATTCAAAAGACATTCTTACAAGCACTAAATGTGAATTCAAATAATAAACGGCTATTCAACAAATGAAACGTTAGTCGAACTGCAACACTTCTAACGATGTCTATTCATCAAACCCAGATATTTAAAAAAATGGATTCTAATACAGTTCATTAATAGGTAATAAAATCATTTGAAAACGAACGCACACTAAAGCAAAGCACGTGCCATATTTACAGAATGTGCATATAGTCTGCCTCCCCTTTTTACCTTAACAGCCTTAAGAAAAGCTATTTTTAATCGAAGCAATATTGCCAGAATACAATCTATCGAGCATTCTACATTCAGCGTTAATTATTTTTTTTGAAACAGTTTCGAAGACATTCTGCAACAGAGTAATTATTCTGTCAAAAAAAGGCGTTTTCAACCTTAATTGCAAGTTCGTAATAAACCTTTGATCTCTATATTGTTCGACATACTTTCTTCTTCAATTACCGAATGAGAATGGCTGATGCTCTGAACCGAGACTTTCGAAGCGAAGTGATCACCGTTTTTCATTGCTCAGACGATGCATTCGAGGAATCTCGTTTCCATGTCCCCGTTCTTTTCCAAACGCTTTCTTTTTTCTCGTAATCAAATGTAATTTACGGGACTAATTTCTTCCATTATCAAAAGAATATAACACAAAAGTCGTGCATTTACCAGAGCAAATGAAGCTTCTTTAGTGGGTTTGGAGTTCAATCTTATTTTGCTGGGACACCTAAATCAATAAAAGAATTCGAGACGGGGAAAAAGAACGCAATTTCCAGAACATTTATCCTAGCAAACAATCTTTACAATACTGAGATACATTTCCAATGACCGATGCCCTAGAAATTATGAAACATGAATACAAATACCGAAGAAAGGCAAAAAAATTTCTTCAAATTCTGCCTTTAGCGGAATTAGTTGCATTAAAAAACCCACACCAATCGATATACACAGAAGTATTAGTTACATATGGATAAAAAAAGCTTACTAACCTTAAATATAAACTACGTGATCTGCACATATCACTGTTCAGAAGACGGGAACATATTCTTTATATTAATTTCATAAACTGCATGAGGTTCATATTTTTACCGCTATAACTCTGACATTGCATTCGAATAACTGTTACAAACTCAAAGCTTTATCCTACAATTTCTCAATCTAGGAATTCATTCGTTAATTAGACGAAAAGACAATTTGACCAAGAATTTAGAGAGCAATCGAAATATTCAACTTTGAGGTGCCGTGTTTCGAACATACATCAATATGCGTTATGCGTATATCAGCAGTAAATAGATCAACATACTTCGAACGATATCTCGTTTTGTATTACTGCAGTGTCCACCGAACAACGGCAATTCCGCCAATCACTCAACTTTGATCAGCGCTCAACGCGCACTCGTCCTCGCGAACCGCCGCCCCTGCATCCTCAACCTGCAAGAAAATATATGTGCCCTCTCGCCCGCCGAGGAGGGGTCAACACAAGCGCCGGCACTTTCTGCGCCGGTCCCCTCGGCCGGTTACACCTGTAGCGGTGGCCGGGGGCGGGGCGAAGCGGGGACGAAGCGGAGAGAGCGACGTGCGGCCGCTAAGGGCGAGGGGGCGGGGCGGGGCGGAACGGTGCGGCCGCGCGCGCGAGCACCCCCGCGCCATTAAGAGTATCACATAATTAATCACGACGGCGGCGGCGGCGGTGCGGCGCCGGCGGAGCCACCGGGCGACTTGGAGCTAAGCCGGGCGCCGCGGCGGGCTGGGCGGGGGCGCGAGCGCGCGGCAATTGGCCCGGGGCCACCTACTGCCGTTGATGAAGAATATGATGAACGGGAGCGGTCCGCGCGAGCCCGTCCGTCCGTCCGCCGCCGCCACCGACGCCGGCCGGGCCCTAAGGTGCCGTGTCGGCCCGGCCGCCGCGCCCCGCTTGCCTGCGCTGGCCGGGCCGGCCGGCTGGGCGCGAGGCGGCGGGGCCCCGGGATATGAGGCGCGGAAGACCGCCGCGGCCGACACTTTTTTGTCCGTCTGGATTGGGAGGAACGAGGGAGAGGGAGAGAGCCCTGCCCGAGGGACGAAGCGATAACGGAGGCGGCGCCGGGAGGCCGGCCAAGAGCAGGCCTATGCGGTGCCAAGGTCGCCCCCGGGCGGACTGGCTGGCTGGCTGGCTGGCTAGCTGAAGGGCAGGCTGACGGATAGACTGGTCGTCACTTTGACGGCGGAGCATACGTACGGACTGGCAATCTCTCGGGGGGGG
>BOPP01000075.1:333760-345844 GCA_017312745.1 Gryllus bimaculatus
TGACCAGGCGAAGAGGTAGACGGGCATTCAGAGATGACGCTGCGGAAGTCGCCGGTGAAGACCGATGTTCACGCGCCTCAAATAATATTTATTAGTATTTGCTCGAATCGGCTATCTAATGTAAACTGTGAAAGGTGCCGCATTTAGCTGTAAAGTTATAAAAATAATGATTTATTTTGCTTCTCATGCTGTTAAACAGACCTCAGAGACGAATACGTATCCGTACTGTTCTCAGAAAATGTTTACATACCACAATTGAAGACATTGGTTTTCAACCTTCTAAAACGTAGTACTTCTCTCGTATTACTAAAATTTTAATGTACACCCCCCTTAGATTACAATAATGGATTTCAAATATTATCTCGCTAAATTATTTTGAAGTGTTTAATTTAATGAAACGATTATTTTCAACGTACGTATTAAATACTTCTAAGAAATAAATGGGCTCTAACTTAATTTTTAATTCACGTAGTAAGTACAACAATGTGGAAGAAATTTATCTTTACTGCCCATCACAACAAAATGTTAGTGAGAGAATGTTCATTGCTTGAAGAATAACCCAGCATTTTCCGTTAGTGATGTTTTCAAAAGAATAGATATTAACCTCGCCATGAATAATCATCATAACGTATAATTGCAGCAACTAAGATTGAATAGTTTCAACTTGTTCAGAGATGTTGAATCACTGACATTTTCGTATAAATGTCTTAGCATTATTCTGATTCTCCGTCAGGTAACTCCCTATGAAACTAATTCTGCAAGACGAAACATGTAAGGGGCTGGCTGATCGAAGATCCATTTTCTTCCAAAACTGGGAATTCGGAAGTTACTCGGATTACTTTAAACCGATTCCTTCTTCCTAAAAGGCTTCCGCGAACCGCTTGGGATTCGCGTCCCAGTTCACGAATGCCGCGTTCAAGACCAATGGTTTCCAAAACTCTGTTTCGTTTCACGTCGTGATGGTGCCAAAGCCTGCTTTCTAATCTGATTTTTCTCGCACCTAAACACAATTAAAATAATTATTTTACTACGCCCTTTCCAATAATATTATCTCTGTTTCCAACTTCGTAAACGCCTACAAATAAAACGAAACCAAGCAGCCTGTGGCCATGTGAAAGATGTCGACGTTCAATACCTTGGAGCTTGTGAAAAATACACAAACTTTATATTTCGACTAAAATGCAGAATACAACGCCGGAAAAATCCCGGATTTTGTTCTTTTTACTCGGTATACCTGGCAACATCCACAGATGTGGCTGCTGAACACGGTAAATTTTAATAAACAACAATCGCTTTTTGCCAAAACAGCCAGAGAGAGGCCTTCATGCACATATAACGCCAAATAAGCGTTTATGATGTCTTTTCTATGAAAATAAATTGGTTTTATTTACAATAAAAGTTGATTTTAAGAATAAAGTAATGATGCATTTTTCTTAAAGTTTATATATGATGTAATGTAGCACACTGATAACATTCTCAGAGCATATAAAAACTCCCTCAGGGGTGCTGAACTAAATGTATGAACATTTTTTTAGATCAATCACAATCTTTCTTCCATGCAAGTACAACCGGTTTGAAAAATATCTTTTTATTACACTTTTCATTTTAGCCACAGTTTTCACATGTAAATGATCTCATATGGAAGATAATTAAATTTTCCAACAACAAACAACTTGTATATCCAATATATGCAAATGGACGTTATCATCACGGAAAATAATTTAATATAATGATTATATTTATGAGCAACGTAATTTATATTAACCCCCAGAGATGGAGGGCAATTGCTCCAAACAAGAACCTATGTGAACAGTATGCTACAATAAACTAAATCTCTTACTCAAACTGAAATGTTTAGTAATTAGCACTCGCGCAAAGAATTTTCTCCACATATTAAAAATGCATATCAGCACTTAATAAGGAAATGAAAATTAACAATTTCACAGTTAAAATAATGGTTCATTCACTAGGTAATTTGCAATTTAAATTCTACAATCACTAATTGCTATAATTATGAAAGTGGTTCATCTTTGTACAACTTCGCTACACAAGAAATTGATTACCCACATTTAAATCTGAAAATCTTATCATATTCAAACATTTTCTCATCGTAAACAATTGCAAAACTAGTATGAAATTAGGAGTTGGCAAACCATTTTAATTAAACCACAGTATTTATTTACAAATCAACAAAACCTCAAAAACCAGCAAAAAACAAAATACTGAGGAGGGTTCTAAAATGAGAAGAAAGAGATCGCTAAAATCGCCGTAATTAAAAGAATGGAAATTGTTACAAATGATGCAAAAAGTCAAAATAGTATTTTCATATAATTTTTGTTAAAATTATAAATTTAATTTGAGAATGATAGAATTTTTTTCAATAATATTTGCCCATACCATTGTTCACTTCAGAATGTATTAATATAATTTGAGTTTAGAACTTAATTCTTTATGTATCCACAATTTAGTGCAGCGTATAATAATATTTTCGATGTAATATCGAAGAAAAATTTACAAAGCTGTAAGGAATCTATTTACAAGGAGCTTATTATTTACCTCAAAGAGTGTTAGATAATTTTCTTGATGAATTTAGAAGAATATAATAGAGACAAGAAATAGTTTAGTCTCAGCAAGAAAGAATAAATAAATAAATAAATAAAAAATTAGCACCACTGTAATGTCCCTGAACATCACTGTAATATTGATTTAATTTGCAATGGAAAATCTGCCTGTTTTCCAAGATATCTTAATGCAATCAGGATTTCCTTTCAAGAAATAAGTATTCAATATTATATATTTAGAACTATTATGCTAATGTTCATTTTACTTGACAGAAGATGCACGTTTGCAGAAATACATCACATTTAAATAAAATAACTACAACTTTAGAAATTAGTCACAAAATAAAGAACTGTTTAAATTTATATTAAAGAACATGGTGTTGATAACAACACCAATACATATGTTGATTGAATGCTAAAGTTTCAAAAATTATTATAATGATGTTTAAGTAGAGAAGAACTGTACATAACTTCAACAATGTATCCTCCAATACATCTAAGCAAATATTCGCACTGCACAACTACAAAACACATAACTGCAACTACAAAATGCATTTTGTTCACTTTTATAAGCACACAACATTTATCACTTATATAAGTATAAGCGTAAATTTCACTATATAGTAACATCATACATAATATATTACTAACATACATAAAAAAGAATTAATGTTTTGCTTTTTGATACACCAAACATAACAATGCACATTCTTCATACACTGTATTGATTTTGAAACATAACCTCACATTTTCATGTGTTCTTCTGAAGAGCTTATATCCACAATAAACACCCCATCACCCCACCATACCGATCTAAACGAATAAACATATTTAGGCTGAGGTTTTAAATAATAACTCGCACTTACCTGATATTTAGTACCTCCTGCATTCTGCTCCTTCACATTCTTGATGTTCAAAATTAGGACGTTCTGCTCCACCGGATTCCACAAATATAACACATCGCCTTTGCAGTCAATAATATTTTGAGTTTTTGTATTAATACTTCCTAATCCATCTCGCAATATTTCAAAAATTCTATGATTTGTGAGGCCCAAATTATCTGTTCCAACACCCATGTTTGTTTTCATATTGAATCTTGCTCGAAGGGTCAGGTAGAACAACCAAACAGAATAAAATCCGGAAACGGTAAGTTGGCATAACTGATTTATGCCGGGAATTCAAACACTGCAAAGGATTTCAGACGTATAACTGATGATATTTTATAATTTGAGAGGTTACATTTCGAAGTAAGAAAAAGTAATAAAAATAATAAAATATAATATAGAATAAATAAGAATAATTGCTCAATCAACTTAAAGGTAATAATGTTCATTTGGGGCTTAACAAGGAAAAGAAATTGGTAGCAAATGTGATAGTTTCAATTACTGTTAAGTTTTCCTATATTATAAATAAATTTGCATCTAATATACGAAATTATAATAGTTATTCACTGATAACATCTTTAATTAAGAATTATAAGTTTAAATCCGTAGCAGATCCAAGGGCCATGGCCTTCCACAAGACCAACTTTTTGGTGATTTTCTTCAATTTACTGAAATAAATTCCCACAATGATCTCATTGCAGCCAACACATTATGAATATACTCTTATATTTTTTAGTTCATGTTAATAACAAAAATAATTAATTTCAAAAGTATTATGCGGTGTATTGTGCCCGAAGTACTTACTGGATCAGATATTGGTTTAAAAATATAGTATAAAAGCAAAGCATTACACGTCATAATACAGATAAATTTAGTTAATATGAATAATTTATTATTTTATTTTGTGTAATCATTTGAAAGTTTTAAGAATTTTTGTTGAAAAATATTCCAATTTTGAAACAATATTAAAAATCTTTTTGGAAATTCTTAATTTAAATAATAATTTCCATGATGGCCATATGCTATCTCATTTATTTTCTTTTATAGTGTCATTACTTCTGCATTTTCATGCACAACATTACATTTATTACATTTTATTTTTTAATTTCTTCAGAATCAGTCCAAACTTACTGACAGCAAATTACTTTTCTTATTTTAAGAGGAAATCAATTATCACTTCCTCTGCAAATTCTTTCTCCAGAATTAAAAGAATTGGAAATTTAATGTTTATTTGCTTTGGCGTAAAATATCAGAAAAGAAAAAAAGAACTCAGAATGATTTTGATTTTAATTAGAACTCAACATAAAACCATACATTTCATTTTAATTTACCTTGTCTTATTTTAAATTAAATCATAATAGTAATTGTATTACAAGTTATCATCAGCAATCTGATTGTTATAGACTTCTCTTTAGAAAAAACATATTTGTAATTTTCAAAGACAGTGCCACATGTGTTTTTATCACAGAGCTAAGAACATTAGTGTTTAGAAATTAGGAAATCACTGGCAAGTAGAATATATTTATTTTAAAGTGGATCCTGTTATGAGATTAGCCATATTAAAAAATCCCCAATTTAAAATAAATCATATTTAAAACATTTTTGTTTCACTACTAACACTTACAATTCATTGCTGCGCCATTGTAAAAACATTTTTTACTTTTATATCCTAGTTTTCCCACACATTATAATTTTGAACTGCCTTAGCCTATCTCAAGAAAACTGACACAATTATAAAGAAAGAACTATTGTTCTGTTAATTATTTGTATAGTTATTTAAATGTATAATTATTATTTAATAAAGAAGTCTTTTCAATATCTCTGATATTTAACAATTCTTTCTGCTTCTAAATTCTTATACCTTGAACATTCAAAATATTAGCGTATAATTTTGTGAACTGAATAATGGTTTCCAGTTCTCTAATATTAATTCCATAACAACTCCTTGCGTGATTATTCGAGACGAACACACCGCGCGACGACTAACCGCAACTCGGCGGCCGGAGCCTCTGAAGTGGCGTAATGTGATTAACGGCATCTAATGAGTGTGCCAGAGGAAATGAGTGAGGACCGCACCAGGTACATTGAGTCGTGTCCTTGCGCCTCGCGTCTTTAATCCCAGAGCCCTAACACCCCACATCTCAACACATTCATATACGCACGCATCCGCATCTGTCTACTCTCTAGCGTGTCGCCGGGTTTCGGTTTTAATAACATTTTTTCTCTGTTTCTCTCCCTATATAGGAGACCACCCGCCGATCAATCTTGTGCTGAAATTTAATACAATGCACAAAGACTAGCATTAAAGTAGCTTAATTGGTAATCCTACAATCGATCTTCAACTTTTTAATATGCACAGGGAGAAGTACTATATATAGAGGTCGCTGAGGAGGGAATGCGCGGCTGGTGCTGAAAAGGGGAAACGCAGAGGGATTTTTGCGTGGGAGAGTGATATTGCGTGGTAGAAATAAAACAACGTAAGCTAATCAAAGGTAATATTACGCTTCGCATCTCCAGGAAACAGAAAGTATAATAAAATTAACGGGCGTGTTCGTTAAAAGCCAATATTGGTCACGTCTCTCCCTTGATCATACGTTCCTGTCTATTTTAATCAATGGTGTGATACCCAGTGCGGGGAATTTTAATAAAAAATGCTTCTCACAAAGATATATTAATGTTGTTTTGTTCGCGACAGGCTGTGCCTCTGAGTAATATTCTGTACCCTTCGTTATTGATGAACAGGCAATGGCGATCCTTTGGCCCCGGCCCGACTTCAATGGACGGATCAATACTAAACAAGATCTGTAAATAAGTCACGAAGCTCTGATTTGGTTTGCAAATCCTTCTTCCTACGCAATTGGGGCCGTGGATAACGGCCGTCATTTTCATTGAAAGCCACATAATGGAAAGTATTAGCAAATTGTATGCAAAATAGTGAGACGTTGCTTTAGAATTATAAGACGAATGGTTTGGAAGAGTTTGCAATTGAATATTTGAAGATAAAACTTTTTTATGTACACGAAAACTGAGTTACATTAAGTTTTGGTCTAATTAGAAGTTTTATAGTATATTGGTCATATCTATAAGTCCAAGTGAATGCATAAGTACGAACATGATTTATACAAATGTCGAAATTTATGTGAAATCGGAAGTTATTAAGATCATGCAGTGCGCAATGTGGTCGCATGTTAGGCAGGTATGCGGTGTGCCGTCTTTTGAAGCGCGTCATGTTCGGAGATGTCGCCGGAATACCTGCTGCTCATAAATATTCGTTAAGTTCCTCGAGTGTTTTGAACGGTCAAGTTCGGAGGCAAGACATGCAAATTATTAGCTCTTGTAAATGTATACGCACGGCACCTCCCAAGAACCCTAACCTGTCTGAGCTTAGAGTTTCCTTCCACCTTGTTTACGCAAGTTAACGTAACATAGGATAAACTATTTACGTTAGCTCGGGAGGTGGCGTTGGCGATGATTCTACGTGTAAATATTGTAATTAATGAGTTCATTAATGAGAATTCTGTGCTCTAGGGTTACCGCCACGTGCATACATCACGGCCTCCTTAACTACGTGCCAAGGAAGGCCCTCTGCAAAAGATTTACTGGACCCGTGAAAGTCTATCCCGCATCCCCCACCCCTCGCCCCGCCGTTCCCTTCCACGGCCTCCGTAACTTCTGCCCCTTGCAATACACTTTGACTTAACACTTCGAGGAGGCAGCGAGGAGCGAGCGGGTACAGACTTTGCTAAGAACATGCGGCCGTGCACTGAACGTCTTGAGAAGGTCTACAGCTTTTCCTGTGTCCCTTTCATTCATTTGGGTTTCTTAAAGCTGCATTCTGTCACGACTTGCTGCGAACATTTATATTAGGGTTGTATCGCTTTTGTTACATTGAATATATGTATTCAAATAATTCATTCTGTTTTGAAAAAAATGACTGAAGGTCGGAATAGAGAATCAAACAAAAAGTAGACATAATGTAGACCAATGGACCGAGGAAGTAAATAGGAAACAACGTATCTGAAGTTTGTTGATAATTATTTCCCGCAAAATTCTACATGTAAATGAAAAAGAATTGAAGGTAAGACTTAACGAACTGAGAGAAAATCGAATGGAAAATTTTATTATGATGTGATTTGGCAGCGCCTTTGACGCTATCAAATGATAATTTGTAAAGTTGATATGTTGTAAAGTAACTTTTGCTATCAATGGCAATATACTTTTAAAAAATATAGTTGTGTTCATTGCAACTTGGAAGAGATCTGCTCACTCATTCAGATATAACATTTTTGAAAGGTGATCAATTTTCTGTAAAAAATACAGTGTTTATATATTTAACAAGAAAAAGGTTTTTTACATTTCTTCGACCATAAAAGTTGACAAAGACGTCTGTTTTCTGGGCGAATATTTTCTTTTCAGGGAGAACATGTTAAATATGGATCAACGGAATAAAGGTTGGGAAAATATTAGAATACTTTGGTTCTATTTCAGATACCTACTATATTTTAAGTGGAATATTTGAATAATATACATTGAATCTAAAATCAACATATTCAAATCACATCATAATATAATTCCGAAGCCACAGCATTAGAGTATTGAAGTGTTCAATATGTTGTATTGTGTAATTGTAAAACGTAATCAAAATTGTACTTCGAACTAATTATTAGAGTTTTTCAAGAGTTAAAAAAAATCAACTTGTGATAGATAAAACAAAATAACAACGTCGTTCCATTACAGGGGAACTTGCCTAATGAAGTCACCGAATAAGGATCGTCATAAAAACGAATCGTGTTGAATACACACTTACACTTCCAACGAAAACATTCAATTATTCCAAGCCCCACAAACACTAAAAACACTTATTAACGACAACGGCAGGTACCTAAGCAACATATTAATGCCAGCGCAGCTTCCGTCCCATAAAACGTAAGGAGGTGATTTCGGGCGAGGCCACGACACGGCACAGCACTCGGCCACACCTGGTCACGTACGTTGCCACAGCGAGGCGCCCGCCCCGCAGGCGAACCCGCACGCCAGCGCCCGCCGCCCCCTCGCTCCGGCCCTCCGGGTGACGAGGCTCCAATATCAGGATCAGCCAGGCAGTAGCGCGATGCGGCGCGGCGCGGCAGGGCGAGGCAACGGCGGTATGGAAATATTCGGGCGTATATCACGAACTTCTAAAACAAGCGGAGAGGCGGCGCGGCGGGGATATTTAGCGTTATTCAAGTCAATTTAAGGGAGCCGCTTCGATATTTCTCGCTCCCCCGCGGTCGGGTAATGGCGCCCGGCAGCTGGCTGATGCATGCATCTTCCGAGATCATCGGCTGCGCGCGTGTATTGCCTATTTAGAATAAGGCGACGGCGGCGCGGGCCGAAAGGGTGAAGCTGCGAGGGTGAACGAGGGAGGCAACGGGAGAAGGGGCGCCATCAGGATGGAAATAGTGGTGTAAGGCACCAGGCAGAGGAGATAGGGGGCGGCGAAGGGAGTCGAGGATGAAGCCAAAAGAGAGAAAATGATATGATAAAGTAGGTGCAATGAAGAGAGTGGAATATAATTAGGGTAAAGGGGGATACAATAAGGGAATATGAAGACAAACAGGCATTATTACAGGAGTAAAGCAAAATAGTAAATGGTTGGAAAAAATGCGAATGGTAAAGAGGGTAATGTAGATATAAGTGGTAAAGGAATGTTGAGATTGGCAAAGCTTGTTGAGAATGAAGTCAAGTGTTGAATTACAATCGAAAGAGAATGAGCAATGAAGGAAATGTAACGTGTAATGTTAAGGTTCAATAGAATTATAACAGGTGTGGCCAATGGTAGAGAACTAGAGTGATGGCGTGCGAGACGAAGCAACAGCCGATAAGTTAGAATGTATGAGCCATGTTCAAAAGGTAAGTGCTAACGGACTTTGCTGGTAGAGGAGGAAAAGAGGTGCCGTTGATTGCGGCGATGACGGCTGCGTCGGCCCCAGAGGAAGCCAGAGCGAGCGAGGGCTCGCCACCGAGAGGGGACGCCGAGTGGAGCAGAAACGAAGAGGAGCGCGCCAATGGGGGCGGGGCGCGCAAGCCGGAGGATGCGAGCGCGGCGACGGTGAGCGACGCGGACGCGGCGGAGGGCGGGGGCGGGGGCGTGGGTATTAGTCCGCCGCCCGCGCTACGCCGCTCCCCGGGGCCGGTGCAGATAATTACAGAGGCTGGCAGTGGCCTAATTTATTGGTCAGCCGCGTGGCGTGGCGGCGGTGGCGTCTTGAGGCGACGGAGCGGCTGCGGTGGCGGTGCGGCGTGGGGCGGACGACGCCTGCCACGGAGCGTCGCGACGCCGCCGCCGCCGCCGCCGCCGCCGCCGCCGCCGCCTTGCGGTTCCCCCGGGCGCCTCCTCCGACGGCGACCCTGACGAAGACGATGCACCGGCGACCGGCGCGTTGCTAAGGACCCCTCGGCTAAGGAGGCTGCAAAGAGCGAATGGAACGGAGAGGTCCATCTCGTACTCCCTGAATATCTAGTAGTAGTGGTGTTACGGATGTGTAGTTGAGATTGCCTGTACATGAAAGATATGCGGTACATTGTCTAATGATTCGCATCGTTGTGATTATATTGGTAATTGAACTATTGGAAAATTATACTTAATCTTGGTTACATATCTTAAAAAGATATGTTAAAAATTGAAATTAATAAACAATAGAGCTCAATAGTGCACTGTAAGTAAATTATAAATAACGTTGATGAATTGGGAATATTCAAATATAAAAATATTTCCAACCAATGTGTAGTAACACAGTTCTAGTTGTAAATATACATATACTTTTTTCACTGAGAGTTTTGAAGTTTTTACATGGCATAACTGAATAATTTGACAGTCAATTAATCAAAATTATTTTGGAACTGATAGATGAATGAGTGTTGAGACTTGCTCAGCAAGAAGAAAATACAGTAATTGAGAGTGTGGTTTACGGGAATGCATTATGCCATTAGTGTTTACAATAATTGTTTAATTTAGTCTTTATTTTGGGCAAAGAGCATGAAACACATAGCTATTAATTCGTCTAGCTAGTGAGCACATGCAGAATGTTTTCTTGCTACTCAAAGTTTACATTGCTATTGTCATCATCTGAACAACTAACAAAATGCACTGGGAATGATGTGGTACGGGAGTGAAACGTTCCCACGAAAAGACGTAATATTTGGGTAAAAACAATTCTTGGATGAGTATTTCCTATACTGTACTACTCAAATTGTGCCGATGTCGACACTTTGAACATTGAACCGTAAACAGTCTTTGAGTTAACATCATTATTCGAAGTGTTAAAAAAGAACATAAATTTGAAGCACTTTCAAGAATTATCTTGGTCAGTTAGGTGCATGCTTTTAAATTCGAAACATGACTGCCTATTCACATTTTTAAACACACCAAAGAACAACGTCATAACGTACTTCTCGTTGGGCTAAGTACATTACTCAGGGCTATCGAATTAAAAACCGAAAACGACATTAACGAGACACTTCAGTCGAAAACCCACATAACTAATAGACACTCAGACCCTGGTTAGCACAGTCTGAGAGGTAGGATGTTCATATAGAAAATTTCATAAAAGAGAAAAATATGAAATTAAAACGTATACTCGTACAAGAATTATGTGATACACGCTCAACGTGTGTGAGTGTGGCCACAGAAATTTATAACAACCCCTCTTCTAAATTTCGGCTGCTGCTGCTGCTAACTCTTAATCCACTTTTCGCTCGCGTAGGAGGATGAGGGCACACACCTTATATGGGCGCACATATATAACGTAGGGTGCGACGCTGCCGCCAGGGCTAAAAGCTGGTCCACCCTCTCTTATAATGGTCCATCACTATTACTGCCCACACACTTTTCAACTGCGGGAGAGAAAACAGTCAATTTCGCCGCAAAAAACATTTAAATTTGAATTTCTCTTCTTTATGGTTGTTGTCCGTTAATATATTGCATTCGCCAAGCGTAGGAGAAACTGCCGTAGCACTCGAATATATACACACGCATTAATACCAACAGAAAAGGACCCAGAATACATTTTTAAATAACAGAAAAATTTCACCAACGATTGTTGCTTAAAATTATATATATCCACGAATTTAAAACATCTAGCACCTAAAATTGTAACACAAAATTATGATACCATCCTTCACGCAGACGGTTTCCCTTCCCATATTACTTGTCCCTTTACATTATCTATCCTACTTCACCTCCAGTTCTCTTGCTGTCGCGCGCTGTCTGCCGTCTCTTTCTCGCAACACTTTTCCGTAGAAATGAGAATTTACTAGTCTCTATTATAATGTGTATGTGTGTGAAGGGGAGCATGTGCGCCGACTCCTGCTTTCTGCTCCGCGCAGGCCCCAGCGCCGCCGGTATAATCATTTGAGGACAATGTTTTAAAGCAATTTCTAGCGTCGCTACTGCAGGATACTCCTGCCTCTGGTAGTTCATGCATGCTGGAATTTATAATTATTATTGCCCCCTGCTGCTTGAACCGGGTAGGAAAGAGACGGTAGATAGGTGGCGATGTCCCGCGTTTACCTCCCCCCGTTCGCGTGTCTCTTGCTCCCTCTTCGCGCGCCGTATCCTCGCCCTCTTCCTCCCCTCCTCGCCCCGCCCCTCTACCCAC
>BOPP01000075.1:355233-369967 GCA_017312745.1 Gryllus bimaculatus
GTGTGATATTCACTTGTATATGTAATTTTTTTACAGTAAAAGACTGTGTCTTATATTTTTCAAAAGCAATGTTGTTTATTTCACAATAGTTGGCTGAATATCAAAAAATTGTATTAATTTAAAACTATGATCTTCCATTTTTTTCTTTCCATTGCATAACAGTTTTAAATGGCTCCGTTTATTTGGTCAGTATATAAGTATATCACCACCTCGCCCCGAGAAAGTAATGAAAATGATCCAGAAGTTTAAGACCTTTCGTCCAATTTCTTATTTTTAGAGGGGAATGTATTTGCTTACAAGTGATATTAACTTATACAACGACATTGTTCATGATGATGCTAAAATGTTTCCAAAAGGCAAAAGATCGTCTCTGTATGTACTCATTTATAGTCCGATAATAGAGAGATACTACGTACTTTTAAAGAAAACCAAAACACTAATGGAAGAAGGCTGACGATCTTCGCCAAAGAAGAATTAAAGGTAGAAAAAACTTAAAAGTCACTGTTTCCTTAATATTTTAAACTAAAATAAATATTCAGTAGCAGTAGTTGCCATTCGTTCATGGCCCTCAGAACAAGCGACGGCAATGATCGCAATGAAGTATTTCGAACGCTTCCTTGCAGTATCGAGCGGGCACTCAAACAACATTAAAGGAGAAAAGATTCAGCGTTCCCAACCGTATGTTATCGCGAGTTTCTCAGTTTACTACGCAGTCGGGGCGGTTTATGTGGCCTCCCCACCGCACCACGCCGCCCCCAGAGCACGCACAGCGCGGCGCGGCGCGTCCGACAGGCAGGCAGGCAGGCAGGCAGGCAGCCAGCCAGGCCGGCCGGCCGGCCGGCCGCCCGGGGAAGGAAGCACGGACACGCAGACGTTCAATAACTTTGAAACGGGCGTAGCCTCGCATACGTCATCAAGTTGAGATGAATGAAATCATGGAAAAGTGCATTTGCCCGCCTGCCTACCCCGCCTATGGATAGCGTTAGTTAAATCAAACGCACATTAACCCTTGTCGTGCAGGCCGCCAGTGGCGGCGGCGGCGGCGGGGCGGGCGGGGCGCGAGGGCTGCCGTGCGGGGCGAAAACGGCTGGCAAGACAATACGCGCGCGTATCCGCTGCGACGCCCCACGCCGCGACCCGCCCGCCGCCACCCACCCGCCATTTCACGCAGAGCGCCTCCTCTTCTGGGGACAATCAGGTGACGGGAAGGTTGGGACCAAAACGCACAAATGTTTGCAGGCTTATAAGATGAGAATTTTGAATGATTTCTTAGAGTGTTCCTATAAGTGGCGTTTCGAAAGTTAACCAAATGTCGCTGGAGATTGATTTGTACCTCCCGATCAGACCAGCAACTATTCTATTTTAGTAAAAATCTAAACATATTAGTCTTTGTAAACTATACGATTAACATTTTCGACCTTTTATTTCGTAGAGCAGAAAAGTTCAATGTAATAATCGTTATTTTTGTTTTCTCACAGACAGGTTTGAGTGACGAAGAATGGACCATAAAATCAGGCGAGAACGAATTAAAGAAGTAAGTAATTTGATCAGTAATTTTATTTTTAATAACCAAACAGTTTTAAAAAACGTAAAACAAAAAAAATGTTTTTAACTTTTCAAAACTACTGTGGGGAATAATTTTATTATCCTCGTGAGTTAGTGTTTCAGCGCTTGCTCATTACAACAGCAGCTTGCAGGGTCTTCGTAGAAGCAACTATCATATTAGCAGTTTCATAGATTTGATGATGTTTTGCTGATAAATCTCTTAATGTTCATTTTAGAGGTGTGCATGAAACACCAAGCGGTTCTAACTTCGTACATTGAAGCGTCATAACTTATTCATGTACTTAAATTTTTAATTTTTTACTTCATTTTAAAAATTATTTATGCTTACTAATTTTGGTCAAGTCATAGTGAACTAATGCTAATGTTTTTGAACATTCATTTTTATATATCATAAAAAATATACTGAAATCATTGCTTTGGCGAGATTTGAATACTCAACAAAATCGCCTTAATCCAGATTTGCGACAAGGGATACGAAATATTTGACTCAACAGTGAAATGTCGAGTGAGGTTTAAAGCTAAACCTGCATAGAAAACTTTCCACTTAGAACTCAATATTTTTTTTTACACATACAACTTTACTCCCACTTAATTTCTACGGTTGCCGTTGGTCATCTTTCCTTCTGCGTTGAACATGCATGTCACCACGGATTTCGATATCGGTGGCCCAGTTGATGTTTACGTACAAACTGCATAATGCTGTTACAGGCCCTTGGAAGCCACGCCCTGAGGAAATTCCCTCAGTACGGGATTTGAGAGACCCCTTCCTTTCGATGTCGAAGTCAGTCTCATTGTCTTTTTCAAACCGCTGTGTATCTAAGATTCCGGGACGAGGGAGGCCGGGGGTGGCGGAGCATCGGCGCGTGCGGACGCGGGGCGGCGGGGCGGCGCCGAGACGGTCCGTGCGCGCGAGAGCACAGTTTAGGTCCCGAACGGCCGGCGGCTGACCTCACGTGTTATCGCTTCGCCGCCTATTTTTACTGCGTTGTTAAGCCGAAGAACCGGCGCCGTATGTCTTAGGTTTATGCGCGCGCAGCGGGGCGGCAGGGGGCGGACGCGGAGGGGGCGGCCGAGGGGGCGGGCGAGGAGGCGGGCGAGGCGGGGCGGGCGAGGCGGGCGGGCGAGGGGGCGGGCGAGGGGCGCGAGGGGGCGGGCGAGGGGCGGCGCGGGGGCGGGCGAGGGCGGCGGGCTGAGGGGAGCGGGCGAGGGGCGGGCGAGGGGCGGGCGAGCGGCGGCGGGCGAGGGGCGGGCGAGGCGAGGGAGAGCAGGCCCGAAGGATGACCGTCGCGCTAGTTGAGGTCACGGTTGTATGCGCGCTCCGCCGCCCCCGCCACCACGCCCACGCTGTCCTCACTGTGGCCGCCCCCTCCCATCACCCACATAATCATCGCGTTCCCACCATCCCTGCCTCCTCTATGGTCTCCTTAGCAACCGTTTCTCCCGACTCTGCATGGCTCTCGCTGAACTGACGGACTCTGAAGTCCCCACGATCCCTAGGGACCATCTAAAATCTTGTCTGTTCTCGGTCGCTTCCCGCCTCCCCCCGGATACCAACAGCGTCAATATCCCCAACTCCCATCTTCAGTCTGTCTTACCTTTCTCCTTTGCCTTCTTACTGCCCCGCAGTCCTCGCCACACCCACCTCTCCACGAACTCTTATCCCTTTCTTCCCAACTAACTCCCATCCTCGTGCCACTTCCTGTCTGCACCTTATGCACTTCGTAAAATTCTCTCCCACAACCATCCCGCCGGTCCCTTGACCTGTCACGTTCTTCCTGTTATCCGCACCGTCTAACCCTGAAACATCCTTCCCCACCGCCATGCGCAAACTGCTGCTTCACTGATCGTACGAGAAAATGCAGCTTCAATTTGAATGAATGACTTCCAGACTATGGTAACATAGTAAGTTATTTCTTGATTGATTAAGTTTCTAAATTTTCAATTACATTAAACATTAAATGACTTATATTTTGTTTTTTTATTTCCAGTTTATACTTACTATAGTAATACTATACTATGGTAACCCTAATAATGCAATACGTATATAATACACATAGTAATAACATATTGATATATTTGTTCACAATAAAGTTTAATTTTTTGCTCGCCAGTATCCTTAGAAAATTTTATTTCACTTTAATATAATAATAGTTACTTAGAATTCGAGTGGTTAAAATGACATTTAGATTTGCAAGTAGGAAATGTTGCGAAATGAAGTCGTTAGTCCAAGGTACAGCAATCCTACAAGCAAAATAAAATTACATGTGCGTCATACCTACTCTATATACCTATATTTGATCAATTGTCACTGTTGACAATTTTTGTGTTGCATTCACAATTCTATTCTGTGTTTTTCATTGGTTTTATCTTAACATTTGAGCATCGTCTCTCTGTTAGCATTAGTGCTAAAAGCTGTGCATGCCCTAAAAGTAACCACTTTTACTAGTGTCAGTCTAATAAGTTTATTATATAATTATTATATAATTGTATTATTCTTATGAACTAGAAGGGCATATTATACTATTAGATTAAAATGCAATTATTTCCATTACTTAGGAATTTTTTCTCTTTCTATTAAACTTTTTTCTCTTATATTATTCTCGTCCACTTTTGTGTGCAGGAAAGTTGTTTAAAATTTCTTTCTCAAGAAACTCATAATACTAGGAGCCAATTGCTATTCTATTGCATTAAAACGAACTATTTATTTTATCGTTTAGTTTTACCACGCTATCTTGATCATTCTTATCGCCCAAAAGAGAAGCTAATGTTAATAAACTCAGTCCGTCTAGCGTTTCTGCTAGCTGCAACCCCATAAATAAGTCCATATGGACTTACATGGTGTGGAACGCAGCTCTCGCAATGCAAGAATATCCACATAAATGGGCGAAGCATGCAAACGAAGGAAATGGCCAAACCGTGATGCAGACACATAGATTTCCAGCAAAATCTCAAAAACCTACTTTTATACGAATTGCACTACTTTCTTAAGACTTCACAAAGAGTTAAAACACTATCACAACATTTATCACGATTTATAAGCTAAGACTTTCTTTTAATGTTTTCGACTGCTTTCCTTGTGATCTGACAAGTAAGGGTCGTGACAAAACCTTCTACCCATGCACGTCGCAGGGCACGGAGTGACATTTAAAGCTGCGACGTGGAGGCGCCAGAGTGACATTTCGGCATTGTGTGCGTCGGAGCCAAGGGACTACCACAACTTTTGTCCGCGACTCACGAAAGCTATTTCGGCTTCCAATAATATTGAATTCCCAGAAGCGCTTAGAAGCAATCTGCCAATGTAGCGATGTTCGCCAACATATTTCGAACTTGTTTCGAAGGGTCTGTAGGGTGACTGAGATGGGTGTACAGGGTGTGTCCACAATATTTGCCGCAGACCGTGAAATAACACAGCAAGGAGGAAATAATGGAGCGCGTGGTCACATAATGCCTATATCGTACAATACTAATCCATGGAGCACTTCCTGTGGATATTTTCATATTCAATTTGTTTATTTGTGCTATGCAAGTTCGTAAATAATAATGCAGTTGCCTTGCTTGTCCTCGGGTAAAGGAAATCATTTGAAAGAGTGTGGTTATAAATACATTGAAAATTGTATGTTGCATTACAAAATTAGGTTAACTTCTTTTAAGTACGATGAATTAAGTCGTAAGATTCATGTTATTCCGGAAATCCAGAGTAGTTCTTCAGAGCGTTTCAATACAGCTGCCTTAAATTCCTTAAAAGACGTTTTCTTAAGAATTCTTTCGGAATATTTTTAAAGTAATCGTCTAAAAACAGTATCATTCAGTTCATGTCGAGAGGATTCTAGTAAAACTCTTGATTAACTCTCTAGATATCTCACAGTTTCCTAAAAATTGAAGGTAGAACAAGAGGCTATCCCACATTGATCTCTTTCTGAGTTATCGAGGGTTTTACGAGAACTTTCATAAAACTCAGTATTCTTGGAAACCCAGTACATTTGCACATTAGTCCGTACTGAATTTAAATAGCTTATTACAATAAAGTAATAATATTTCAAATTTTATTTAATGCTAATCAACTTAATTTCACAAAAAAATGTGGGATAGCTTCTTTTCCTACTGAGCTCTTCAACTGTCATTTCCTCTCCAAACAACGAGTGGTATGACTGAAAATGAGCATGTGATATTTACTCGCGTGCTTTCCTAATATGGTACTTGGCATCGTATGAAAAAAGTTTCGAGAATAGTCTAAATTTGCCTTGAGAATATTATTATTATTACTCTAAGTTTTTTTTATTCATGTGATATAGAGCACATGATAATTAGTAGGAGAATACACTCAGACTAAATGCACATGCTCGTAAGAGGATACTCTGAGCAAACGTTTCTTTCTTATTCACACCATTCAACATCACGTAACTTCTCCCGCATGGTGGTCATGGAGAATGTCAAACCGTATGGACAGACAAAGGGACACACACACAGGTTACTGGATTTGTTTCTGAGTAATACATATATCTAATATTTTCCAACCACATTCAAAGTTGGAATATCTATGCTTTTGTTTGTTTAGTCGATTTTGTTAGTGCAAAAATTTAAAAAAGTGGCAAAAATGAAAACTACTGTAGCAGTTTATAGTATTTGTTTTTTTCTTGAATTCAACTTAAAGCACGAAGTATCAAAAATTGTAATCTACTTTTAAGAACTTTCACTTTTCTTCTTCAGTTAATCTAGATGTTAATGTATGCATTGTCTATCTCGGACTTGATGCTTAATAAAATTGTTTCGACACTGGGGTAGATTGAGAGTTAATTTTGACTACGTATGCTGCTGACAGCAAAGGAAACAATTTGATGTCTCTTTTCACAACGTAGGCAGATTTTCCAAGCCTAATGCACATGTGTGATGACGATGAATGCTATAAACATCACTGAGCGCAGATAAGGAAGGCAGCTTTTGCTTATGCATACTTTACATCCTCTCCTCTCCTGATCAGGTGACTACAGAAGTGGTTTACTTTTTACGTTCCACTGCAAGAAGATAGCGTGATCACGATGAGAGAAAAATGACGATAAATTATTGTTTATGGTTGAGATGATGACTCAGATGAGATATGTGGAGGATGGGAGAAGCGAACTGCACCAAAACCACATAGTGACACCTATAATTACGCTGGACGTAAAATCGCAGCTTCTGGCTGCATGCACTTCGACGATGCTCTAAATCCTTGAGCCACCGAGGTGAGCAATAAAATAATAACAAACATCTTAAACATCATAATTTTTTGGAGTCAATGCTATGAGTACTCAAATTTACGGATTAATATGATGTCCATAACTCTAAAGCTGGGCAAAATGCATAATCCATGCCAAAGATTCTCAATAGTGTTTAAGTCTGGAGATTGGAGTGTCGTTTCGAGTACCTCCGGACCATTGTAGAGAATCCATTCCCTCACGTGAGCATTATATATAGGGTTATTTTGGTAAAATGTAAAACAATTTTTAATCTCACGTTTCTCTGCGATTTTGTGCAAAGTTTTCATGAAAAGTTTTGCATACTGCATTTTGTTCATGATACATTGAATGAAAGCAATTTATTCCACTACACCAGCAGTTACACAGCTTCAAATCATCTTGTGCCGATCTCCACGTTTTACTGTTGGAATGAGATACTTATTTTTAAACAAATCATGCCGCTTTTTCCTCACCAATCACATACCACCCTTATAAACACCTGAAATTTACTCTCGTCCACAAATATCACCCTTTATCCCTATTCTCCGTCTATGTCTATTTTTCGCTTTGCGAGTTGTAACCTCTTGTACCTATTTACCTTGCTGATGAACGGTCTTTTTCTAGAAATTCATCCATTATATCCTACATTTTGTACCTCTCTTAGCACAAATTCTGGAGTAACGCACGGTATTTCCTGATCTTTACTGAATACCTCCTCTGTGATATGTATTCAATCAGGTCTTATTTCTAGAACCGCTGTATTATGACATGAACCGTTCTCTTACAAATATTTAACATTTCGTCTATTTCTCTCTGTGTACGGCCTTTGGCACAGTGAATAATTACCAATTGACGTTCCTCAAACATATTATTTACACTTTTACAGACGTCTTTTCGAGATATTCTACTTCTAGTGCCAAAACAGTTGCTAAACATAAATAGTGATATTTCGGTTCATGATTAGGAATACTTTCATCCCACTACCTCGTAACAAAGGCGAAGTTATTTCCAATGACGAGGAACTCGCGGAATTGCCCGAATATTAAAAAGAAGCTTTATCCTCCCTTCCGAATACATGCTCAGTATTGTTATGAATTCCCTAAAAAGTCAGTGCTCTTGTTGTATCACAAGCAATAAAGGTGTACATTTTTATATCTAAAACTTTTGTGTATTATAAGACAATATGCAATTGAAATTAGGTTAAGAAGAAAAAAGAGGGCTTTGACCGAATATTACAGACTACAGTTTTTGAGACGTTTCTAACACTAATTTTTAAAATAATTTTATAATATAATTATATTACTGCTGCTTATGCTTTTTATTGGGACAATGGTATTCTATACTTCCCGATAGTCTAAATAAGTGTATTTCTAGTAAAATAACAATAATTCAACGAATTTAATAATATAAAAAAAGAAAAAAACAATAATAAACCTCATTCTTCACCTATTGAAACTATTTTACCATTTTCCGTCATTGGAAACGATGCAAGTTTGATTAGGGACATTTCGCAATAAAAAAAATCCCTTTCGTACCCGAGCCCCATCTTCCACCCGCTGCACCACTTGAGGAGCACCGTGTGGCGCCGCAGAAGGGCCGGCAGCGTCTTCGGGGCCGGCGGCGCGCGATGATTAGGTCATCATCGGGCGCGCCTCGGGTGATCGCCCGGCGCGCGCGGCGCGGCGCACGGGGCGGGGCCGGGGGCGATTGATTGCATTGGGAAGTCCCGCGTCGCCCCGTCGACTCTTCTTGCCGTCACACGCGGCGGCAGCGGTCGAAAAGGCTTCCTTGGCGTGGAAGAGAAGACATTTGTAGCATGCGCATCACATGCAAAATTAAAATATCTTACTCCTGTCGCTTAAATGTGCATCTCTGCCCTAGTTGCTGTTGAATGACTTCAATTGTATTGTAAATAAATTAAGGAACGTAAACTAAATAACCGACTGCAGATATTATGCGATTTGTTTATTATTTCAATTTTTATTAAGAATTTAATTACAATTTCATTGTATTTCTGTTATTTTGTTTTCTCTTGGGCATTTTTTGCCAACAGCTGGTTACACCTTACGTCCCGATGGGACGAAGTTTCGTCCATAGACTAGACACCAACACACTTGCGAGCTTCTCTTATCTGGGGTCAGAAGACATACATGAGAGTCAGAAGAACGCGAGGCCCTTCGCGACAAGACATACGTGAGAGACCAAGGACAAACAACCATGCCCAAGGTGGGACTCACGATCTTTCCGATAGATACGCTGTGTCGGTACACGCTCTTAGACAACCTCAGCCATCCAGGTCGATGTACTTTTTATAAAACCTTTAAACGTTTATTAACCCCTAAGTATATTATGCAATCCTTTTCAATGTATTTACTCTCTTTCGGATCCAGTAGATGTGCTCCCAGTTGATGCTATTGTTTTCTCGGTGCAACCACCGTGATAGCTTCCCGTCTCTATTAGATCACTGTAAATTGATACCTTTCACGAGCTTTTTGGATACTATTGTGGTATTTTTCGAATTACCGATGATAAGTTACTGATTTATATCAACTATAAATTATATGTGGTGAAAGTAGGAATCGAAGCAAGTTAATAAGTATAAACCGACAAGAAATATTATAAAAGAAATTACAAGGGCTAAGGAAAAACAATTGTACATACAATTTAAAATTTTCAATAACACATCTTCTAAATATTAAAATTTCTAGCTCATAGATTCAACTCTTCATATTTATATACTGTGTATTTAAAATGATTATAGATTACTCATTTTGATAGTAAAAGAACCTAAACACATTGGTACGTTCACTTCTAATTACTCTAGTTACTATTAATCTCTACTATAGAACTTTTAAAAATTAAATATTTTAAAAACAGATGTTATAAACATTCAAGGGGTCAATAAATTGCAATAATGTGATCTTAAGGACAAAATTGTAAGAACAAACATTTTTTACGATAGGTACAGATTTTCACATGGAGGAATATGAGGCAAAAAAAGTTGCAAGACGTAATTCGATCCAGCCTGCCATGGCCATTGTTCCCTCGAAGTCTCGCGCTTATCGATTGCGCCAGGGGGCCGTGTCCGGCGTCGCCGCAGGGGGGAGGGGGCGAGGCCGAGGCTGGGACGTCGGTCGTCTGGCCACGCGCGCGGGGCTGGGCGCTGCCCGCAGGCCCCTATTAGCTGATGAGCTCCGCCAGTTTCCGCACCGCCTCGCGCGTCGCCCCAATCAGACGCGATCGATCCTCATGCAATTAACTCCATCTGCAGGCTCCGCCGCCGCCGTGTCGGACGCTGCGGGCGTCTTGAGGGCGTCTGCCTTCGGGCGAGCGACCGGCCGGCCGCTCGGCAACCAGGCGGACGAAGGGCCCTTCTCGGAGCGCTTCGTCGCGTCGCCCTTCTGCCGCTGGCCAAGCCACCCTCCGCGGCGCCCGTGCCTAGGGTGTGCAAACTCGCGCCTAATTTGGCTCCACGGCGTTTCACTGAGCGTTTCGCCCGAGACACTGCGATAGCGTCAACAGGGTGTCTTGGATGTACAATGTTTCAACTTGTTTATTCATATTGGAATTGATGATCGAAAGATCCAAGGCAGTGCACATACAAAATATGTTATTTTACAGTACATCATCCAAGATGATCGTTTAGGATATGCACACTCTAGCGTAATTTGGCTACACGGCGTTTCATTCTTCCTTTCGCCCAAAAACACTGCAATAGCGGCGCCCGTGTCTCGGTGTGCAAACTCGCGCCTAATTTGGCTCCACGGCGTTTCACTGAGCGTTTCGTCCGAGACACTGCGATAGCGTCAACAGGGTGTCTTGGATGTACAATGTTTCAACTTGTTTATGAATATTCGAATTGATGATCGAAAGATCCAAGGCAAGGCACATACAATATATGATATTTTACAATACGTCATCAATGATGCTCGTTTAGGATATTCAAACTCTGACGTAATATGGCTACACGGCGTTTCATTGTTCCTTTCACTCAAAACACTGCGATAGCGTCAGCAGAGTATCTTGGATGTATAACGTTTCGACTTCTTTATTGATATTTGAATTGATGATCGAAGGATTCAGGACAAAGCAATCACAAAGTATGTTATTTTACACTACTTTGGCAATAATGCTCCCTATGATCTCTAATGTAAGCTTATGGTGTGCAACTCTCGCTAATTTTGCTCTGGTCATGGAGTCTCAAAGTGGCTTGGCGGCATATACAGATTCTCTAATGTGATTTACGTATTTACTGATGATGGAAGGATCTAACAAAATGGATAAATATAATACTTATGTTCTCTTTCAACGTACGTGTACGAAGTCACCTTCTGCGTTGTTACATCAATGCGCCAATCACATGCTCCGGGACAAGTCCCCCCTCTTTGACCAGAATATATTGCGACTGCCACGACAAATCTGAGAGCCCAACTGGGGGCTGCAAGAACTAAGGTTCGAGCGTCTTGGTGCTCTCATCCCATCTCCTCCCTACCTACATGTTTAGGCTGTTGTTGTAAGTAGCGCTAGATTCAGAGCAATCTGTCGGTAATTATCAGTGTCCTGCTGGACTTTTATATGCGGCTTCCAGAGCATTCCGAAGGATCTCCTTCACCCAACCAGCCACCCAAAGCTTCTCGAGCATGCCGGCAACCAAGAGCTACCCACTGCCGCCACCTTTAGACTAACGTCGCGAGTGCCGCCGCGAAACGACGTGAGTCCGGGTGGTTGTCTACCACTCTCCACCAGAGACCATGCCTTCCTACGCAGTTTCAATTAAGTTTCTTTTCATATGTAACAGCGTATGATAAATAAATAGGTAAATAAATAACAAACTAAATAAATAGGTAAATAAATAACAAACTAAATAAATAGGCAACTAACTAATTAACTAAATAAATAACTAGTGTTGTTGTAGAATGGCAGAGACTTTTTCACTCTAGTTAGTTTTCTAGTATCTCTAGTCTGGAATAGCCTTTCGGTAGGTCTTTTTCTCTTCATGGCTGCCTTCTTTGGTTGTCCGAACACTTTTTTTCATTCCCTAATAGTAAAACTGAAACAATTACGTCTTAACGAATATGAAAGTATAAGGGTATTTACCTCCTGAATATCAGAGGTTGTTAAATGGCGTAATTGGTTTCATCACTTGAAACTAGGAGGTCGCCAGTTTGAGTCCTACACCGGGATTTTAATTGGATGAAAATGTTGTTGTAGAAAACTATTGAGGAAAACTTTATTGAAAATCATTTGTAGCATTTATACTATCATCCGCAATCAATACTTTTACAAATAAACCTCACATGCCTGAATGTGCTTTTGCAATTTATAACTTTTAAACATTTTTTCAACATTCTTTTTCAGTTTGTAAAACATATGTCACGTCAAACCAGTTGTTGAGTTTCTGTGCATCTGTGTGAACGTATCTAAGTAAACTAATGAATCTATCGATATGAAATTTAAATACATTATGAACACTAACCGTGTGACCAACTAAGATATCCCTAACGGTTCCGAAATTATTATTATTATTACTTTCACGCCTTACGAATTCTTTGTAAGAAAAGAAAGTTATGTAATCGCACCAGAAATCCCGGAAATTGTTCCATAAAATACCTTATTGTCGGATTCTGGTAACGAAAAAGAGAATAAATCCTGTTGCTAAATTTATAAAAATCCTCCAACACGTGGTGTAGGCAGAATCACTGTTCTCTTTACGCTTCGGAAGCAAACTTGCATGTTACGTTTGGGCAAACGCTTTGAACGTGATTGCTCTCCTTAACGCAATGGTAAGAGCACTAATTTTCAGTAGTTGTCCCAGCGCTTGGTCAGGAAACAATTCTTTTCTATTTTGTGGCAAGTGTTGGTTAGCGGTCGCTGAGAGCCTTTGCTCCGTTAGCACTGCAGACGGAAGTGGTTCCGTGATGAAGGCAACCGCCAAGAGTTTTTTCTGAATTTATTTTATTATATTGAATTTCTCGGTTGAAATATACAAAATATGCCTTACGAACCTTTTTTCGTCCTAACTCTGTTGCATGGGCTGGGGGTAATTTCCTATCCAGCAGTAGCACACTTTCAGGGTTTTGTGAAGCTGGTTTCTTATAAATTGTCATGTTGTAATCCAGGTGCGGATTCAGAAACAAATTTTGGTTAGGGAAATTAAAAATATTTTGGTTGAATCTGTTATATTACAGATTTGGTAAAATGCCGCAGGCTACACTCATGCTGCGATACGATTTTATTTGTTTTAATAATTATCCGAAAAAATCTTGAAAGTTTAGTGACAACTTAAATAAATATTTACTGACAAGTTTAAGGGGGGGAATTTCCTTCATTTCCCTCCCCATGGATCCACGCCTGTGTAACCGATGCTTAGTGTGTTATGTAGATGCAAAATAGTTGTTTTATTGGATTTACAGAGTAGTTAATCGATTTTTTTACAGCAACATTGTTGTTATCAAATACCATTTTGTTATGAATTTTTACTTTCTACTGTATTTTACTGTATGTTACTGTATTTACGCTAGGGAGTAGAGAAAGTGATGTAATGCCTCGCGAAAAAACGGCTAATTTGCGACTTAAAAACTCTTAATACAGGGCCTTGGTAACAAAAAAGTGGACAAATACCGTAACTAAATTTAGAAAAATATGTTTTCTAACACGTGATGTAGCCAGAATCTATGTTTTGTGGGTTGTTGATACCGAAAAATCGAAGAATTGCAAAACACCTGTCTGTCCGCCGTCTGTGAACAACGCTAGCCGCTACTGATCAGCAGATTTTATCCAAAATTGATATTCCTCAATCGATATGGCTGATGGCACAGACCCTTGAATTTGAAATCGATATTTTAATTTTTGGGATTACTTTACATGAAGCCCTTGGGATATTTTCAAAATTTTCACAAAAATGTCACCGTCGTTTTGGATTACATTTTTTCTGGGATATGGTGAAAGACATTCAAAAGATTGGTACAGATCTCGTGCTCTAAACCCGGAAATTTGGAAAACTATAAAAGTTCAAATTATTTCGGCGCATTCCTACAAGTAAATCAAAGTATTAAGATATATTTCCTTAAAGAAATCTGTTCTTAAAGATAAATTTTCAAATATGATCATGTACAATTTTTTGAAAATTTTAGCAACTTTCGCGTAATTTTGCATGAAAATAAGGGTGAGAAAGAACATGCTATTTTAGCACTACTTATGAAATTGCACATATTGCACGCGTATTATTTACAAAATTTGCATAATTACAACACATATTATTAACAAAAATTAGCACAAAAACCTGCCCAAACTGCACTCGGGAGTTTAGAACTAACATTCTGATCCGCTACCAGTTAGGGCACTGGTTGGCTACATCACTACTACTCCGAAAAAGTACGACGTGTAACGTGCTTGCAAGCCTAATCTCTGTTTGTTAACCCATTAGCTCCTCTGCGCTGCCAACAAAGCCGATGGCTGTCTCTAATGGATCGTTTGTAATTATTTTTTATTTTATCTTACGAGAGCGAGGATACTTCTAGTGGAGACTTCAATAATTAATAATTATTGTTTGCGATGAAATTGGGAAAATAGGGGTATATGTTACAAACAACAGGGGGTGGAGGGGGTATTCAAAATACCCCGAATTTGCGTTACGTAATTTACAGTACGTATTTATTTGGTCATGCACTCGATGTAAATCAGGTGTTGCGGTTTCGTCCAATCGGGAGCATATGTGTCGCTACAGTGAGGTCAATATGGGGACGTTCAAGCTCCCGATTGGATGAAACCGTGAGCAGCTGCTTAATCTCAAGTGCACGGTTAAATAAATCCTAGTGTGTGGTCGACCCCTCATCTCCCCGGCGCAGCACCGGCCCAGCCGCAGCGCGGCGCCCCGGGGCAACCGAAGGCGGGCTCGCCGCCGCCAGGTGGCGGGCCCAGGCGACGACGCCGCGCGGCTCCGCCCCGGCACG
>BOPP01000075.1:369974-382365 GCA_017312745.1 Gryllus bimaculatus
CCGCCCACGCTCTTCCTGGTCTCTTCTACATTCATTGGTAAGTTGCTTCGTGTTTCCGGGAGCGACCACTATGACTTTTCTACTCGTGAAGTTGAAAACAATACTTTTTAAATCTCTATACAAAATGCCCGAGACAGGACGGTGTATCTCAAAGAGTTCATCCTTTCTTCTATCCGAGTTTTCTTACCGCTTTTACCTACTGCCCAAACATAAACTGTGACTCATCTATCTTAGGAGGTGTTATACATCGATTGCAATGTCGATGTCCAATGAACAGTGTATGTACTATGGCATAACCTCTGGTTTTGACAGACGCTTTCTATTTTCTATCTTTAGCGCGTTTTGGAACTCTTTTGGATGTAATTTCACTCGTGCAATAGTCCTATTAAGTACCACTCGTGCTTTGTGAATTCTCAGATAAATCCCCTCCTCGCTTCGCGAGTCGGGAATTTATGGACAATTTCCAAAGCCCTCATGAAATTATCTACGATAATTCTGTGGTCACGGGGAAAAATTTGTAACTCAATTTGTAGTGAAATTGGGTTAAGTACAAATACTACAAGTTAAGTATCTATATTTTATTTGAGTAAAATGACCGAATTAAAATGTTGCCTCCTCAATGAAAAAAATCTGTTGGGAAATATAGCTAAGATTTTTGGCTTAAGAACTTTTACCCTGTGACCACACAATTATGTATTATCTGTAATATGTAAGGTATCTGAAGTAATATGAAAAGAAGTGAAGATTATATGGCTTTCTCAATTTTTGCTGTTTATATATTTTAACATTTCGCCAAATTAACAGCATCACGATGAAATGTAACACTTTGGATGCAAGTTGAATAGCTATATCACAAAAAACTGATGTAAGAATATTTTGTTGTTGTTTTACAAAAACATTTTGAAAGCAATATGCCCACATGCAGGTTTTACGCCCACTGACAGAATAACTGGTTTCTTGAAGCATGATCATGGAACTAGGACTAAATATATTAATATTAATATACAATACGAATTACCCTCTTACCAGTGATTACTTTCTGTTCCCAAAGTTGGAAAAATAGCCTGTATGACGAAGATTCACATCAAATGAAGAGGTTAAGCTGGGACTGATGCTTATTTTAAGAAATAATTACAACATACAAACAATTTTTATATTGACAAACAAATTCACAATTTGGAATTCATTTGAAATCTAGGTACTGTGTTTATAAAAGAATTAAAACAGTAATAATTAAGCAAAAATACTCATGAAAACATCGAAAAAATAAGACTCACTATATGAACATTAGTTTTATATAATTAGAAAATTGGAATAAATTTAATTAAAATCAGATACTTTTGTAAATACTATAGTTTATTGTGAAAAGTTATTTAGTTTCAGAAAACGCAAAATAATTTATAAATTCTTTTCTCAATTACACGGCTGTATTGTCCTGTAATAATAATATTAATATTAATAATAATAATAATAATAATAATAATAATAATAGTAATGATGATGATGATGATGATGATGATGATGATGACAAGAAGAAGCGGTTTCAGAAATATAGAGTAATAGTAGAACGTGTTATGTATTTCTGTATTGGATTTAGTGGCATGAACGTTCGGTACCTTATTTACGACCTGCAAAGTGTTTACATTCACCTTCACTGACTGTAAACTCACAGAAATGTTTGCTTATTGGGATTAGATCCCCTCGCTCCAACGTATCGTTTACGTTGAGTAACCACTTTATTGATTCAAACTCTCAGGAGCGTTGCCTCTGGGTAGATATTTATGGTGCATCAGTATCTTGGCCAATATCGGCAGACTAGACACATTAATGTGTTTATAAGCAATGAACTCCTGTAGAGGTGGAGGTTTCAGTGTTGATTGTTGCAAAAGATGATTCGATATTGTTAAGAGAAGTATATAAAACATTGAATATTACCGTAACGTTGAAGACGAAATTGTGTGTGGATAAGATGAAGGTCGACGAGAAAATAGAAACTATTTGAGAACTTAGTTGCTATTGACGGTATGTTTTTAACGCTGATCAGTTTAACACTGGTAAAAATGCAATATATTCTGTGCTAATCATTAACAATTGAAGAAAGTTTAATGATTACATTTTCTAGCATCCACGATATTATCATAAATGTATTTCTGAATATTAATAATAACTACTTATTGCAAAATGTTACGTATATAGTATTTATGAAAATGGTAAATTATGTGTCTGTCAATATTATATAATCCAGAACTCAAAATAATAATGTACTGTGTGTTTAAAATATTATGATATCCAAGAAAATATGTATGTTTTACGATAAACTATGATAAACTTTCTTAGCGGTTAGTTAATCTGATTTATGGGGTACGCTAGTGTATTGGGACTACATTATCTGATTGTTTGCATTTTCTTTAAAATTCTGGTTTCAATCTCAATAAAGTTTACTTTTCATCTAAACCATCCTCATCAATCTTCATCAGAAATGTATTCATCGCAAGTGGCGAATATTCTTCATTGTATTGATTAACCCCAACCCATTTTACTTTCTCGCATTTTTTACGAAAGTATAAAGAAAGTATTGCGATGGTACAGCAGAATCAGCGATTTTTTGACAAATTCGTATTATCGGATATCGAAAGATTGATACTTTTTGGTCGTATATTGGGAAAAAACTTCGGCCAATACTCTGTTTAGTCAGAATCCGCGTGGAATCTTGATAACGAAAAAAATGGTATTAAATCAAAACGTCTCTCTCTATCCGTCTGCCTATCAGCCCGTCTGTCAGTCTGTCAGTTTGATATTTTGATTCTGGGGGTACTTCACATAAAACACCACTGATAATGACAAACTTCACTTAAAAAAGGCCTCCGAATTTCTTATTTAATTTTTCCAACTATTACAGCACAATACGCTTATAAAAATGGCGCAAGTCCGATTTTTGGTGTACTCTCCCCATTTTGGAAAATTGCAAAATACTACATATAATGTGATAAATTATGTGCTATTGAGCATCTCTGGTTTATTATTTCAAGCGCTTCTTTCGTCTTATGATAGAAAATGTAAAAACCTAATAGATCGATCCGAGATTCCGGCCAGCCTTATTTCGTGCTGCAACTACCCTATCGATTTCTCCGCTGCTGGCGCGCTCTGCCCGGTCTTGCGTCTATTGCGACCCAAGTCGGAGTCGGAGACTGCGTCATAGAGGGAGCAGATCGCTCGGCGTACGCACAGGCGGCGTTTGCGTCTGACAGGCCGTGACAATGGGGATATTTACATGTTTTCCGTGACAGTTTAAGAGCAGCGCGGCGCGGCTGGGGAGAGGTCGCGTGCCTCTTAGCTTCCCCGGGGCACTGCTGTGACATGTAACGGAAGTTGACATCGTCGGCTACACAAATGGCATTCGAGTAAGGGAATCTTTTCATACATATACGTAATCCTTTTTTGTATTCTCTTTCTTCGCGTTCTGTTATTTAAGCTTCCGATTACAAAATTCCCTTTCTTTGTTGAAGACAGGCCTTAAAAGAAAAAAAAGAGTACGAAAGAAAAATGAAGGAGAGATGGATGTTTTGCACGATATTTATAACAATAAAATGTTTAGAAGCGCGTTTTTCGAGAGAAGTCTTATATACAAATCGTATGTAGATGGTAACAAGTTCTATACGTGCATATCATGAATGCGAACAATACTCCTCGACTTTATATTTTCGCTTTTTCTGCTCTTCGACTTGTTAAGATGGGGAAGCAGGGGGCGGTAGGCACGAGGGTGGGAAGGCAGCGACGAGGAGCTGGGAGAGGAGGAGGGGAAGAAGGGAAAATACCAAAGATATGTCACACGGTTCAGAGATTTCAGCATATCTAAAATCCTCGAGAGAGAGGGAGGGAGTTGGTTCATCTTTTCGTTATGTTTTTTACGTCCTGCGTTCGCGTGGTGCGTCTGCTGCCTTCGCAGTCTTGAATTCTTTTGTGTTGTTACGCCAGCGCTTGACGTTTCTTGTCCGATTTTCAATAGCGGCAACTTCGCCTTCTCTCTCTGTGTATGTGAGTGTGTTCGTATTTTTGAAGACAGACGACTTCTGGAGAGGCGCAGGGATTCTCATGTTTGTATAAAGCGACGGTCAACATTGTAGTCGTGTATCGAGAAACACGGCAGCCGAGGTGCGTTCTTCCCTGCGGAAGCAAGTGGCAGGGCGTTAAGGGGACGGCAAGAGCAAGGAGAGGAAGTGAAGGAGAGGGTGCAGAGGGTCGAAAAGACAGAGGAAGCCATTGGGTTCCCTAGGAATGCTGTCCAATTTGTCAACATTAAGGAGAGGTAAATCATAAAGTGTTTTGCGATGCGAGTGGTCGTTCATAACACTGAGCACTAACCCGTTGAACTCAATTTGTAAGAAACTATTTTTAGAAGCCTGGCATTCCAAGGAGAATTATTTATCACTATCATGTATTAGGTACCTGATCTACACGCCATTGACTGTGTTTTGCGTGAAGATGCGTAACACAAATAACTGCACTTTATTTCTGTGTATAGTTGAAGTATAAACTAATGCACAATTCTTTGAAGGAATATTTTAATCTATTAATATAAATAGCTGACTATCACATCATTTACATAAATTAATTTTCCTATTTTTATATTTCCTTTAATTTTAATTTTTTCTACCAACCAACAAAATTCCATCTGAAAATCAATAATTCTTAAGGAATTATCTTCGAAGCTGCAGCAAATTTCTACGTCAGAGAACAGAAATGAAGTAAATTTAGTTTTCGGATAAATATTGCCTTAATACGACAAAATTATTGTTAAGGTTTATATTGAAAACAATGTTTTCATAGCATTTTATTTCTACCGATTAGCACTTCTTCATTAATGTCAAAAGACCTTGAGATATAATTTAGTGAACGATTTTGTCCTGTCAATAATAATAATAATACTGGCTTTAAGAGTGTCGAGGCTCGTAAGAATGTCTTGTAAACAATATCATACTTATTACAAATCCACTTCCATTCCTCAATGTACTAGATCCCATTTCACAGCCAGAAAACCCTCTAAAAATTGACGTGACTGTCAGTGAGTGTTCTCGACCGCACGGGGTGCGGCAGGCGGCTTTGGCGGCCAAGGTGGCAAGGCCTCCTGCGTCGGGGCAACCCAGCGCAGTGCTCGCTGAGCCTCGAACAGCGCACGGGAATTGCGCGCAATAATAGACAAGTCCGTGAGATCTGTGTTTACGTATATTAAATTTTCCCAGCCGAGAAAAAAGGGGCCACTTACTTTAAATGAACCGAAATTTATTCGGCGCGGTATTTTTATCTCCTTACATTTTTTCCAATTAAACAAAATTTCGCTCGTGGCGCTTTTCTTAGTGGAAATCGTTTCCTTCTCATCTGGTATTAAACCCACGTAAGGTACATCCAGATGCATAGTCTCGCTTTTTCCGCGTTGCTTTTTAATTGAAACAAATGAAGGTAATTTTATTAACTAAACTTGTTAATATTTGAGTCTATTTTCATTTTTAGCTCGATATAAAATTTCTCTCCCGCTGTTCCTTTTATTTTTTTAAAACGCATAAAGACTAGCATAGTATCAAGTACAAAATATGAAGGTCGGGCTTTAATTTTTTATTTAAAAATGTTAGTCTTTAAGAAGCGGATCACATTCGAGAGAGAAAAGGTGGATAATTTTACTCGTTACTGAGCAAGACTCATTAAGGCTGCTACTAGGGCACCCTGGTGGAGAAAATTAGAAACCAGTACCAGGTGTGTGTGTTAAGTTATTTTTTTTACCAAGGGTTAGTTAGTTTGGCTTGGTTGTTATGCCGAGAAGGACGGGGAGATTTTTTCGGGCAACAGAGACGGGAAAGGGCTACAAGTAACAGAAGGGGAAGGCATCGTACCCTTATTTACTCTGTAAGAATTAAACAATTTTTAGTGTTTATTAAACTCTCAAATATTTAGTGGCAGGATTTCAACTCGGATTATAATTTTAATTGATGGGCAAGAATCACGTTGCGCAGAAGGGTTGTAATTATTCCTTTTTATTGCGAGCAAGGAGGAAGGTTTCCTGGGGGAAATTGATTTTTTTATGAAAGATAAAATACGTGCATCGCGTAAGCTCAGCTTTGGATACACTTTGTTTCACTCTGTCTTACGTCATTGAATATTTGTTTGGATATATTGAGAACGTTAAATAAACAAGAATACATGGTAATATTTTCCTGTAATTGTATTTTTCTTGAAAATATGTATTGGTAGATGCGCATCTGTATTCTTATATTATTTCACAGATGAATATCTCCAGGATTCAATCTTTGGGAAAGACAAATTTAGACCAAGAGAATATTTATAAATTGATGTGAAAAAAGTAAAATAAATATTACCATTACGAAGAATTACTGCATACAAAAATATTAACTTTTTCGAAAATGTTGAATATGATTGAAAAATAAAGAATAAAGTCGTAAATATGTTTAGATAGGCGCTGAAGCAATAAAAAAGGAAATTGAGGTATCAAGAAAAAAGTTAAAAAATATAGTTAAATGAAAAACATGATTGTTTCAAATTTAAGACGACGAGATGTAGTGTCTTGATTTGCGACAAGAAACAAAACACGTAAGTCGATTGGGACACGCACAAACACACATGACGCTCTGTGGACGCTCTCGAAATAACTTTCACTTCTCCGGAAGCAAAAGCTCAGACCTTGTTCGCAGGGCTCGTGCAACTACTAAAATGCAGGTCTTCTACTATGTATACATATAATATTTATATGAAAATATCTTTTGCTTTAGGTGAAAAATGTATTAATTTAGCGATAATGCATAGTACATTACATTCCAGTTTTGCATAAGACAAAGTACTCGTAATTGAATCAGTAAATTCAAAATTTATAATTAAATATCAAAGAATAATAAATAACTCCAAAAACGTTTTACAAATTTTACAGAATGATTCCTGGCAAAATGAGTTTTATTATACTATCATATTCATCGATATTTAAATCAATATCTCTTCCACATCAAGACGCCTTGCTTATTATCCATAATTACAGAAGAAGAATCTATTAAACGATAACCATTGCCATTGATTACTAACCGTGGCACGAGTCTCACACGTCGAAACGCTGAGCAGGGCCTGCTCTTGCACACGGGCCGATGTTTTCAGTTTCGGTGGTAGTGCCTCAACGCGAGTTCATTCGTTAGTTAGTGTGCTAATACCCCATGCGTCAGGGCTTGCTATCAAGCGCGCTGATCGCGCCCAATAAATCGTTAAAAAACCGAGCGACTTCACTAAGCTATCTTAATGGTGGAAGTAACCTATATTAGATGGCTACACGGCTGCTCTGGGGAAAAGAGCCCAGGCAAAAAGCCGCTGCTGAGGGCCCAGTTTATTCCAAATGTAATGCAAAGTCAATGGGGAGGCGGTTTCATGTGATACGTTCGTTAAAGTAATGTTTTTTTTTGTAGCTCTGGAGGTACAACTGCGCACGCGAGTTTCTTGAGTCTCTGGTGCAATAGACCAGATATGTTAAAATTTTCTTCCGTAAAACACTCCGAAATTGTAGGAAAAGTACTCGAACTTTAATATTCTTAAAATAAATTCAACTTCAGTAGTAATAATGTACAGGTGTAATATGAACTCATACCTTACCATATATTCACTTGACTATTGTAATTTAAGAAAACGGTGAAAAAAAATAGTTCTGATTAAAGTCAGCTACGGAGCGGGAACGGAATTGAAATTGCCCTTGTGGTTTGGACTACAATAATTTTTCCTTTTGAAATAATTTGCAATATTGGTTTGAACTACGTACTTCTTCCTTTTTTGTTTTTCACAAATCAAGAAAATATTTTTACCCAATTTTTTTATTAAAATAAGAACATTTTTTCTTTAAAGTAAATATTTTATAGTAGGCCTTACATAAGTCGGAAATCCATGATCAATAGTTTACTTGGTTTAGTAAGGTTTTTATTTAAATTTTAAAATTTTATTTATTTATTTAATAGGTAATTATTACAAACAAAATATATTACTTGATCCTAAGTGGCTAGGCCGAAGGCCTTTAAGCCATTACAATACCTACATTCTTTCGCGTTCTAATCTTTCGAATTCTGGTATTCACCCCAAATGGTCTCTCCATCGCATCAAAGCCGCGGAAAAGAGACCATAAGGTACGGCTCAGGAAAAAACGCCTGAAGGGGGAAAAACCTGCCGTCAGAAGCCGAGTACATTCTAATCTATCTGATGTTTATTTTAACTATTTATTTTCTGGCGCGGGCGTCCCGCCGTCTCCTTCCAGTGCTTGGCCTCCTCAGCGCCTGAAATCATGCGGCGCCACAGAAGATCGTCCGCACCAACGCCTCTGCCCTTACATTTTCGATCCCCCCTTCCCTTCACCCCCTAATGAGCTTATTACTATGCCAGTTTTATTTTATTTATTATATTGACCTGTTTAATTTTAAAATTGGAGAAGGAAAGTTATGGAAAAAACAACGATCTTCAATTTAAATTGAATTTTGTATTAAATTATTTGAAATAAATATTATTCATTGTTAAAGATATTTTTTGATGTGAGTAAAAACAGGAATTTTAGTACAAAACTCAAAATAATTTCACTAAAATGTCAATGCCAATCATATTTTGGTTTCCCAGAATTCTAATACTATATTATAAGTAGTGTAAAAGGTGATATAAAATCAATAATAATTAAAAAACTGGAAGCTCACTGAACAATTTAAAATCCATTTATCATTTATTACAAAGGTTTCAAATATTTTTACCTCATTAACTTACACCTAAACTGGTCAAAAAACTTGCACAGTTGAATTTTCTTCCACTTTCTTAAAAAAATACATATTTTAAATAATAATGTTGTTTATTTTAACACACCAGTAAGATATCTCATATAACATTCTATTTTTAAGAAAATACACAGTAAGTAGTGAAACAATTATTTGGCCATTAACTAATATTGTTTATTTTTATTCTAAAAGATACTTTTTAACTGTAAGTGTTGAATGCAATGTTGTTGTCATTTAGAACGGGCATTAGTTTTTATATTAGCTGCCAATGTAGCATTGTACATGCCCAATTTTGGAAATATAAGGAGTAGGCAAGTTATGGAACCTACTTTTGCAGTATAAGACATATTATGGAACATCAACTATATTTCTCCTATCCTCTCTCTCTCTCTCTCTCTCTCTCTCTCTCTCTCTCTCTCTCTCTACCTACCTATCTCTCTGTAATATCTAAATATATTAGATATTAATTGATAATTAATAAGAACCCATCAACATAAAATCCTAAACGGGTGCTTCTGCTGTGTAAGGAATTGTTTCCCAATCCTGCATCCAACAAACTTAAGGCGATAAAAATGAAGTTTGGCGATTATGGCATAAAAATTAGATTACTGCAACACACATTACAATAGCACATAGCTCGGAAACGATGCCCTCTAGGCTCTTAAAACCTTATTTTTCTGTCCTAGAGGGACACACTTTTTGGGAAAAACGTGTGAATTTTGTGATACGAGTTTTGGGGGATAGAAACAAGTGGGGAACAAGTGAGGCCCGAATGTTTCCTGAGCAGTGTTCTACATAATGAGTTCTTTTTGAACTTTCTACTCAATTTTTGAGATTTTATTCTTTTGGATACTCCAACTACATAGCAGAATTGGAGGTCAGAATAGTGTAGAAATACGAAATATATGTACAACTAACCTAAAGAAAAAACAATATTTTACTTCAAAATTAACGGAACTCTTTGATTTTCTGAGCAATTTAATACCAAAAATTTAAATAGAAATATCTTTTGCCGTGGATACAAATGTCTTAATTTAATGATTAGATATAGACAAGTTTATTTCAGTACGATTACACTCGTACAATAGGGTGCCTAATAGCGTGTTCCAGGAATCTCCCCGAACACAGTCGTGCCAGAGCTTTCGATTATAAATTGCATTTAGTTTGTAGCAACCAGATCTCTTGGAAACAAACTGAAGGGGAGAAACCTTCCAGTATCTGTTATGATTGTGGTGAGTACGCCATTTACGTTCTCTTTCGTTGGAAGCCACAGCTCGTGCTACCAACAACTTTTGTCGCAAGCACTCTCACCAGCAAAGCGCCACTGAGGAGAGACTTTCCTGGCGCACGGTACTAGAAAGGCCATTTCAAGGGCTTGCCATTCATTGATTCCAGGTGCGACAACTGCCTGTAAAGGTCATTCATTAGTTCGTAAGTGTTGTGTCCTTGAGAGGTGGCGGTGATCTTCCCCCAGTAAAAGGAGAGATCCGGCTCCGTCGCCTAGTTGGAATTTCCTCAACCAGGTATCTCCAACCAAGGCCTCCACCCTACTGGCCGTTCGAAGTATGAATAAATTTTCTCTGTTAAAACAAATATTATAAAGTATGGAATTTACGTACGGGTTTGGCTAGATTAATGTATGTGGTTGATTGTTAGTGATGTTAGGCACGTCAGCGGTTGAGGTCATTGTTCCGTAAGTGTAGTGCATGCTTTTCATCTGGAGGTGGCGGTGGTCTTCCCCCGCTGGCTGATGCAATCTGGCGCCGTCCTACACGTCGACTCACTGGGATTTCCCCAAACAGGTATCTCCCGCCAGCGGGGCACCGCCGCAGCCGGGACAAGCTCTAAGCTCCCGACCGGTCTCCCGGCATGTGTGGTAGTGTAGTGCACGTTAGTGCAGGTGTGTGTAAGGGTTTGGGATAGGACAAGGAAGTGGAAGGAAATATCGCGCGCGGACCGTTTGATAGGGTAGTGCTCCGGCATTCGCCTGGCGTTGATCGGAGAAACCACGGAAAACTACCGAACACAGCAGCCGACCGCTGGAATTCTCTTCCTGACAACTGATTTCGATCTACTTGAAGCTAGTGACGAAAATCCTATCACGTCGGGACACGAACCTAGAACCACCCAGTCAGAGGCAAATCAGTGACGTCGGTTGATGCCCTGAGCCACACTTCCGTTTTAATTTATTTGGCATAGAGTGTTTTTCGAAACTTAATTTAAGCTGCACGTAGAAAAGAAAGAAGGAAGAATGCGATTAAATATTAGATAGATGAAGAAGAAATATGGAGAATCAAGAAATAGAGTCTGGGCAAAAGAACATTGAATACTTTGGTTGTGCGACTTCTTTGTCCTTTTTTTAGCGCATACTCGTTCTTATTTACCACTTCGACTGCGATTGCATTTTGCACTCACAATTCTCATTGCTTATTTACTTATTATAGTTATGTTGATTAAAAATGTATTATTTATTTAAGAAAAAACTCACTTTGTTAACTTCCATATCAAACTCAAAATTGTATTTTGGATAAAAACGTCAAAAAATGCAAACTATTCCAAAATTACTACATTGGGGGGTTATCTTAAGCTATTTCTACATCAACAACCAACATCAAATGTTTAATGTATCTCTACATTTTTCAATTGTGTTTACCAAGTTGGGTGCTAATATAAATATGTTAAATATATTCTCTAGATTACCTAAAGAATGTTTCGTTTAGGCTGTTCTCATTCAAAAGTGCTAAACTACTTACATGAAACTTTAACTCGGTATTTTATTGCAGAAATGGATATATATTTTTTTGCTAATAGCTACTTGATAATCGCAAACATGTTAGATTTTATTGTTTTAATTATTGTATGCTTGGGAAATAATTGCATACATAAGCAGGTAATGCTGATAAAACTTAAGAATTTGTAACATTACTTTGTACAGTATAACACATACTTGTTTTCACCATACTCGTATTTCATAGATTGATTACGTAGTATAATTTGGAGTAAATTCCTTCACTTGTCTGGAATTCAGAAATTGTATTGTCACGGTATATTCAGAGATTTGGTTTTATGTATTGCTTCGGAAGTTAAATTGCTGAGTATTGATGTGTACTATTCTACTAACCTGTCTTTAAAAAGAGGGATCTTTTGTGTTTTGAAAATATGACCCATAGACAGTTCAAAATAATTCTACTTGTATTTAAGGTTACAAAATAAGTGTGTTAATGTTTATGAAAATATAAATTATTTATTAAAATTTATTTAATTATGTTAATATTTATTAATACTGATCTAGAATTTCTTTACTATCGGTCTGCTACATTAGAATGAACTTTTCTTAATAAATTATCCAGTTCCATGACTGTTAAGCTTTCGAAGGGACTTTTATTTCCGGGCAGGTGGCTATATGAATTTTGGCCACTTCCAGATTCCCACAATCAGTTGACTGTCGACTGGGCTGGGATGTGAACGTGCGCAGTCGGAATGAGAGGTTAGTGTTTTTATATAACTACAAGAAGATGGTGAGGTGGATGAATGAAAACGTGGAAGTACGTACTATATTTGAAATGAGTTATCAAATTATTATAAAATCGTGTATATATATA
>BOPP01000075.1:382390-474273 GCA_017312745.1 Gryllus bimaculatus
AGTTTTTTCCCAAAAAAAAATTAGTGGTAAAATACGAATATATGTACAAACTAACCTAAAAAAAAACAATATTACTTCAAAATTAACGAACTCTTTATTTTCTGACCAATTTAATACCAAAAATTAAATAGAAATATCTTTTCGTGGATACAAATGTCTTAATTAATGATTAGATATAGACAAATTTATTTCAGTACGATACCACTCACTACAATAGGGTGCCAATAGGCTTTCCAGGAATCTCCCGAACACATCCGGCCAGAATCTTAATATAAATTCATTATGTAGCAAGCAGAACTCGTGGAAACAAACTGAGAAAACCTCCAGTATCTTTATGATTTGTGAGTACGCCATTTACGTTCTCTTTCTAAAGCCACACTCATCTACCAACAACTTTATCCACCACTCCACCATCAAGCCCACTAGGAAACTTCCTGCAGCACTACTAAAACACATTTCAGAGGCTCCATTCATGATCCAGTGCGACAACTGCCTATAAAGGTCATTCATTAGTCGTAATTTGTCCTTGAGACTGATCTTCCCCAGTAAAAGAGAACCGCTCCGTCCCTAGTTGAAATTCCTCAACCAGTATCTCAACCAAGCCTCCACCCTACTGGCCCGAAGTATGAATAAATTTTCTCTTTAAAACAAATATTATAAAGTATGAATTTACTACGTTTGACTAGATTAATTATTTGAGTTAATTTAGTTTAGATATTATATTGTTCCGTAGTGTAGGCATGCTTCATCTGGAGTCGTGGTCTTTCCCCGCCGCTATGCAACTACTGGCGCCTCCTACAACTCGACTCAACTGATTCCCAGAACAGGTACTCCACCAGCCCGCCCACCGACAAGCTCTAACGTCTCCGACGTCTCCCGCATTTGTGGTAGTGATGTGCACGGTCTACAGTAGTTGTGTAAGTTGGATAGGACAAGAAGTGAAAAATGCCATGCGCGACCGTTTGATAGGGTACTGCCCGCATTCCCTGGCGTTGACAAAAACCCAAGGAAAACTACCAACACGCACCCGACTGCTGGAATTCTCTCCTAGAACTGATTCGATCTACTTAAGCTAGTACAGAAATCCTAATCACGTCGACACAACTAGAACCACCCATCAGAGCAAATCAGTGACTCGTTATGCCCTGAGCCACTCCTTTAATTTATTTGCATAATGTTTTCGAAACTATATTTTATATGCACGTAATTAAAAAAAGAAAAGCGATTAAATAAATTAATAGATTTAAGAAGAAATATGCAGAACAAAGAAATAGAGATCGTGGGCAAAAACATGAATACATTTGTTGCTCACTTCTTTGTCCTTTTTTTAGGGCGCATACCTGTCTTATACCACTTTCGACTCGATTGCATTCTGCACTCACAATTCTCATTGCTTATTACTTATTATATTAGTTCATAAAATTATTATTATTAAGAAAAACTCACTTTGTTAACCATATAAACCACAAATTGTATTTATTAAAACGTCAAAAAATGAAAACTATTCCAAAATACTAACATGGGGATATCTAAGCTATTCTACACAACCCAACATCAAAGTTAATATCTCTACATTTCAATTGTTTACCAAGTGTGTCTAATAAAATATTTAAATATATCTCTAGATTTACCTAAAAATTTTCGTTAGCGTTCTCAATCAATGCTAAACACTTACATAAACTTAACGCGTATTTATTGCAAAAAATATTTTCAATATCTACTATATCGCAAAACATTTAATTTATTGTTTAATATATCTTGGAAATAATTGCATAAAGCATTAATCTAAAAAAACTTAAGAATTTAACATTACTTCTACATATAACAACATACTTTTTTCACCATACTCGGTATTCATAGATATTACTATATAATTGAGAAATCCTTCACTTCTAATTCAAAATTGTATTTCACGGATATCAAATGGTATTATCTCAATTAAATTCAATATATTGTACTATTCTACAAACCTGTCTAAAAAAGATCTGTGTTTAAAATTATGACCATAGACAGTTCAAAATAATTACTTGTATAAGTTACAAAAAAAGTTTAATTTATAAATATAAATATTATTAAAATTTATAATTATTTAATATCTATTAATACTATCTAAATGCCTTTACTATCGGTCTGCTACATTATAATAACTTTCTGAATAAATTATTCCAGTTCCCAGACTGTTTAACTTCAAGACTTATTCCGCACGCTATATAATTTGCCCACTCCAGAATTCCCACAATCATGACTGTTACTCGGGGGATTGGAAGCTGGCCAGCGAAGAGAGTATTTTGTATATAACTACAAGAAATTAGTGATAATAAAACTGAATACTCATATTTAAGATTACAAATATTATAAATCTTTATATAATATAATATAATTATATATATATATATATATATATATACAGTTTTATATAATTTATAAATATATAATTATATAAATTTTAAGTTGTATATATATACACACTTGATATTTGAAATTAGTTATCAAATTATTATAAAGTCGTATTTTATTATGTGTATATATAAATACAGATATACTATATACATGATAAAATACGATTTTAATTAAAAATTTAAAAAATTAAAATTTTATATATGAGTTTTAACTCTAAAAGTACTGTAAAGTGAGTTGGGTACTGTTAATTATGTATTTTATCGTGGAATCCGTTTTTGTTTGATACTAAAATAACTTAAAATGATTTAACATTGTTTTTTATCAGAGGCAAATTATAATTTTGTACATATTTTCTCATGTTTGATGATGGTAGAAAAATAATTTCTTACCAAAGAAATATTCTCAATTTTGAAGACTTTGGACTTCCGTTTCAGAAATTGTAGGTGTAAGAGTGAAATTCATATAATACTAGTCAGAGACATGCGTAAATTCCGGACTTTTTAAATAATTGTTTGAAGAGAAAAACAGCCTCATACTGGAATACAATCCGGACTACTCATGCTGCGGATTTGGGTTAACCCAGAAATATACTTAAAAAACGACCAAAATGCCTCATTTGGAAGATTGTTTTTTTAGGACCCAGCATCATTTCCAATTTATGTCCAATATAAACTCATGATGAAACTTAACGTATGTTGCTAGTTTAATGTGTACCCGATGTGTTCCTAATACCATAACCTGTATATTTTATTTTTCATCTTAATTCAGTTTTATGCATCCCTGACGAGGAATTTTCTTTCCACCAGGAGCACGCTTAAGGAACTTAGAGACACAATAGAATAACGTTTCTGATACCTTTCCATGCATTAATTTTTAATTTTTAAACTCGATAAACATTGTTCGACTCGATCAAACTCTATAAACATCGCATTTGAAGTCAGAAAGAAACGTGCGTTGCAAATCTGATTTGCAACTCTACTGATTTCTGTACTAGTTAAGTTCTCAAAGGTACGCATGGTCAATATATACAATCGCAAAATCACATATGAAGATATCAAGTTACTACCTTAAGTATCCGAAACCTTTTCATTTTGAAACTTTGAATTATCTCTATGGAATTATTTTTAAACCTGAAGAGTATTTTATGAAAATACATATTTTCATGACTTGTCAATCTTGAATAAATATAAACTAATTTTGTGTGCCTCTTTAACGATCTCATTTCATTAAAAGTCATGTCATTCACTTTTTTGTCGTTTGAGCATAAGGTTGATAAAGTATGAATGTTGTTAAACAAACTATACATATAATTATTAAAGATTAAATTGCGGAGGTAACTTCGTTTTTCTTTTTTTAAATCGGCTAAGGATCTAGAAGCCAAACATAGTAGCAAGTGGAAGTACGAATAAGATATCGTCACGATGTAGCCAGTGAGTTATAGGGGAACCATTTTCAACTCTGCGTAGGAGAAACTGCAGGTAATTAATCAGAAATCGTGGCTAATGATCACCCAACAAGATTTAAAGATAATATGTGTTTATAGTTGGTCTCCCATTGTGTTCGTCCATAACAACCACCTTGCTATCTCATCTCCACGAAAGTCAAAAGACTTTCATACGTCTTACGCCAAACGTTAGGCTATTAGGATCAACGCTTGTTCCTGTAAAATAGGTCGCTATTATATAGCTGCGTGTGATTCGCAAGAATAGCATTAAAGCGGTCTAATTTATGCTTCAGTACCCTTAATCTTTATTGAGCATCTTTTAAGAGAGTGACTGTTAGGTGGGCAAATTTAGAGCCGAGCTATTTCTGGAAGCTAAGAGGACACGTACGTTTGCGATAAAGATAAGCGTTCGTCTAAACCGGTAAATTTAAAACTGAAAATAGATCGCGACAGTCGCCTTCAGTTTTCCGTCGATGCGCGTGGCAGCTTTCCCGTCCTTGTGCACGGCGCCTCGCGCCGAGTGCGAACGGGAAGGCAGGAGGCCTTGCCGCCCCGCCGACGTCTGCCGCACGTGGTGGGGATGAAGGGGAGGGTAGTCAATCGATAGTTCGCTCAGACGCCAACAGATGGCACGCAGTGTACTGAAGTCCCGAATCCCGCTCTGCACAATTTTTAGAAAGAATATGGCCAATAAAATAACACAAGTACTAACACAAAATACTCGTTATCTAACATTGTAGTGCTGTTGTATTAGGGTTGTTTAATAGTTTAATGATTGTTAAAGAAATTGCAATATTTATATAAATCATGTAAAACATTGTAATATAAAACGTATTGATTCAAATATAGTATTTTACACTATAATTTGTTTTTTTAACATATTACACAATACTTAATGTGTGATGTTACATAAACTGTGAATTAACGAAAGTTGACATTAATAACGTTAATACGAATGAATGAATGAATGAATGTTGTGGAGTGAATAAACTCTTTCCTATGGAGATGAGAATGTTGATGACCAATACATAGAATGATACTGCGTTAGATTTAGAAACTTTTATAAATTCTAGGAAACAAATACGAATTATTGCGACAAACGTATTCTGTATGATGGGTGTCTACGAAAAGTGATACATTTAAAAACTAATCGTTTTAGGTAACAGAAAATACGTTCCGTAAATAGTACATTTGTAATAACTACTTCATAAAGGTAGTTCTCGAATCTTGAGAAATTCCAGGGACGTCCAGGTGACTTAAAAATAATACTGAGTACTTTGACAAATTATACATTAATCATACATTTCGCGAAGTCTTTGTATGAATAATCTTGATACTGCACATTATCTGTAGTTTTACAGAAGGTGCTAACATTAAAACAGAAAGGTCGCGAGGGATAACGGTGATTGAAACAAATGCCAGCGAAGAAGTCAGAGAAGAATCGTTTCGAATGAGAGATACTTTTGATTTTGGTGACGACCTCGTAACCTCGACCTCGTTTTTCAGTGTTAATACCAAAAATGTGATTCTATGAATTCAATCACTCACTTCTTGAATGTTTAAGCCAAAGATGGTTGACTAGTTTGTAGTTTGCTCCAAATCTGCGTAATAGTACTGTGGTACATATGCGTAACTGACACTAAATGCCTATTTATTATAAAAACTCATTTTAAGTTGTAGCTTGGACTTCATAATGCAATAAGGGATGTCTCAGAATATATTGAAACTTCGCCCTATCCAAAAGTGTTACCTTCTACTATATTATATCACCTATTGAAAATCAAGTTATTTACTCGGATGATGTATTTTTATATGATAGCCTCCAGTAAATTCTAAACAGCCACTATTTCGAAATATTATAATCCAATAGTTTTGAATCATGGAGGAAGAATTACGTCATCAATCTATAGCTATTATTCTCAACATCCAGAGATAATATTTATTTTTGAGGATATTTAATAATATTTGACTTCGTAAATAAAACTTCGTTTATTTCACCAACAGTCGATAAGATTGTGAAAATAAGCACACAAATACATAATTTGTTTAGGTTTAAAGACTGATTTTGTGTGAGAACTATTGTATAACCAATGCACGTTTTTTTGAGCTTTCATTACACTAGTTGCGAATGAGTGCCAATATGTGGGCAGGTTCATTATTTCATTAGCAATACGTTCTGCACCAAATTTGTCGATGCAAATAGTTTCTATTAGTTGGGAGCGAAAAGTTCCTATTACGAAATGTCATCAACAACCATGAATTTTATTTATAATTCAACAATGTTTGAAAAGAGGAGAGATAGGGAAAGGGAGATCAAGAAAGCTGCGCATGTAATAAACTCCTCCTAATAGTTCATGAAGGTGACTAGAGTTAAAGATAAATGTAAACATATAAAAAGCTAGCATAGCGTGCTTCTAGTGCGATACCATTGCAATGCATTTTGATTTTAGTTAAATATTGAAACGTAGAATGTTCCACACGAATATAAAAACAAAACAAAAAATGCTTTGGTATTCCAGTTATGGTACTTTAGAAAAAAAAAAAATTTGTGATCCGTAACATTAATGTTCGTTCCGACATTATTCCTATGAAGATCAGGGATTGATGTTTCTCCCATCCTTCCTCCGTCTTTCACCAACGGTAGTTTTAATATTTTCAGTCGCAACGCAAGGACAAGGTCACCTTCCCGAAACAGGGGCGACGGATAGTTCTGGTCGATACAAAGGTAACTGTATCTTGACAACTGTGAAAATACTACTAGACTACCGATGAGCGGTAGCAGAGGAAGTTTCCCCTAAGCAAGGGTGTATCCCCCCCCCTCCGGTATAACTGTCAACAAGAAAGAGGGAGCAGTTTTGATTAGTGCGAATCAAACGGCAATTTTCAGAGTGCTGAAGGCTACAGTATTGCGGGGACAGTGTCACAGACGTCTCCTTTCACGTTTCTGCCAATCATTTTTATTCGTATGAGGGAGCGAATCAAATTTATATTTTCGTTCCTTCAAGGAAGGTTTCACCATGGTAGCAGAAAGGGAAGCTTAGCAAAGCCTCCTGAGGTAATCCAAGCTCTCTGTTGTTTTACAGTAGTTGTTGAGCTGCAAAAGAAAATCGCCATTGGTATATGCAATTTGAGATCTTTTAGCAGTAATATACTATTTTTTCAATGTGAGGTATTTTACCTACAACTGATTTTACATTTTAACTAATAACTGCAGTTCGTAACTAATATCAAGTTATTTGTTAACATTTTTCCAGAATGAGTTATTAGTTGACTCTGAAAAGTAATAACTAATTTATTGATTAGTTGCTAGCGGTAGTACTTATAAATAATTGTTGATCTGTGTGTTGGATAACTGAGTGTGGAATTCTAGAAAGAGTTTAATTGCAAATCTCTGTTAGTAGTGCCTATCATATGAAGAGTACTTAAAGTTCAAGGCAAGGAAACAAATATTAGAAGATTTTCACAAAGAAAATCTCGAAATAATTTGAGCCACTATTCTGTCGTTCTTTATTGATAGTATTGTTATAAGATTGGTGAACACATGGAGAAACAAGAAGTTCGAAAATAGCCTGAATTATCATCTTTCTAATGCTACCAGTTTTTTCATATTCTTACGTACAAAACTCGGTTCGGAATTTCAATGACAGGATCAATGAAGGAAAAAATATCTTATGCTAATACTATGTAATTAGTGGTGTTTGTTTTCGGGTTGTTCTCTTTATAAGTGTCTTGATTTATGTCGTACCCCGCCCGTTCACCCCTCCTTGTCACCACTTTCAACGAATGGTGTCGGCCTCGAACGCCGAGTCAAGGCCACCTGTCGCAAAAACGTTGAATTTAGCTGCTTTAAGAAGAAATTTTCAATTCGACAACGGTGTGCTACATCAAATAATGTGTCAGAAATAAATAATTTTTCACATTACTCTTACGATATATACGTAGGCATATATAATTTTATTCTTGTTTTATAATATATACATCGCAGATGAAAGAAACTTGGTAATTCAATTACAAAGTCGAAGATAAAATTGCTCGATATTTCAAAATTTTATTTTCAATTTCACAGTTCATATTTTACGAACAATATCTCTTCGGTATGTTACTTAACCTCATTCCTATAAAGTATTTGAGTAACTGCAAGTGTGCGTACGTGCATGTGTTGGTGTGTGCGGTTCCGTCAGTCACGGTTAGACCACCTGCCGTCCATATCGAGACATATGATGCGTGCCATTTCACGCGTCTCGGAGTCTTGGTGAGGAACCGATATTTTTTTTGAATCAGGACAGATAATTCTAAGAAATTTCCAAAAACGTGGTGTTGCGTGTTTTAGTGCTGCGATCTTGGTGGGTATATGGAGAAATAAAGCAATGGCACCTAAAAGGGGCGTTAATTAATCACCCAGTGGTTAGTTTCACTCTACGACACCATATTTTCTTCCACGAGGATGGTAACACTGATTATGACAAATGAGCAATATTAAATGAATATCGCGCGACAGAATTCATTGTGAATACAGAACAGTGAAGTATTTCATGAGTATTTCATGAGTATTTTGTATAATTAACCTTGGAACATTAAATTTGAAGAACACCAAGTGCATACGAACTGTAAGTAATATAATTTTATAAGCCTGCAATATAAATATATTTAAATGAATCACAGTAATACATTTCATTAGCGTGCAAAGATCGATTTTCAATTTAATGTGACTTACAACGTATTCACCTTATTCACATGAACATACAAGATGGTAACTATCTAATGCTTATATACGTGTATTTGCCTTCAGAATACAAGTTAGATTGAATTTCTGGAGTTTTAAAATGTTCAAAAATTAGGAAACAAAAATGTGGAATAGTTAAGCAACACAGAGGAATCAAATGAAGTTGTAGACCTTTTGCGACAGAATTTGACGAACTGATTTAGAATGATCGTATATTAGTATTAGAGAATAGCGCAGAACGGTAGCTTACAAGTGATTATTTATATGCATATTAGTAAACGTAAAAACGTAAACGTAAAAAATATAGCTGGACTAAATTCTAACTATTCGCATCATCCATACCTGCAAGTAAAATTTGCGGCAATGATAATTTTGAAATTGCTATATTACCAGTTCGTATCCCGTATGGAGGTAACATACAAGGCTATTGGCTGTTGGACATTTTTGAACGGGAGTATAACATTAACAGCTACTACGATTCATTGCTAAGTCGAATGCCAAATATTGTAAAAACATATTTTGTCGTAAAACTATCTGGAATTCGGGAATAGCAATACAAAGTATGCTCGAACCAGAAGTAGAAAGTTTTGCAGGCTAATATATAAGAAAATTGAAAATTTCTATGTGCAAGCATGTAAAGAATAAGTGTTATAAAATTGACAGTTCTTTTATTTTAGTTGATTGTTTTCATGAATTTAATCGGAGAAACCGCAAGAAAAAACCGGATAAAATACAATAATAACGATTTTTTATTACAATTCTGATACTTTTGATCAAAATAAATTATTACAGTCGAACCAAGAAACAATCAACTATACAAACACATAATGACAGGAAAATAATATTGTGATTTATCGAACATACATATTCTATTCTTTATTTTAAAAGGTTTCCATAGCATCTATAGCGATGTACTTATACGTGGCCACATTTTAATAGAAAATATGAGTTGTCATACTCCATATTTAAAATATAATGTCAATGATAATTGAAGAAATATTTTCTGCTTTTCTAATTTCTTGTTCTCAATATGAAACTTATTTCGGAGTCAAAGGTAATACAGAAGTGGAATATCTAACTAAATAAAGATATGAAGGAGAGATGGCTGGTGTAAAGAAATGATGTAAGAGAGAAAAACGTAAGAGTAGCGGTGTAGTTAAGAGAGAAGAATATTTATTTAAAAAAATATTTTTGAAAAACGAATTTCTAAATTTCACAGAAGACATGTATATGGGTAGGCCATAGAGACTAAGCATACGTTGTAATTGTAAATAAATTTATAAAATATAAAGGGCAATAGTGTTAATTTGAGTGAATAGAAGTTAATTAGAAAATGTTGGTTCGTACAGAGCGAATGAAGCAGAGAAGACGCGGTACCCTCGACGGCGCATCACATGCAAGCAGCCTCTGCATGCAGATGGCGTGCGGCGTGGCTTGGCCGCACCTCCCCAACCGAGTCAGGGCTTGTTATGAGACGGCATGGGTATCGATTAGCATTATCGATAATCGAGGTCATGAGGAGAGAATAAAGCAAGTTCACCTCTTTCGCCCCTTCCCCGCCCACCCCGTCCTCTCTCCGACCTTCATTATTCCTTCGACACACACGAGGACACGCACATGCCTGGGTAAGCGAATGTATGATAAAATTCCAAACTGCTACCTCGGAGGTCTTTATCCTCGGCTGGTAATATAAATGCCCTCCATCACATCCACACGCTAAGTTCGCGGCGCGGCCGCGCCGGTGCCACCAGCCCCCGCCTCCCCCACCTCGCCTCCCCTCTCGTCTGAGCCGTTCGTTGCTCACGCACCCTGAGATACGCGGCGGTCGGGCGGGCGAACGGACAGACAGACCGACAGAGACAGACGCTCCGAGCAGGGCCACCATTTGCATATAAAACTCATTTTTACACGAGTCAACAATACACGCTTCCTTACGCCATCTCCTTCGCTCCTCCGCCTCGCCTCCCGCGCTCTCCTCCTCGCGTCCTCGTTCTGTCCTCCTCTCGGCCGTCGCCGCCGCCGCCACCGCCGCCGCCGCCACCACCGCCTTCGATATCGCGCGCTTCCCATCGAAAATTACAGCACTTTAATGACGTCATAACTCGGTTTGCGAGGAAGGCAGTGCACGCAAACAATGGAGAAGCGATAACCGCTGGCCGGGACGCGGGGCTGTCTTTAAGGCGGACAAAGCAAGGTGCGCAGCGCAGGCGTAGGGCAGGCGGCGAACCCGCCCCCGCTGCCTTGGAACACTAGGCAGAAATGTGCTATATCAAAGAATTTTATTCAGACTGAAAGATTTCCAAATAGTGACTCTTCTTCGACATCACATCGTAAAAGTTTTGTAATTTAATTGAAACAGAGGCAATACTAGAATGAAATTCTTAATATGTGTTTCATATCAAATATAAAGAGATTACAAAAAAAATCTTTATAATATAAAATATTATTACAAGAACACTGCTTTAAATTTGCAAGGGAAGTTTAGGATTTATTTCTATCTCAAATTTTATGTGTTCTTATTAATTGATTTCTATTATTTGGAGTTAGAAATATTAACCCCTCACAGTATTTACATTACATTAATTTATTTTCTTACACATACATTATTACTTTGCACACTTGCTGAACGTTATATAATCGTTATCTGTTGATTTTTACATTCAATTGTTTGTTTTTCGGGCTATAATTTGTATGTAATTATAAATTTTTTGTTCATTCGATATACTCACATTTTTGGAAAATGTTCATTTTAGTCTTTTTTGTGATGAAATTATTTAAAACAAATTTGGCTATGCATATTTGCGCATACTTTCAAATATGATAAAGAAACACATCTATATGGTTGAATGTTTCAACATGTTGTTTGCAATTATGTTTCTTATTATATTTTCGAAAACTATTTTCCGAAAGTTAGTGATAAATTTTCGTGCCATTTTAAATGGTGAATGAGGATTAGAAGTAAATTAGAATTGAACTAAATTTAGATATTATGAGGTTTAAGATATTTCTCTATCTCTATCACTTCAGCAAAGTTTTAGGCAGAAAAAAAGCAATATTTTGGAGAAAGAAAAAGGGTTTTGCATTTAAATGTTTAGAACAGTACTTTATTACCTAAACGGTCAATTGCCGGTAAATCATAAGTGAACCTTTTTAACTGTTCAAAAATGTCTAGTTTCTAACAAGAAATGATTAAATCTTCTTCTGTGGGTAATTTTAAAACTAACTTGACCCTTCAATTTACGTAACTTCAATGTTTGATGAATACGTTATTTTTACTTTCCAATCTTCTTATTCAACGTTTGGAATATATTTTACTTCATTTTTTAATAGTGTTTAGTTCAAATGTTTGGTTCATATTTAGGTACACGCTATTTCAATGTTGCATGGTACATTTCATTCCTATTGGTGTCCTGTGGTTATTCTAGTTGTCATAATTAAATTAGTTCAAAGAATTGGTTGCCTCGACCGGGATATGAACCTGGGCTTTCTGGTTTCCACCCAGCTGCTAGAACAGCTAGTTTTTAGATTGAAACAAATGTTAGACATAGTTTCCTTTTATTTTCTTGTACTTTTTGAAAGCCAATTTCATCGTAAATATTTGGAGGTTGGTTTTTTGAGATTTAATAATTTTTTTGTTTTTTAATTTTAAGGGTAGAAAAGTTGAGAATCAAAAATTAAATGGTGTAAAAAAAACAACAACAGGCAGATCGTCTAAACGATATAACATTTACTGCTTTCCTTCAGAAGCATCATTCTGAAATTACTACTTCAAATCATTCATGACGCAGTACCAACTAGTATTGGAAGGGAACTAATGAAGAGTTACATAACCTTAAAAATAAACGTTGTTTCAGTACATATCTGCGTTTCGTTTGTAATCACCTCAGGGCACATTTAATTTGACTACGAAGCCTTTGCACTGTCAGTTTCCGACCGATACAGCAGGTGCGCTCGCTTCAGCGCCAAGTGCGTGCAAACAAGTTCGAGGACTACGCCACCTCCGCCGCCAGCGCCATCGCTAGCTCATTGTGGGAATCACGCGCGGGCGACTTCTCCCGCCAGGCGCGCATTACGGATTGAGCGGAGCGCAAGCATAAAACGCAGGGACAGGGGGAGCGCCGCGCGGAGAAACACTGCAAAAAAAGTGGGGGAGAAACAGCGGTTCTGGAGGAGAAGAGGGGGTGTGGCAGCGTTAACATAGGAGATCCTTGGGGATTTCAAGAGTTTTAGATATTAGGGGATACGATATAGACGTGCTATGGAGATACGCGCTCTCAAACGCTGTATACATTCTGTGCAGCAAAGCGCGCGAGTCTGAAGAGAGAAAGAGAGACAGAGGCATCTAGCGGAAAACGAAGGTAATTAATAATTGATAGAACGATTCTGCAGTCTGAAAGTCAAGCTAAGCCCGTGTCACACACAAAGCATCAATTCTTTTTAAAGGCGAGCCAAGCTTCCTGCTGGCTTCGTTCGCGTGCATATATATAGCACATACTCTTTTCTCTGTGCACGAGGCGGCGGCGGTGGCTCACGGCTCTCTGCTCTTCTCGTCGGGAAATAAAAAAAAGGAAGATACCCACCCGCCCATTCCGCCACCCGCGCGCGCGCACTTCTCTCTCTCTGTACATTTTTTTGAAAATATACACATAGAAAAAAAGAAAGTCGACTGAAAGAAGGTAGGAGGAGGCAGCGGCGGCCCGGTATAAGCAGGAGAAAAGCAAACAAGTGATTTTCAAAAGGATAGAAATTCAGCATCAATGCGCTGCTAACCGGTACAGTCTGAGGCAAGCGCCGCCGCCGCCGCCGCCGCCGCCGCTGCTTTGAGGCAGTGCGAGGGAGCAGGTCGGGCGAGATCCTCTGGCGCCGCTGCGCTCGATCTTCAGATGCCATTCTGTTGGAAACTTTGCCCGTCTGCTGGAGGAGAATCGTGGACTCGCAATGCGTCTGCCTGGCTACACTCTGGCTCTTTCCTATTGAATGGCTGGAAAATAAGTCTCTGGTGATATGCAATAATGCATTAAAGAGAATGAAGGTTTTCAATTGAAAGTCGAGATCTGAACGTCTTGGGTTGGAGACGGAAAATCAATCTGATAATTAAATGAGTTAAAGATATAGGATTTTGCGACCAGTCTGTCTAGGAGGCGTCCAGGCTGGGCCAACAATTCTATTGTTGTACTGCAATCATCGCCTATGACTAATGTTCAAAAACCCTGGACAAGGTTTAAGTACATGGCAACCAAAACGTTGGTAAACCTTATTTCTTCTTGAAGCACTGGAAATCTTGCATGTCGGTCACTATTAACATAGCAGGTCACTCTGATTGTGAGCAAATTTTTATGCTTTTGAATTTATTTCTTAAAGACTGAAAATTACATGAGCCCTACTGCTGAAGTCTGGGAGGTTTTGTACATATAGTACTGCATTCTTCTCTTCATTATTTTTATAAATCATGAAATACAGTTCCTTGTATTCTTCCATATCTCTCTGCTTGTAGCTCTTGCACGAATCGAGAAGACCCAGAGTAGATTAGAGTAACTTTCTAATGAAATTCCTGACTATAAGAATAAATTTGTGGTACCACTTGTATGACTCATAACCAATCTTTCAAAAAATCATTTTTTTTGTGTAATTATGTAATGTTTTGTTCGAAAGTCCGTAACATTGATGTATACATTATGCAGTAATATATTAACATTGGTTAATTTGTTAGGTGCTGTTTGTTTCCGGATTATGCGCGTCATTTATTCTATAAATGAATATTAGAAGATTACACTTACCGCAATTATGTAGAACGCTACCCATGAGCTTTCTTTGTGGATTTAATGGGTCTTATAGATACATTTGTATTTCATTTCTTATGTTTATTTTATCTGATGGAGGCCAGGTATTGTTTCATTTTGAAGTTTTAATGTAACAATTGGAAATATTTGTTTAATACAGTGAAATAAATTTGATTTACATGAGTCCATGAGAATGACAAATTCGTTTTAGAAATTTCATATTAAAACTCCTATTGATATCTTAAATTGAAGTTATTTTGATGCTATAAATATGTACACGTTACAATTGTAAATTGAGATATATTTATTACATTTTTAACTGATATTACTCAAAACAAAGTCTCCTTCATAAATCGCGGACAGACCAAAACTGTTTTAGTTGAAGGTAAATTAACTCAAAAAGAAAAATTTGGAATACTTTCATGAAATTTGTTTCGAAATATTGTGATGCGTGAATGTATGTCTTCATCAGTACACGATACGAAACTTTACGAGAATGAAGATATAACTTGCACATATTGTTTTGCAATTTTGTATCCCCAGTTGTAAAAGTAGGAGAGCTTTGGAAATAATCTTCCAAATGCCAAGCGCCTCGTGTGACGAGCTGAACAAACAGAACAGTTGAACCGCTGAACGCGCTCTCCAGAGAAGTCCAAAACGCGAAGCGGGTGCACCCTAAAATGCGAACCCGTTCTTCGAAGACGGCTGATTCGAGGGTGGGGGTGCTTCCAATGCGAACTTCGACGGGGGCGGAGGTAAGTGGGTTTCGGGCGAACGCGCTCTCAGCCAGGATCCGACCACCCCCTGCCCCCACCTCACGCAAGGAGCATACAAGGAAGCGCTCCCGGCCCCGGCCCGCCTTGCGTGCACTTGACCCGCCAGCTGGAGAGCCCTAGTGCGGGCGCAGAGGTAGCCGCAGGTCTCTGCAAGACCGAAATGAAGATATCCGCCACGCCGTCGTGGGCTTGTTATCTAAAAGTTGCTTCGTTTCGTTTCGTTCGACGTTTCCACCCCCTCCCTTCCTCCTCCTCCTCCACGTGGCGTCTTCCCTCGCCGCCCCCCTCGGCCCGACCGCGTGTGAGGGGGGCGGCGGAGCGAGGCGGGGCAGGGGAGAGGTTAAGAGCAGACAGGAGGCAGGCGGGACGGCCGACGGGGCTCGCCGACTTCTCTGAATATTTAATGTTTCATTACGAACGCTGTGTGAATACCTTTTGAAACGTACCCCGGCCAATATCTCAGCCCCATGGATACATAAGCCTTCCTGCTCCACCTTCCTTCTTGCGCAGTGGAGGTCGCTCCCCTCCTCTCCCCCCTCCCCCGGACAAGCCTGCGTTTCCCGCGTCCGCGTATTTGATCAGAACGACACTAATATTCCTTTTTTTAGACGGAGAGAGCCGGGTGAAGGATAGCGCCAACGACGGGGAAAAGTCAATACGAGCTCAGACAAAATAGGACCTCGAGGTGGTCGTGGCCCGTCCTCGTCGAGCGTTTGCTTTCAGCTCCCTCGGTGACAAGATTCGAGCGTTCGGAGAACAGCGGTGTGGAGTTGATGGACCCGGCTTTGCGTCTGTGGTTGTTGCTAAAAGAAGCTTTTATGTCGTTCGTTTAAGGAGGCGATACTGCAAAGTTGCTCTGTGTATGTTAAAAGTACTTTGGTTACGTTGAGAATGATGACATCTTTGTCCGACGTTAGTTGTAAAGGGTTGAATATAGAGTGGTTTTGCAGAGAGATATCTCATACATTGATTACAAACAAATATAGTGAACAAAGCAACAAAATTTAAATTTCGAATCTAGTTCTAAAGAAATATAAAATGTTCATTTCATAATGGTTTGATTTATCAGACCGATCAGATAATCCGATAGATTTTAGACGTATCTCTATAGTTGAATCAAATACTAGATGAATTAATGATTTTCATTGTTATTGTGTTTGAAGATAATTGGATTTTGATTGCCTATTGAACTAGATCGGCAATATCTCATGAAGGTGCACTGCTATATTTTTTGTTTTTGTCAATCAATAATTAATTCCGAATCAGTTTTTACTACTTATCAGATTAATTTTTCTTAATTATCTTCACCATTAGCTCTACTAATCTTTTAGTAACTGTAAGTTCACATTTGACAAAAATAACACTATCAAATATACTTTATAGTTTCGAAATTCGCATTTAGTAGTAGCCTGTTATTAATAACTATTTATATTTGAAAAATCTAGGATTTGAGTAGTTTGATTGAGAATGACGAATTTTCAACTCTAGCTAAGTATCATATCAGTGTCGAATTGAACCACTGAACTGTCTTAAGGAGAACTCTAGCTTTCGATTTCTCTGGTCGGTTGCTTTCCGTGGTTTCTTTGATCAATATCTAGTTAAAATCGGAGCCCTAGTACTTTAAAAAGCCACTGACTGCGCAAAACCTTACATTCATCCTAGTCCCCACATCTACTCTTACACATACGGAGGTAACCATTTATATGCAGATGTGCACTACTCTACCACATACGACGGGAGACCAGTCGAGAGTTTAGAGTTTGTACCGGCTGAGATAGTGCCCCGCTGGCGGAGATACCTCGGGGAGAGACCCCGCAAAGCGACGTTTAGGTCTGCGCCGAATCTCGCGTTTCATTGTGAGAGGAATACCGTGACCTCACTTGTTAAAACGTGCACTAACCTTATGGCATTATTGGTCATAGAAGCTGGAATCACAACTCTCTGGTTACCACAAGTTGTTTGGAAATTGTTAATAAATCACCGACCCGCTAAGTGAGAAGAGGATTTACCTGAGAATTTTCAAAACACGAGTGGTATTTAATAGAACTATTCCACGAGTGAAATTATGCCCAATGGGCTCCAAAAGGCACCAAATATTAAAAATAAATGAAAGAATGTTAAAATCAAAGAGTTAATGTTATAGTACATACCCGGTTTATTTCACATCAACACAGCGATCGTACCGCCAACGAAGCTAGGTGAGTCTACACTTATTATTGGCCAGTAGGAAGGGGCAGTAAGAAAAATCAGATAGAAAATGTTTTTTAGATACACAGCCCTGACTGGGAGAATTTGTATATGTAGTTAAACACTACTTGTTTTATTTTCACAAGTGGAATGGTCGTAGTAAATATATATCTATATTTTGGGTTCATAGATTCCATCATAGCAAAGTGAATCTATTATGGATTTTCTTTTTGCATTTTATCTCGTTTTTCTAATTTTTCGAAGTCGTGAACATTGTGAAAGATTCCGTATGTGAGTCGTTGCGTAAGTGGAAAACCGATGGAATCCACGATTTCATTCACCCACTAATTACGTGATCGCATCGTGTGAGGGAACAGTATGCAGATTTACAACGCGCTCGAGTAGGCTTTTGCGGTGGATCAAGGCTAAACCGTTTACAAACGCACCGATCATTCAGAGCATTTGCATATTCATGTGGGAGCAATGAATCGTATAATGGTCCAAACCGTTTTATATCGTAACCCAGTTATTAAATCGTTTTGTGTGACAATGTGAAGTTTGAAAAGCGGTTTTTGGCCACGTAATTATTCATATCCCTTACTGCAATATTTGCACACGTAAATATGTTGTGATTATTGCATTTCGTTTATCGAATTGTGTTATGGAAATTTCGACATTGATTTGTTGTAAACGTTTCAATAGTGTATGTATATTATTCTCTTGTATCTCACTTACTAGATTTAATGATGATACAAATTACTAGTTGGTGCCACTTTTCAATCATTTTGTATTTTATAACGTTATTTAATTCATATTTATCGATTTATTACAACATTCAATGTATTTGTTTATTCATCAATTTCCAAAAACTGATTATTGCAATTAAACAAGGTTTAATTCATTTGCTAATTTTTGTAATTTTATTTGTAAATCTATAATAACGTTAAATCTTAGTTTAAAAAATATAGATATTTGCAATTTTCTGAATGTCGGACATTTTAATGATCATCGAAACTATATCTTATTTGTAAGTGAATTTTCTTCTATTTTAGCAAACAAATTCGAGAAGAAACTTTCTGCTATTTTTCAGAAAATTTTGAAAATATCTTATGAGCTTCTATGTAAAGTACTCCCAAACATTAAAATATCTCAATGACCTTCGGAACAGCAGAACTAGATTTTATTCTGACGTAGTTACCAAGTTCCAGCCCCAAAATTTCTAATCTAAGACATCTAAGTGTGACACATCCAGACATCTATCCATGCAGATATCCTGATTTTCGAGTACAAAATTGCGTGTCTTCTCTTCACTTGCACCAATTGTGACCATCTTTGAAACACCGCTATTAGGTCATAATCTTGACATGAGTTACAGACTAAAATAACTTCAAACACGAATTTCACGACCGAAAGTTTTGTTGGGATAAACTTAAAGCTATAAAGCTATAGAACTGGTAGAAAATGTAAAAATGTTCTGAATTCAGCACACATTTAAGTCATATTGCGCAAAAATAGGACTCGCGGACGTGTTTGTATTTTGTATGGAATGAAAGTTTGGGAGTCACATACTTGAAGTTCATCAAATAATTGACACACTGGCTACAGTAACTCAACGGTAACCGCGGCCTCTGAAGCATAGGTGACCTGTAAATTATAGGGTTCGAATCCCGACAGTTTTTGATTCTTGACACTAGTTACCTGGCTAGGTCAAATTAATCCACTATATGCAGCAGAATTCTAGGAGCCGGCTGTTCTGATTGGTAGCTTTCCTTGGTTCCTCTAAACAGTACTATGCGAATATCGGAGCAGTACATTAACAATCAGACCAAAAACAACGCGCGAACTTCCCTTCCTCATCTTTGTGTTTCTCTCCCATTTTACACACGAGAAAGATAATGTTATGTCGGGAGGCACGTCGGGGTTTTAGAGGTGGTTGCCCCGGCTGGGTCGGGGCCCCGTTGGGGGAGACACTTGGGAAGTGCCGCAAGCAGATGAGTAGGTCAGATCTCACGTACTGTCGGAAGACGAACACCGCCACCTCCCAGGATGAATCAAGCTGTACTCGTACGGGACTTATGGCCCAAGTAGACGACGGTTTCACTCCTTAATTCCCTCCCTCCCCCCTCACTCACTCTCTTACTCACCAGTAGATAAATAGTGCTGTGTTCATAGTCTCGTGAACCGAATCATTGACTGTTTCGCATCTCCAGTTGATGTTGAACTTGCCGCCTCTTCGTCACGCATTTCTCGTTTCTCGTGACTCCCAATTCCGCCCAGCTCAACTGAAACCCACATTCCGATAACTTCCTCTCGAGAAATGGACCGGAGACGAACAACGGACGAACGCGACAAGAAAATACGTCGTTTCGACTGGCGCGCCGGCAAGGGAATTGGAAAATATTTTCGCAAAGTGAATTTTCATAACTTTCAACCTCTTCCGTGATAGAATTTCTTTGCTCATTTCAATATTAAGATGATGGAGTCGAGCGAGAGGGTAGAATCCACAAGGGAGGTCGACATCGAAATGACATGGCAGCAGCGCCGGAGCTCCGATAATCGATACACAATATTTTTTACATTTGGTTGCTGACGTTGAGGGATTACCTCTCTATACACCTCCGGCCGTTATTTTGATGCGAGGATTCCAAGAAGCGAAATGTATTACTCCAGGGCTGCGGCGAGGGTTGGGGAAGATGGTTGCCGTGGCTGGGGGGAGTGAAGGGGGGAGGGGGAGACAACATCTGAGCATCGAGGAGCGCACTCCTGCCTCCTCTCGCGACTGCTAGGGGCGTCGGGGTCGCCCGCGAAATAATGCTGCTGCGCTGGTGGAAATGGAAAATGCTTAGCGGGTTTCCCGATGTCTCTCGGGCAGATTCGTTGGCATCCGTCCGATTGTTGAATCGGGCACCAGAGAACGTGTGCTGCATGGTCTGGAAGCATTGGTTTTGTGGGGTTTCTTATTTAGACTTTTCAAAACTTACTTCAAAATTTTGTGAAGTAAACGGTTATTGTCTGCATTTTTGAAAGCAAATTTTAAAATTATTTACATAGTTAGAAATAATTTTTAAGTGAATTTAAAAAAAAATTATAGTTTGATCTCAATTGTTCATTCAACGTTTCCACCCATAAATTTTTTGTTATGGGTCCTCTCAAAAACGATATATTAAATTATAATAATATAAACTTTGAGCACCCCAGATCAACAAAAATAGTACAATGCCGTAATAACATATCATAACACTGTCCGTAGTTGTTACGATGTCACGTAAAAGAGAAGGTAAATCTTCAAGTTCAAGTGGCATATCGTTAAGATTGTTAATAGTTAAGGCGTTGGTGTAAGAAATAAACTATAAATTAAGTATTCAACAGTTGTATATTGACATTTATTCGGTTTTAAACAAACTTTGCTCTAAGCACGTTACATTTTATATACTTTCGGAATCTTGTAATTAAATAATAATGTCAACTTTTTATGTATTACTTTGATTATTTCTATACTTGACACAAGTCACGGGATGTTTCAATATTTGATATTAATTAATAAAATGACATCAAATGTATTAAACCTGTACAGAAACAGTTACCTGAAGAAATCCATTAATCAGATTTAAGAAATTACAGATTATTAAAAAAATTAACAGAAAAAACGTAAATAAGTATACTTTTTTATTAAAAACGGTTTAGGTGGCATCTTTCAAAATATTTTTTGTTTTTAGAAGAGCTAAAGTAGTGGAATGTTGTTTCAGAAGTTCAGAGAGTACACATCGATATAATCCTGTTTTTAAGAATTCAGTTTTGTTAAGTGCAAAATTCGCATATTACAATGAACGTAATGCACTTTTTATTTCCAGATGAGCTTGAATGATTAATGAAATGGTTAGAGTATTACGTGGTAGACAGGTCTACGATATGCAACCGAACTATAGCACTGATCAGAATAGAATCAAGCACGGTGCTTTTTAATAGGAGGTCATTTCAAAACGTCTGTCGCATGCCGCTGCATGATATGATTTTACCACGATCCTCAACGTTTCATTTTTCAAAAAAAACTCTGTAAGATTCTGTTAATGGATAGTATTGAGGCATAGAGGATTTGCGTGTATCATGAGTCCGTGAGAGACTCGCTTAATTTCGAAAGCCACTCAGTCCTCTTTCGATTTTATCTTTGTCGATTTATTTTACAATAAGCGCTTAAAATAAGCTAAATATAAATATGATGCCGACATATATGTAATTGAAGGATGTACCGCTGTCGGAACCACGTTCCCGGTATTGCTTTTTAAAAGTAATAATGATTTTTGTGGTCAGATATAGTACAAAATAAATGTTCGGAAAATAAAATTTACGAGTGGTTGTTTTTCGTGCTGTCTCCGATTAACATCAGGCGAATGCAGGAGCAGAACCGCAGGAGCAGGACGAGCCAAGGACCGCGCGCGATGTTTTGTTCCTCTTCCCTAACCTATCCTCACCTTTACTTACTTACACCAACACACAGTTACATGTACCACACAAACATGATAAAACATTCACGACACTTAACGGGATTAAAGATCATAGCAGTTGATTAACCCCCAAAAAACGAATCAATCAATTTCAGACCATACAAGAATTTGTTCATTATTGCGCGTACTGTGGCGTACAATTCACTAAAAACTCCCATTTTGTACAGATTTTGTTTTTTACGTAATGCGCTGTGCTTTGTGTCTCGGTTAACAAAACTTGCCTTTTGACGGAGTAGGTTTCCGCCCCACTCTCCCCCAGCGAGAGGCAGGTGGCAAGTGCGTGGGGTGAGTCAGCGACGCGCAGCAAGCCGTGGGAACGATGACGACTGCTGCGCGAGTGCGTCGGAGGATGCAGGGGATGAAATGGGGTGATCGTTCGAAGTGGCAATGCCAATGGCGACAGCGAGCTGTGGGGACAAATGACTCCCCGATGGAGAGATATTTGATAACTGTGTTGCAATAGCCATACAGATGGCGGAATCGACGTGGAGATAGGTGATTTCATCAAGAAAGTTAGATTACAAAGATTAGGCATTTGAACGATTCTCTTTAAAACTCCATAATATGTTTTGCAGAATTTTTCAACGTGAATGTAAGTGGCTGTTTTCGTTTGTTATTTGAACGATTTGTGCAGTAATTTGGCCGAGAGAAAGCCTATTTAAATTGACAAGTGTTTTTGGGCGCGTCAACAGCTATCGTCGTTAGTTCCGCAAGGGTAATGCATGTTTTTTCGTGGGGATGATCATATCCCGCTGGATGTCAAGAAATGGGGAGATTTTCCCCAACCAGGTATCTCCCATCAGCGGGGCACCACCCCAAGCGGCTCAAGCTCTAAGCTCCCGACACGTTTGATAGAGCAGCGCACCCACAGAGAATAGGTCAAGGAAGCAGAAGGGAAGATCACGTGCGGTCCGTGTCGTGTTTGTTAAAATACTGCTCTGGCATTCACCTGGTGTTGATCGGGCGTGTTTAAAGAAAGGTTTGAGAAAATTAGATGAAAAATCTCAAGAAATGGAATGGAAAGACCCAATTATGTTTAGGAAATGTCAAAGATCCGACCAGTATCTGAGATGAAGGGAGCCTCAGAGGTGATGGGGCTGTTGGGGGCTCCAGTACGCGTGGGCGTGGGGAGCGTGTGGGGCGGATGCGTGGAGGACGCAGGGGGTGTGGGGCGCTGCAGGATGTGCTGGCGGGGTTTGGGGAAGGGCGTGGGCATGGAGGCGTTGGGAGGAGTGGGGAGGCGGGAGAGCGTGGAGAGCGTAGGGGTGTAGGGGCGCAGAGGTCTTAGGGACGCTGGGGAGGGGGATTGGGAGACACGGGTCATGGGAGGGCGCAGGGGACGGCTTGTGGGGTTGTCGGGGGCGTCAGGGATGTGGAGACGGCCGGGTTGGCGGCACCATCGACGCAGTCGTGGATTTCGGGATTCGGCAGCGTTGGGAGCGGCAGTGGTGGGAAGGGCGTCGGGGAGTCGGGGGCGTCGGTAACGACGGGGGCTCGGTTGTGGCGCGGGCGTCCTCGCCGGGGGCGCGAGAATCGGCTGAGTCGGCACGCGCGCGTGTGTGTGTGTGTATTGAGAGATCGGGAGAATTGGGGGCGGGGAGGTGCTTAGGGACCCGGCGCCAAGTGCCTGCGCCGCGAGCGTGCTAATGACATTAGGCGGCGCGCGAGGGCGGGGCGTGGGCGGGGGCGGCGCCGATGGGTTACAAATTACAAAGCGCGCGCTGCGTGAGAGGGGCGATCGGCAGGTATCGGCAGGTGCTCGCTCTCACGAGGGCGCCCTCCCACGCGCGCCGGCTGCCGCTTCCCTCTGCCTCGGTCGCACGCGCCTGGTGTTCGCGGGCAATCTCTCTTCCTGTAGGAGTCTTTACAGTTCTCGTATATCAATCCTCAAATTTCTTACTAACCAGACGAACGTTTTCCAACCCCTTTTCGTAAATATGTTTCGGACAAAATGATATTAGTAACATTTCTTCAACTGATTTTCAAATTTAACGAGTTCATTTAAGTATGTTGCAATAGTATGATTAGAGATCACACACTTTAAAACTCTTTTTGTCAATAAGTTACGACTTTTATTTGATGTTCATATATTATTTACGCTGGTAATTCTTGCACAAAATGGTTGCAGTCTACAGCCAGGAACTATTCAATAACGCTAAGGTTAATATTACGTATTACACTAAGTTTAATTCTCTTAATCATAAATAATATATTTCCAAGGCAATTTCTGTTTGCAATGTAGTTGAACATGCACAAGAATGAACAAATAAATATTAATTGACAGTACCAATTTGTTGTATCTGATGAAAATTGTGATCTGATAAATTTTAAATCTAGTGATGTGAACACTTATATTGCATAATGTATCAGAATATTTAACCAGAAACATTTGCAATTTATATTACTTAATATCAATTTTGATTCCAATAATGTCGAGCGATTTGTGTGCTCTAGTCATCCTTCATCTTAATCAAAAATCCCGAATACTTTATTAGCTCACGATCCTTCAAATTTCCAGGCCTCTAAATGTTGTACATCGACAAACTTTTACTTACACTATAACGTATAGAAGAAATGGTTCCACGCTATTGCGTGACCTGTATTTAACCAAGAGATGTCCAGGGGGCGGTGCAGGGCCCCCTAAACATTTTGCCCCCATCGATCTCGGCAGAGAGCGCGAGCAGCGACGACGACGACGACGTGGGCATTGGCGGCGGCGGTGGCGTCCGCTCCGGATCTTGTAACTGGGATTACAGCGACGACTCGGTCGGACCTGTAACGATCTCGGGGCAGCGACGGCGGCCGGGCGGGCGCGCCTCGCCCTCACGCTTTTCGTCCCGCCGTCGTCCCCACTCTCGCCGCCGCGGCCCCGCGACGTCGCTAAGAAGCTTATTGGCGCGTAGGAGGAAAAAATAAATACCCTGCAGCGAGGATTATTTTTTTATAAACAAGGCTGCGATTGAGGGCCGCTCTCGGGGACGGCGCAGGTCTCTGCGCGAGCGGCGCCGGACGCGCAGGCGGCGAAAGCGCGCGGACCTGGAGACGGAGGCGGGACCAAGGGGAACGCCGGATGGAGAAGAACGCCGTTTCTCAACTTTTACCGAGGCGTATCACAACTTTTTTATTTGTGCGTACTCCGTGAGTAGTATTTGTGTTTTTAGAATATACTTACGTAATGACTCACATTACGACCATCCTTTACTTTAGTATAGAATGACCATGCTATAATACGAATGTCAATTTAGTAGAAAATAGTGGATATTTGGAAGTTGTGTCTCTAATTCTTTTATATACTCATTTTCGATTCACTTTTCTTATCCAATCGAAATTCGGAATCTCTAATCTCGATATGATTAATAATTTGATGAATGATTTATTTCTTTTTACTTTCTCGTCCTTAAGAAGGTACTTCTTAAAAAGAAAAATTTATGAAAAACTGCGGGAAAAACTGGCGACTTTTCGGCAAGAAAAGTCTTATTGCCGGACCCTCTTAATAAAAAAGTGTATAAATCCAGTAGCTAAATTTAGAAAAAAATATCTCTAACAAGTAGTGTAGCTAGAATCCATATTTTATGGGTCCTGGATGCTGAAAAATTGAATGACCACAAAACGTCTATCCGTCTGTCTGTGAACAACGCTAGCTGTTATACTATTCAGCGGCGCTAATATGCCCCAAACAATCTGGCTGATGTTGCGGCCCCGTTTATTTGAAACCTAAATTTTAATTTTTTGTTTGCACTTTACGTGAAGCCCCACAAACACATTCGAAATTTTTAAAAAAACACTACAGGGTTTTGTTTGAACTTCGTTATTGAATAGTGTAAAGACCGTTTAAGAGAATGGTGAAGGTTATATCTTCGTTTCAACCACAATTGTTTCTAAAATTGCCAGAGTTCAGACGTTTTATTTGGAAATCACAAATATTAAATATTGAGGTTTTCTCCCTTAATGAAATATGTTCTTTAAAGATAGATTTTGAAATAAGGTTGAGTACATGTTTTGAAAATTTTATGCAAAATTGGCGTAATTTTGCATGAAAATACAGGCGAGACAGAATGTGCTGTTTTAGCACCACTATCTCTTTTAAGATCTGAAAGTTACGTCGTTTTTCTATATTATGATTTTATTTATTATTTAATTATTTAAAGATAAGGAACGCAAATAAATACTTTAATAACAATTACGTATCTGTCATTTTGAAAGACGTTGTTTATCTCCTTTTTAAGGTGACTTATGGACCCTGGGCTTCTGGAAACGTTAAAGAAAGGACTGTGTAGGATGTATGTAGATAAATGACAGTTCTGATATTTCTGTAATATAATATAAATTATTATTACATATCAAGAAGTTTTCATTGAGCTTAGTTACGTTGAATATTTGGAACAACACTCATGTTCATTAATTTTATAAGATTTTTTAAATTTTCCTGGAAAAACAGTAATAACTTAATGTGATGTTGGGGAGGAGAAGTCAAATTCACACACGTTTACATCAACCTTTTTAAATCTATTGATAAAGTTTTCTTTCAAAATTTTGCGGTTATACGTATTTACAAAAGTTTTTGGGGCTTATTATCTTTTCCTTCGTAAAATCACTAATCACCTAGATGTAATTACTGTAGTTAATTCTAAAAGATGTCTGTAAATCACAAGCACAAAGGTTTGATGCCGGTACAGCTTTTGCGACGGTGGAGGGTGTTAATAACGAAAAGAATTTCTCTTTTTCCTCTTTCAGATCTCAGCATACTGCCCTTACTCTCCCCCTCGGCTACAACTACACTACCTTATAGACTGTCGGAAGCTTAACTGAACTTTTAAAGTGGACACTAATTAAGCAGGAAAAACAAAGGGTGGATCAAAAATTAAGTCACGCACAGTGAATTAACAATTGTAAACTTTCCTTAAACTGATTTTTTAAATTCTCATTGTAGATATTACAAATGAGTAAGTGTGGTTGTTGTTAGATTGATTTTAAATTTTCTCTTGTTATAAAATGTGCCAACATTATGGCGTACAACCAATATAAGAAAAAAACATTAATTTTATTCATTGGCCAATACTACTGAAATAAAATAGAATTCTTACTGTCATGATCAAACATATATCAAATTCGAGCGCACACTATTGATTTAGCAAGTATGTAACTTTGCGATTTATTTCAATTTTAGCGGTCACGAAATAATCGCCACAAAGACTCTGAAGAGATTATGTGTGATGGAGGTGAGGCCAAGATTTGCAATCATGCGCAAGCGCTAAACAAAGTCGCAAAGGGTGCGGCTGCTTTGATACAGAGTGCTCCTGGAGCCTTCCATTATGTTTAGGAAAGAGATACCATTCGGAAAGAGAAGGAGGGACGCGCTCCACACATGTCGGTATCTATTAATTCCGTCATTTCCACTACTGCATATAATTCACACACAATAGAGGTTGTTTCCCTCCTTTTCATCTGGTTTTTGTGATATCCCTTTTCTTCTTTCCTTTGTTTTTCTCAGTTCTTACTCATTCTTTTCCGCTCTCCCTCTCACGTTCATGGGAGGAGACCTTTATATCCCTTTCTTTCTCTTGTATAATTTACACAGCATAACCGATACAATGAAGGGTGAAAAGGAAGGTTGAAGGCACGGGCAAAAACTGAAAGATACAGATGGGGAAAAGCGAGATTCGCTGTGCGAGCAGGGATAAAAAAACGCCAACCCCGCCTTCATAATATGAAAGGAATAGAGATACGCCTATAAAAACACAGACAGACACGAAATATTCAGAAGCAAGGAGGAGATAGGATCCCCGCGCGGCGGGTTTTATGTACGATATTGGGAAAAATCGCGGAAAGAGAAAACGCTAAGCTGTCATTTGCAGCAGTGCCTCCGCCGCCGCCGCTGCCGCCCCTGTCCCGCCTCCCTTGGCGGCCGTGTTGCTCCAGCCGCCTCCGCAGCCTTCACCCCCACCGCCCGCCACCTTTGCTGCCGTTGCTACATTTGCTTCCGTCTCCTCTGAGCCTGCAGCGTTTGCCAGCATTACCTCCGTTGTGTTGCTACCATCTCTACCTCCGCCGTATCTGTCATACATGCCATTTCTACGGCATCCTTCCCACAATCCGTCCTGAATTCTATGCGCCTTCTTCCTTTGCTCCCGGACTTAATCCTGTACGTCGGGATCTCAGAGTCGGCCATTGTCGTTGCCATTTATACTCGTATCTAACCATTGTCGCAACCATTGCCGGACTTCATATCGCCACAGCCTACTTCCAGCTTTGTAATACAGGCGTCTTTCGTACTCGGTAAATTCGTACTTTTTCGTAATCTCTACTATTTCTTCATTATCACTAGAGTAACACGCCAGTAGTAATAATTTTCATGCTTAAGTCATCATTTTCAGAAGTAAAACTGAGACATCAAAATTATTCATGGCATTGACTTCACTGTTTTTACTTTTCTACGTTTCATTCCGTTGTCAACCATTTCCACCACTTTAATACTTCAGCTTTATTTTCCACTTCTGCAGATATGGCATCTCCATCTGTGTTCTCTGAGTCTGTACATATGCATTGCCTCTAATCAGTCACTGTTCCTTATTGTAACTGCTCTGCCCCCATCTCACCTTGCCCATTCCGATGCTTTCCGTCCCATCACCACCTACTTTAACCGGACATCATCTTCGTGATCTCTATTTTCCCCCACGTTTTCTTCCAACGTCCTCCCCCAGCCATTGAAGCATTTGCACTTCCACTATCCTCCTACAACACCTCCCCTGGCCTGCTGCTGCTTCTCTCTCACCTTCCATCCCCGGACTCTCCCCATTCCCTCGCCGCCCTCTGCCGACTGCCAGCCGCCACTTCGCACCGTCCTCCGGCCCTCGTCCCACTCGCCTCCCGCCCGCCACCCTTCCAGCCGTTCCTGCCTCTGCCCGCTCCCAAACCTTGCCACACCTCCATCCCCTCGGCCTCTCCCACCTTCCCGCCCTTCCGCCCCCGAGGGGCGAGGCGGCATTTTTATCAAGTTACGCGCCTGCGGGCCGCCGCGCGTAGACCTCTGTCTTGCGCCTCCTTTCCACGCGAAGGGGTGAGCGCTTCGTGGCTCAGCCCACGTGGCACTACGTACGGCGCCATACTGAAAACAACGCCAATTTTAAGCTGTCTTGTAATACACGAGTTTTCTAATTAATGTAATTAAAATGTGTGGTTAAATTTGAAAAAAAAATTAATGTTGACAAGGATGAAACATTTTAACTATAATATAAGCGTCATTACGATGTAAAAAAGAATTCTTTTAGACGTACGACAGACATTTTTCTAAAATTCTAATAGAAAGTTCAGTAACAATGTATTTGTGTTTGCTTCAGTGTTATTTATTGATTTATGTGTTGCCTTTTTGAAGTGATAAGATGTAAGGTTGAAAAATATAGAAATGACATTTTAAAAATCGTAATATAATTGAAAAATATATTAATAATTGTGGGTAGAAACAATAAATAGTTTTCTTACGTTTTAATGATCTTGTATCATATAACTATATGATTTTATATCATGTTTTAAAATAAACTACCCAATGTAAATATCATGGAAACTGAGCAGTAAATATTCATAAAAACGCATTAGAAATAAAATTAAGATTCTCAAATTAACATCAGCTCTTTAATATTCAATTAACATCAATCCATGCAATGCATTTCAACAATGCATGAGAAGAAGCAAAGCAATGCAATGCAATAATTCAATAGCATTGCTCGGTAGTGTTTATATAAAATTATCATTGAAAATCGATAGTAAGGTGACAACTAAAGTTTACCGTGACTAGATGCTATCCAAGAGTTAATTTAATACTGTACAATTTTCTGTAGTGTTTGATAAACATTTACATATTATATTCTTAAAATTCAAGCTGTCATTTCTTTTAAAAATATGCAATGAAATTCATTGACATTTTAAACCGTGAATAGTTTTTATAATATTTACTTGTTCTCATTTTGAAATCATATTTGGTTATCTTTTTTTATTCTGTTCTTCAGTAATGATTTAGTAATCGTCATTTAACTACTCCCATCTCCGTTTCGTAAGATCTCTTTCACCCTCAAATAAGCCTTCAAGGACTTTATGCCTACATCACCGACGCCGACTGTACAGCTGACACTAAACCAAAATGCAATGAATTCCTAATGAACGATTAGGTAAAGCAACGCAGAAACAATGACGCTACACAATGCGTGCTTCCACGCGCGCGCGCGCCTACGCGTCTGCCGTTCAAACAGCATCTCTAATGAAGAGTGTGAACAAATACAAGACTCTCCTCGCGCCCCTCCCTCCCCGCCACGCTCCGTTCCGCGTCCTGCACTCCACATTTCTCGCCTGCTGAGTCGTCTCAGTTTCCGCCTCTTCCTCTCGCAAAGCCATCTGCTGCACGTTTGGTGATGACGAATTTTCGACCCTGTTAGCTGTATTGCTAGGTCGAATATGCGGCGGCGATGGTGTAACGGTTAGCGTACTGGACTGTTGTACCCAAGTTAGCGGGTCGTACGCCTTCCTTCGGAGGGGAAGTAAAGCCGGCTGTCCCATGTTCGTAGATTTACTTGCATGTAAAAGATCCTCAAGCCTAAATGACGCCTCTGAGCTAAATTCAAATCGCCTATTTCTCGCCCAAGAAATACCTCCTTTCTCTCCTAGTTGGTGAAAGGAGCGTAGCGAAATTTGCGTGGTCAGACGGAAGAGCGGGCCTGATGGCCCGAGTCTCGCCACGTAAAATAAGGCAAATTCAATTCAATTCAATTTCTGTCGCCGTCTGGAGGAGAATTCTAGGGGCCGGCTGCACTGCTCGGTAGTTTTCCGCAATTAACTTGGTTGTTGCCGAAATAATATCCTAAAAAATTGGTCATGTGCGGGATATTTTCACCCTTAGCGTTGTCCGCTCCTCTTCCCTTACTAGGGAGATTTTTGTAACAAATGACTGCTTTGACAGCTACTGCTGAAAAAATAACGCGGGTTATGTCCATGCACGGAATTCGCCAACGTGTTTCTTTCGATATCTCGTTAGCAAATTGTTTTCATCACCATCTCTTGCAATGGCATCGCTCTACATGTCATGACTCGTTAATTTCCCGACCGTTCTCTTCTTAGACGAATTCTTTCGTATATACTCACATGCACTATACTACTACGCGTGTCGGGAGGTCAATCGGGGACTTCGAGGTTATCCTGGATGGAGCGGAGTCTCAGTGAGGGAGATAGCTGTAGAAGAAACCCTGAATGCCGACATCTAGATCGGCACAAATCTCTCGTTGTAATTAAAATTCAAACCAACTATCGTTGTATTTTTTTAAAGATGGTGTACTATGTGGCATTGAAATCGGGTACATCCCACGCGTGTGCTCACAGTTTCGTCTATAAACAACGCAATTATCTTATTATGCACCATGCAATTCCTTTTCTTAGATGAACCATCTGCACCTGCGGTAGTGACAGAAAAATATAGGTCGCAAAACATTCATGAGGGTTGCTCATTAAACTCATTGCAGGTCAGCCACATGCAAGCCAGGAGTGTATTAGACGCGTATTCCACCGTCATTGAATTGATTCATTAAATGATTGACTGATGTTTTCAGGCTCGATAACTGCTGTAGACATTAGTTCCTTTAATGTAGTGAGTGTTTTATAGCGGCATGTGACGATGTTCCTCCCTCACTGAATACTCAGAGCCGGCGTCGAATTATACATTGGCTTGCGGGAAATGTTCCTCTCCTGGTATCTCTCCCACCGTGGCCCCACTCCAGCCACGACAAGCTCCAAATCGCCGACTGGTCTCCCGTCATGGTGGTAGTGTAGCGATTTGTTATCAGAAAAACTCGTATTGTCTGGCCATGATAACAAAAAGGTTCATAAACCTTGCTGATATAAGTACAAAAGTATTTCTCCTGAAATATTGTGTTGTCACGTATTATATTATGGGTAATTGATACCGAAGAATTGGTTGGAGTCAAAGCTTCGGGTGGCCGTCTCGCCGTCGTCCGTCAGTTAATATGTCCGCCCGTCTGTGGGCAATGCTAGGGCCTTCAGACGATATTATGCAAAAGTAATGTTCCCCCACCGATCGAGTCGAACTCAAGACTTTGCAAATTTGAAATATATATTTTGGAGGTACGTTACTTGATGCTCGAACGTTTGTAGACTTTACTGAAAAAAGTATTCATTTCTTTCAGACATAGAAAATGTACGTTTATAAAAATGACTCGAATCCTATTTTCGTCGAACTCCAAATTTTCAAACAATGCAAAAGTTAACATTTTTTTCGGCGACTTCCTACAACTACAATATTAAAAAAGAAACTTTCTCGTAATGAAATCTGTTCTTCAAAATTATATCGTTAAATATGGTTGTGCACATTTTTTTCAAAATATGAATAGGGCTCATGTAATTTTGGGTAAAATAAAGGGAATTGAAAATAAATTATCTAAAGCGGCTCCACATTTTTTCTACAATATTTCTCGGATTTTGCTAAGTATGCCGATAAGAATGGTGACGGTTCGATTTTTGTTGAACTCTCTCAAATTTGAAAATTTTAATGGTTACAAATAATGCAAGGGAAGGGGGTACTGTTAAGGTACCAGTTTTGTTAATCTACTCTTCTCTAGTAGTGCTGTAAATGATTTGACGTACAGTATCCGTCCATGTTTTCTGCTTCTCCCACAATAAGCTTTATATTTCTTGTTCTTACTAATATTTCTTGTTGTTACATTAGACTGAAGAAAACATGTTTGTTATGTTACCTTGAAAGGTCAGAAATTAGTCACTTTGACGCATCATAAAGTTCCCTTTAATTTGAAATTACATGATAAAATGATAACAAGTATTAATTTCCAAATAATTGATTTAAGTTACTTCATACCTAGTCTATTGAAGTTATATGTGAATCAGGACGATAAGTACATTCCTGCAAAACTGTCAAAGATTTCTGAATGCATTTTTTCCTGCTTTTTCAGAACAATAACCAATCGGTTTAACACTTGATTAAAAAAAATGTTTACTTCATATAGATACCTATTAATGAGCTTTAAATGTGAATCTCGATATTATTATTTCAAGATATATTCTTATTTCAGTTACATTAAGTCAGTAAATTCCAAATGTCTTGTGCAGAAAAGATTTACGATAAATTATTTTTACTTGTCTAGTTTTGATGTGTCATGTCCAACACGTTTTTCAATATTTTTGATAATTGTAACTGAAGATGTAAATTACATATATAAATTAATAACAATTCATTGGAAGAGTTTATTTAAATAATTTTGACGCTAAAAATAAATGTTAATATTGTCTGGTTTGTCACATATATTTTGATTTTGTTGTGTAGCAATTTGCTGATGAAATGTGAACTATTTTGCAGATACAGTTCACATCATAACATTTTGATGTAATTAATTACCAATTTTAATTAATTCAAAAAACGAAGAGGGTAATTCGAGCTGGGATGTAATTAAATTCAATTTCCATTCCATTGAACATGACTTGTTTTATTGTCTCTTAAAAATAACATAAACCAATTTGGGATATTAAAGGGATGATTTTATTTGTCATGTCGCGTTTTACAATAGATCGCACTACGTTTCGTAAATCGTGGATCATGGGGAATACAAGGAGAAGGTATTAAGTAAAATGAAATAAATGGTATTAACTGCAACAAACTATTCAGTACATACGAAAGACACGGACATATTACTGTCCTCAATGGAGTGAAACCTTCAAAAATATCTAAGGCCCATATGGACTGTCTACAAAAATGATTTCCAACTTCCTCTGTTCCAAAATTTTGAACTTAATACCTTTCTCTTGAATATTCATTATAGTATCTCTCATTAATTCTTGTTCACGCGAAAACTATAAAAAATGAATGTTTTCTTTTAAATACAAGCCATTCGAAGCGAAAAAGTTTCTTAAAATTTGTTATCAACCTTTAACTATTACTGATAGTTATTGTAAAGGTATATTTCTGTTAACGATTATCTTTATTAATGTCTATCGTTTGAAACGTAAGTAATCTGCAAAATTTATCTCCTCACAGAAGCATTTTTATATACTTTAATATAAATTGCCCAATGCGGAATCTCAAGAGATCAATATTTTTTCGGTAATGGTTATGACTCTCCATTATGCAATTTCATTCTGTAGAATTTATGTTTGGCAGGACCGCACTTTTTATTCACGTGATACAGATTTATATATCCTTATTCTGTAATATAAAAATGTAATGAAATCGGAATATTATTAATAACAGAAAATGACTGTATTCCCGTATACGGTTAACTAGATTTGCAATATATTTATGAGTCCATAATATAACACTAGTCAGCAGGCCTGGTGAGCCCAAATAAGAGTTTTTCGAAAGCTGTGACCATTAAGTGTTCGTGACATGTGACCTTCTCACAGCCTCATGAATTGCATCGACAGCAACAATTCATTAGTAATATAATTCCACGTCCGATTAAAGAGATCTGAGACGGTTGATAATATTCTACACATCACCTCGGCTTACAAATAAATAAAAGATTGGCCAAGATGGGCTTCCTCAGAGAAGTGGATGGATGCCACCTCTGTGCTTTCTATGAAAGGAGGTTCGGGTGAGAGGTCGTCGAGGTAAAGGAGAAACATGGGTTACTCCTTGTGCAGTTGTTGAGGGGGGAGGGGCGTGTATCAGAGACGTCCAGGATGGATGTCGCTGAGACCGAAAAGATAATAAAGATTTCTTTTAAATGGACCAGTCACTAATATCTGTTGTAGAGCTCAAACGTGTGAGTGCTGAGAAGCAATTACAAGTTTATGCAGATATGCAATGAAATAATATTTTTTTAAAAAGACAATTCTGTGCCAAACTTTAGGAATTGCATCGTGATGTTTATACAATTGGGAGCTAGTGATGATCCTGAGAGGGTCGTGAGTCCAAGTACGCTCTCTCTCTCTCCCCTCCCTCTCTCTCTCTCTCTCCCCCTCCCTCTATCTATCTCTCAATGTATCCCTGTATCTCTCTTTTTATTACATTAAAACATGGAGGTTCAGAAATACTGTTAAACCATCAGTATTTAATACCTTAATCACACTTTATTAAAGAACTAAAACAACAGCAAATAAAATATTTCCAGTAAAATTAATTTTCAAAACTATAACATAAACAAATAAGATTAAAATGTTTAAATGTATCTCGAATTAATGCTTTTTTCAATTGCACATGTAAATTAACTTCTTCAACAAGCGAAGGAATTATTATTGAATAGAGTAAAGAAATGGAAGTGAAGAGAAGTTATGAAAATCACGCACAATTATGTTGTTTTATTTTAAGTTAAAGAGAGGGGAGGGTATAGAATTTATGTGCATTATAACATTAATGCAATGTATCTGACCTGTTTGATTGAATTCGATAAAGAATTTATATCCACCAAAAATTCCAAATATATTTCTTTTTGGAGAGTTAAGTAATTGCATTGATTGTCTCTGAAGAGCCAGGGATTCAATAAGCCCTCTCCACAAAGACCTGTATATTAACTTCAGCCATAATCAAATAAAGTACGCCGAATAAGGCATCTTCGACTTTTTATTAAAAACAGAAAATTGGAGAGCAGTGTAGGAAGATGAAATGGTCGTTGTAGCGTTCTATAATGCCCGATAATGTAATAAAATTTTTTAGAAACCATAAAATTGAAGAAATCCCTTTCCACATTCAATAAATTCTTTAATTTCGTTCCCGTCCTCAAAGAGGACCGCTTTGACTGATGTCATTTCCACGGAATTATTTGCATCTCTTTATCTGTCCTGCGGCTTTACCAGCCAATCCACAACCCTCGCGTTCGCCCTCCCACTTTCCTCGTCTCTACCAACCTCACGCCACGACTTTCTGCGTCTTCTTTGAGAGCAATCGAGTAACGTTACGAACAGCGTTTGGATTCTACCAGCCCTGCGGGAAAGTTTTCGGTGCTTGTGATTGAATTTATAGATTTCGGTGAACATCTGCGATCTTCCGTGGATTTTCCTACGCTTCCATGAGTTTCTTCCACTCGAAGAAGTAGATTTGACTTCAAATTTTTTGCTTGGTATAAAAATCAACATAAGTCAGAGAGGAACGCTGGGAGAAAGACGATTTAAAAAAAAATCATGTTCTGTAGTATGTTCTATATAGGGAGATCCTTATAAAATTGTGATTATTAAAATCTTCTTCTTTATTATTATTATTATTATTATTATTATTAATACCATTATTATCAATGTAGAGGAAAAGAAAATGCGTATGATTTTTAAATAGATATAATAGTTTATTTTTAAAAAGAAATAAAGTACTTTGAGGGGAAAAAATGGATTTCTGATGACGTACGTACACACTCTATCATGGTAGCAGAAATTGAATCGAATCGCAGAAATTAAACTATTCAATAGAAATATTTAGTTTAAATAAGTGTTGTAGAATACAACCAAACAAATATTATTTCTATAATATGAATCTTTATTTTTCTAAAATAATTTCTGAAAAATTATTTATACTTATAGGATGATACTCACAGTATTACTGTATAATGACTTGTAAGCTGTAGAAAAAGGTTATTATAAGTGCATTATACGAATCGTCATGAAAATGTTATTAAATTTTCTTTCAGAAATGGTCTTCTACAGAGATGACACGAAGATTACCAATCACAAAGGTGTTATTGCGTAAGTATACAAACCTTTACACTAATACAATATGTATTAAATTGTACTGTATACTTAAGTGTGTAAAAGTGATTATATGAACGTGCGTATTCACAGCAAAACCATTGACAATAAAACTAGACATCGTTGAAGTAGTCATCAACGCACAAATAGTATTGTTTTCATGCTTATTTACTACCGCGACATATTGGTTTATCTAATCACTGATTAGACCGGCTTATGACGTGATTACGTGGAGTGTTAATGAATAGTGTAATCATTACACAATTGAATGGTTTAGCTCATCAGTGTGTGGGATTTATTTTCGCGAGTAATTAGAAAGCAATTAAAATGAGATCACGTGACCGGAATAGATTCTCCTAAATTACTTACAAAGTAGTTTCTGTTAATTAGGTAACTATAATGAGCGAGTTCGGAGCTCTAGACTTATTTGAAAGCTGGCAATTCACGATCGGCCTCGTTTCACCCTTCGTATTCCGCATACATAAAACATTTTCCTATCAGCTGGTTGCCGAAATGGGGCACCAAGAGAAGGAGAAAATCACTTTTGAAGCTATCTTTCGTTGTATGTTGACACCCACAGTGAAAACGAATATTACGCATTGAAACATATGTGTTATTATGTAATATCTCGCTTTCCTTAAAAGAAACGTGCACATTTTTACAAATGAAGTACTTCTTGTATACTTTTCTGGTAGGAACTATGACGACTATTTTTTTCATCCTAAATATGTTTTGCGAGTAGAGTGCAAGTAGTTCGTGTGATAGGGTGCAATACCTGTGATCAAAATTACAATATTTAGTGCTTTAAATAGGATTTTAGAGTAAGGTAATGGGATAAATTATCTGTGGGAACATACTACAAGTACATAAAATCAACGTTAAAGTTAGATGTTTTGTAATCTATTTTTAAAATGAATTAAGCGCTCTCTTGAAAAATAAGAATATAATTTTTCAATATGATGATATGCTTGTATATCATTTTATATGTTATTTTAAACGTTAAAATAATTATTTGAAAATGAGTTGGGTAACATTTTGGAGATCGTGTTTCATTGATAAAGTCTTGTGGTTTGTTAGTGAGCAAAACCTTTTGGACGAAACTTCTCTATGGATCATAGTAATGGCTTTTAATACAATTTAAGGATTTTGGCTTAGGCCTGATTTGATTGTTGTCATTATTTTGATAATCAAACATTATCTGCCGATTTATTCTTGAAAACTTAGTCACTTTCCTGCTAGTTATTGCTACGAATGGTAAAATACACCCCCAGACAAAATAGAGGTCCGAGGGGTTATAACAAAATACTTAATTCGTGAACAATTAAAACGTAACATTGTAGAAGTTTTGAATATTGTTTTATTTGTTATCCACTTTGAAACATAGTTTACTGACAATATAAATAATTAAATTCAATTCGACGGTGTTTGTGTAAAGAGAGTTAAGTAATAAAACTGGGTTTGAAGAAAAGAGGAAATAAAATTTAGTGCAATCTTGTAAAGCGTTGAATACTCTTACAAAAATTACGTTATAATTGCATATTTTTGATGTAGATAATCTAAACTTACTTTCACCTATGTATGCTTATTGTGCAATATGAGTTTTGAGATTATATTTTTTATTTTATTGATGCTCACAGTCTTAGTAAAATACATCGATGGAATGAATAATTTCACTTTGTCAATTCTGTGTTGTGAACTAAATGATAAAAGTAACTTCACATTTTGTTATATAATTAGAGTAGCATATTATGAAGTATTATTTACTGGAAATGAAACGTCCAATTCAATTTGATCAATTGTTGTGCAGATTAATGTTTCTCAGAAACATTCAACGTAAGGTAATGATTATGTGATATGTAGGAGTAAATTAATGTGACACCAACTTACGAGATTTGTATTATTTTTTTTTTGTATCTTGATTTTTCTTTTCGGAGAAAATTCAACACTCATTGTATTCTTATTCTTCTTTCGAATATGTTCTATAAGCACTTTGTAAAGCGCTTATTGGTATTCGTTCGCCTGTATGCATGCTACAAAAATATCGCAGTTCGAATATTTTAACATGTTATATGAGTAATGTATATTGAATTTTACACCATTATCTTTACGTCCAAACTAGTTAACACGAGAACAAGGTTTTTATTGACAAGGGAGATGGATTAAGATTAATTTAGTGTTAGCATTATATGAAGTGTGTATTATTTTTATATTTTCTATACACAACAAATATATTAAGATTATTTTGGTGCTATTTCTTTTAGATTGCGACCCAGAAGTAGGTGAACATAATCATTACTTAATGTATGTGCTGCACTTTTTCCTTATGTGAAAGATGTAACCTGCACTCATTTCACATTATATACTGTAAATTTGGGCGAATCATCATTACCTCAAAGAGGTTCTTTGTTTCTTCCTTTGATAATTTTTATTTCAATAAAATCTAGGACACCCAGAACATACAATAGAATTTCAGTTCTTGCTTTGCTAGTTCAACCGAGAACTCTGTAATGAACGATATATATGAACATGTTTTACATTTCTACTGGAATCGTCCAACATGTTAAAACTTTCAAGTTCAACATGTTTAGAGTTAATATGCTAAATAGGGGATGTGCGACACATTACTATATGTGTATGTGTTGATGTTAATAGTTAAGTTGTATAGACGTGGCTTTAGGAAATAAGAATTTTCATGTTCAACATTCATTCGACAAGTTGGACAATGGTTTTCTTCTTTTCATATTTAGTAATTGAACCCGTTGAATAACGTTTTGTTTCTTTTTTCAGTTTCTAAACATTTATAAATTTTATTTTTTCTTTAAAATATTTTGTTAATTCACCAAAAATGCCAGCGGCTAATTTTGAACATGTTAAGAGAAATGAATAATGGAATCACTACAAATATGATTTTGCCATGTACGTTTTTCGCATGATGATGTTAAATGTTAAGTAATAGACACATGCCATTACGATATAAGAACATTAATATACTGAAGTTCGTCCAGTTGAACATGTTTTTTTTTTATTTTCAGACATTGAAATTTGACCCGTTGAGCATATTTTTGTTTGAGTTTCTAAATTTTGTATGTAATTTATTATTTTGTTAACACTCCAAGAAAGCCAGCGGTTAATGTTCAACATATTAAAAGTTAACATATCGAGTAATGGTATCGCAACAAAAATGCCCATGTCGGGTATGTATTTAACATGTTGATGTTAAGTGTTAAGAGGTATAGAGACGTTTTTTTAACACTCGAAGAAAGCCATCGGCTAATGTTCAACATAATATAAGTTAACTTGAATGATGGAATCGCAAAAAAAATATACGTAATGTATGCACTTCACATGTTACTGTTAAATGTTAAGAAATAGAGAGGCGTGTTGTTAACCCCCGAAGAAAGCCAGCGACTGACGCGCGTGGGCGGAGGCCGGGCGGAGGCGCACGAGGGCGGGCGAGGGCGAGCGGCCGGGCGGCAGGCGCGAGGCGCTCTCGCGGCGAGTGTCCGATGACAGGCGGCCACCGGGAAGAGACGGCGGCGGCGGCGGCAGAAGCAGCCCTGGTAGGCTGGGCGGTATTGATCTGCTCGCCTTATCCTAGAGCTGCTGCCGCCGCCTCCGCCGCCGCCTCTGCTGCTGCTGCTGCTGTTGCTACTGCAGTACTATTAATTACCGTACTGGGAGGCGGAGGAGGAGCCGGCGGCGGCGCGTGAGGAGGAGAAGCAGGACTAAGAGGACGACGAGGACGAGAAACACGCCGAGGAGTAGGCGGCGGCTGCGGCGGCGGCGGCGGCGGCGGTGGAGGCGAGATGCGCGGGGTGACATCTGCCGGACAAGCGACGTACTAGCCGCCCAGCCTCCCTGCTCCTTGGGGCTGTCAGTCCCCTGGGCGCCGCCGCCGCCTCAGCCGCGGATGGAGAGCTTCGCTGCTCCGGGGCGCCCTCTGCCTGCCTGCTCCGGTCGGTCGCGACTATTGGCGGCACCGTCACAATATTATTTAGTCACTCTGATAATCTAGAAAAGATAATAGGTTGAACAATTCTGTTAACTATTTTGTTGAAGCTTTAAGCAAACCCAAAATCAAGAACAGATGAATTGATCTTATATTCTTATACAAATCACATCTCTATAAATATTCCTATTTTAAGATACTGGCAGCAGTATTGCTTCAAAAAATTTACGTTGGGTTTATATATCTACGATAAAATTATAGAATTGAAATATAACAGTGGTACGAGAGATAGATGCACGCATAATTTTTTTACTCCCGGGGTTATTTCAATATGTTTGTGGCTTGCTTATTGCATGGTCTGATTTCATCGCGATCCAGGACTTTCCATTTTTCAAATAACATACTAAGATTCTGGTAATAGATAAAATTGAGGTATAGTGGGTTTGCATGTAACTAGTATCATGCAGCTTTGTGAAACACTGACATACGGCTCTTATTTTGTTTTCTTGGTGTTGGCCGCGTGTTATATAGTAATTGAATAGTCAAAGATAGAATGGGGCGTTTTTGAGTACAGAAGTTATTCCATTCGAATCGAGTCCTGCGTTTTAAACAATTACGCAAACAGCGCTGTTTGTCTCAAGAAATACATTTTCTTAATGTATATTTTACAATTTTCTTCTCGGAAGTGTTATTTACTTTTTATTCTTTGACTTACTGACATTAGTGCTGACGATAATAATACATCACAAAATATCTCATTTGATAGTAATTTGTATCCCACGGCATTATTTGGCATTTTTATGATATGATTTAAGGAGTTTTTATTATATACATTCCCCGTACGTAGAATCTGAACTCGTTTATTTATTTGAAACATTGGAAGCATCTATTTTATAACTGTTCTCACTCTTCAATTGTTTAGCAATTTCGTTAACTTTTAACAATAATTTTGGCAAATATTTATAATATTTTTCTGTATTCATGCGTTATATACTGAACTGGTTAGATGAAATAAAGTTATAATTTAGACAACTATGTTTATTTTTTCCGATATACAACGTTAGTAATAAATTTTATAAAATTATCTGAGAAAACAAATGGCGTCCCCACCAAATATAGAAACGTAACATTTTTGTGAGATTCCCGTGTTTGAAAATTATACAATATGTCATGTAGTTTTAAGATTTATGATACGAAGGTGAAACTGACTAGCTGGATGTCGTATGGAAGAGCCAGTCGTGACCTCACTGTTTGAACGATCCAGATAACAGCGTAATATATCGAGCGCTAGAGTGCAATGTTAGGGTTGTATTGATGATTACTTTTCATGGAACTATTATGTTTAAGACAAGGTGGAATGACAAATGGAACCCGCTGTGGAGGGCATTGTGGTAGGTGATGTGGTGATGAAAGCTCTTAGTTCGTGATGGGAGATAGTAGAGCGAGAAGCCAATGACAAGTTATCAGAAGAATGGACTCGTGGTACTGTCCGACTAGAGAAATGGAAAAGGTGTTATCAAGAGATGGACAACTTGCAAAAAATAGAGCTGTCAGACCTGCTGGATCGTGGGATGGTTTCGGTTGGATCGATGGTTTTTGTTTCAATGTTGTTTTGTATGATAACCACATAAGCTGCGGGAATAGAGAAGTTATAGAACCTTCATGGAAAAGGAAAAAAGCAATGGAGATGGTGACAGAACGTAAAGGCAGAGTATAATAGTGCTAATGAAAACTTTTTGATACAGGCGGTATGTGGATTGGAATTATTGGGTACAATAGTACTACATAGTAACACATGTAATGATCGTAATATGATATTAGAGAGTTCGTAAGTGAGTTATTAAGTGAGCAGTAAATAAATGAATAGATCAATAAACAAATAATTAAACTATTCAATTATCAAATGAGCACATGAGGGAACGAATGGGAGTGGGTATACGCGAAGTAAGCATAGAGTTGATGGTGCGGCAGATCTACTGTGGCGCTGTTTCATTTCAGGTGATGAGAATGCTAAAATCTGGAAGGAGAATATGTGACGTCTGCGCTAGCAACAAAATAATTAGAAAGCGTTTAGTAGAATAGTAACTACTCGTCTTGCCTTCTGACGACAGCTTTTCTCTCTTCAGGGCTTTTTGCCTTAGCAGTACCATACGGTCTCTTTTCCTGCTGCTTTGATGCAATTGCGAGATCAAATAGGGTGAATTGTAGATTTCGAGAGGTTGAATGCTTTAGAAGGTAGTTTTAGTAATGGTTTAAATGCTCTTGATCTCGCCACGCAGTATCAAGTTCTTAATTCATAGATTGTTAAAACTAAAAAATCGAATGAAAATAGTGATACGACACCAGGTAAATAAGCTCTTCAATTGAATCTTGCAAGGGAGTTTAATGTTGCAATGTTATATTGCAGGGGAGAAGAGCAATGTAACATTAAAGTCAAGGTTTGAAACGAATGTATTAAACTTATGTTCAGCAGACATTTCTGGGGATAACTGAGAAGATTGTTAAGACCGAGCCCTGAAAATGGACTTATGGTGACTGGGAGTTTTCAGAATCATACGAGTATGTTGTGTGATTTTGTTGTCGAGGAAGAGCACGCTCAGTGAAGACGGAAGAACAGCAAAGGTGGTAAATATATTCAAGTGGCAAGAATAATGTTGGAGAGAAATGCAGGATGATACGATTAAGTTGAGGGACATCGACAGTGAAAATAACGAGAGTTGTAGAGACAATATGAGAGAAGTATAATATGTGATAACGAGTGAACGCAGGAAAGGTAGGGGTGGGGAGATGGGTGAGGAGGTGGATGGGGAAGTAGGTGAGGTGGACTGAGAGGTAGTAGGAACAATAGTGAATGCAGAGCCGGTTGAGATTCGAGGAATTGGCGACAAGGAAAGGGGAAAAGCAGAACTGGATTTAAGCGAAGAAGTTCAAGGTGTGATGTGATAAAATGATGTGGAGCGAACACAATGTAGACAGCTAGAAGACGCAACAGAATGGGAGCCGATGAATGAGAAGCATAGAAATGCGGAAGGACGCAAGGAAGATTGCAAGAAGGACATTACAAGAGGAGGAATGGTTTGAAATCGAGGTAAATCACGGGCGGAAACTGAACGAAGGAAAAAAATCGGTATTTTAACAGTGATACGAAAAGTCAGTAGTGAAAAAAATTATGTAACTGGTCATTCAGAAGAGGACCAAGGATATTTTAGGAACTGTAGGAGGAAGAGGAGATCAAGGTCGAGAAAACAGACACGAATAGGAAAGGTAAGAAGAAGATTGCAATTTTACTCGAAACACAGAGCGGATGGAGCTGTGGTGCTAACGGGGATGGCTAGTCCAAAGAGGAGCAATACGTTTTACGGAGAATGGTCGAGGGAGAGGCAGTTGGGAGTGAGAGAAACCGACTGTGAACAGGGAGTGTCAAATGTGATATGAAATGGTGTGTAGTTGTAAGGGCAGCAAAGGCAATGAAGAGGAGCAATGAGTTCTAGGGAGAATGGAGGAGGGAGAGGTGATTGTTAAGAGAAATGTGACCGTGAAGAGAGCGTGAACAGGGTATCAAGTGTGATATGAAATGCTGTATGGCAGTAAGGGCAGCAAAGACAATGATGATGGCTAGTCGAAAGAGAAGCAATACGATTTCGAGAGAATGGAGGGGGTTGTGGTGATTGGAAGTGAGAGAAACCGACTATGAACAGGGAGTACCAAGTGTGATATAAAATGTGAGAAGCAAAGGCGATGAAGACGGCTAGTCGGACGAGGAACGCGGAAGTCGCAGGCGGAGGGCGGGGCGAGGGAAAGGGTGTGGCGCGCCTATAGGGCCGCTTCGTGACAAACAGACGCAGATAATGAGCTCGATTTGGAGCAATCGCCGGGCGGAGCCCCCGGCGGGCGCGGTGAGGAACTGCGTGTCGATTGTGTGTATCGTTAGGTTCGCCCGCCCGCTAATACAAACTCTAAGCTTCACGTTGTCGATAACTTTATAAACTCGATACACAAGTTAAATTGGTTCCCCATTGATTTCCATTGTCCAAACCCATTAGTGCTTCGTACACGGCCAATATAGCCGCAATGGAAAGGCGGAATTTCCCTACCCCCATCTGTATGATACGAGGCTGTAACTCGACGGTGTCGCTCTCTCTCTCTCTCTCTCTCTCTCTCTCTCTCTCTCTCTCTCCGTACTATCCCTGACGATCAGGCGAGCTTCCCTCACAGGGAAGTTGTGAATATCGTAGAGGAGCGCTCCCCTTCCCCGAGTATTGAAAGGGATCGTGCTGCCTTGTGAGAGACCCGCCACGTTGTGTGCCCGTTGACGATTCCACCCTCCGTAATACAGCCAATGCAATAACTCCTGTAGTTGGAAACATGCAACGAAAGTATCGACCTTTTACTTATATATGAAGTTTTAAATTGGAACGTAAAAAAAGCGAAAACTAATTTTTTGTTCGAGGGATTTGAAAATAATCTACTTTTAGTTGTCAAAAATAATCGACTTAGGACCCTATTAAAACATCGTTCGTTCCGGAGTTCTTTTAAGTTGCTTATAGAGTTGTATTTAAATGAAAGGGTGCACCATTTCTTAACTTTGGTATGAAGTATGCTTGGCAATTTCAAAGTTACAATATTCCTGTTGCACTTCATATCATTCCAAAGTAAATCTTGAAAATTAAATTGATAGAGAATAAAAATTAATCGCATTTCATGTGTGGTAAGAATAATAAAAAAAATTGTTTTTCTACACTAATTAGTAAATAATGACAATTTACAAAACTGTTTCAAAGATTTTTGCTGTATATTATCTTATTACATGGTGGCGCTAGTTTTTGGATCTTTATTCTGAGAACTCAAACAATTAACGCGTTGAAATATCATAACATTTTTGATACAAGTTTATCTAGAAAGTACACCGTACACAATAAATAACCCTACATAAAAATTAAATTTTGCTTCTTTAGCACTTTCACTCAACTGTATATATTTTATCTCTTACGAGTCATTAAATAAATGAGACTAATTGGAGCCTGGTGTACAAAGAAAGGGTTGATAAAAAGGAAAACATAGATGACAAATTGCAAAATACTAAAAACGTTTCAATATTTAATTTTGGGATAAACATCTATTAGTACAAAACAGCTCAAATTATAAAACTTAAGTGATGAGGGAGTTTGAAGATACCTTTGTATACCAGAGTAGATAATGAAATTACAATTTTTTGTGTAATGTGACTGCATGAAAATGTCACCACCTCTTCTAATGTGAATATTTGTAATACATTTTCAATGAACAAACGAGGCAGAGAGTATTTAAGGCAGGAAGAGTCAGGATTCTATGTGTCTAAGATACTTAGGACGCGTTTGCACATCGACACTGCTGGTCTCGTAAGTTATTGACAGAGAATATTCACGCTTCTGCATTAACCTACCGCAGATATTATGCCAGGCGAGAGGGATCTGTTTGATCACTACGGAAACTGTATAGGTTCGTTTACACAGCGACACAGTTCTATCACAAATTATTGCAGGAATTCGCGTCTGTAGATTAATGTATTACAACAGACGTTGATTCAGGGGAAAACGACCATATTCACTACATTATGTCAGCATTTTGAGCTTGATTTCCGTTTTAAACACTTCTCTTACAATTTTTGAACAGAGAATGCGAATTTCTACATAAACGTCTCATTACTGATTTTGTGTTTTGCGAAAATGATATATTTTACCTCTGTTTGTCACCAATATCGTCGCGTTTGCAGTGCAACCCATTTCTACTCGCAAATCTTTGCCCGATAATTTTCATTTTTAAACAATGCATCTGGTACAATGTATCCAGAAAAAGCGATTTCATTCCCACTATAGCCAGGCCATTACAAAGCAATTCACAATGTTGTGAGAGAGTTGGCGCATCGGTAGTGAGCTGGCGCGGCAACCGCTGTGTCCGGAGAGAGCGCCCTGAGCAACCACTGTACGGCAGGCCATTGGCGCCCGGCCCCGCCGCCGTGCACTACCCCCGCACTAATAAGGCGCCGCGCGCGCGCTCTGGCGGGTGCCGGCGAAGTGGCGGCGGCCGTTTGGGCGCGTGGTGGCGGCGGCCAGGATGAATAAATGATTCCATCCGCAACACTTGCCAGCGCCGGGGATTGCCTGCTGCCGTAAAGAAAACGCTCGCGCGGGTGGCGGCAACTAACACATCGCCCCCGCCCGCACCCCCGCCCCGCACCACGCCCGCACCCCGCCCGCACCCCGCCCCGCGCCGCCGCCACCGTCGCCGCTACTTAAAAGTGTACCCGAGAATTAACGCAAGTTCGGCGAGCTCCGTATTAATAGGTGCTACCTGATGAAGCGGTGGGGGCGTTGGTGGTGGTGGTAGTGACTGCGGATTCGGTGTTGACGGTGCGGTTGCGGCGGCGGCGGCGGGCGGCGGCGGCGGCCGGCGGCGGTAGCGGCGGCGGACGGCGGGCGCGCGTGGCGACAGTGGCGTCATCGACGACGTCAGTGGCAGAGCGGGTGGTGACGGGGACGATTGTGTCTGGCTATGGCGGTGGCGATGGGGGCGGCGGAGTGGAGAAGGTAGCGTTCGGCGCTTGTTTGGCGCTCGCGACAGACGCGCTCTCAAGGGAGAGGCGCCTTCTCGGGGAACTTATCCCGCCAGGATTCGTTCAATTATTCCTCACGTCTCGACTCCGGGCTTTCCGCGCGCGCGGTGTGAACGAGTGAATTGGATGGACAAGGGAAGAAGCAGCTGCATTCATGTGCTCCCCGGAGAGCAGATGTTAAAACGCGCTGGATTGGATGTCTCCGCTTATCCCGGTTGTGGTCCAGGTACAAAAGTTGCATCACGTATCACCTTATTATTTTCTTATTTTTGGTAATTAGTTAAACATGTTGTGTGTGTATTGTTTTGGTTAATTTGATACATTGCTTTGTCGTTGTTATCCTTTAATTTCTTATTTGGAACTGTGGAAGAAAGAGAAAACAATTTCCACAATTGTCTTGAGCTAATACGCTTCAAAGTGCATTTTCTTACGAACAGATAGGCCATTACTTTCGACAATTCACTCCTATATCTAGAGAGAATTTCCATTGTATTTGAAATAATGAATGATATGTGATAATTAGTTAAATATATTTTGTGCTCATTGTTTCGGTTAATGCATTGCCTTGTGGTAGTTATACTTTCATTTCTTATTAAGTGGGGAAATTGAGAAAGAAAGAAAACAATATACACAATGATGAACTAATACGCTTCAATGTGCATTCAGTTATGAAAATTTATGGTATTACGTTCCACAATTTACTCCTATATGCAGCGAGAATTGATATTTTCTTTGAAAGTGTGAAACCATTAAATACATTATTACAACCATTAAAACCATTAAATACATTATTTATTAAAAGTAAATCATGTAATATCTACAGTTATTATCTTAAACTGTGAGTGCAGCAGTTGATAACTATTTATAAAATTCTAAGCCACTAAAAGTTTTTATGACCCGTGCTTTTTTGTTATTTACGTAACTTAATCTCTTTTCAAACATTCAGATTATTTTTCATACTTCAATTTATACCAAATATGCGCTTGCCTATTGTATTCGGGGTGAAGTCTTTCAGGACTTAACGAGTACAGCCGAAATGATAAATCTTTATTTAGGATGTAACCAGCCTTTATTCAAATGCAACCATTTAATTACGGAGTAACGCTGTGCCTAACTAATCTACGGACCAAAGAAATACATTCCACATTCAACAGCGAATTGTTTTATACCCCTTTGTTTCCTCGTGATTTCATACCCAGAATAAATGTGGTACAACCATTTTCCTCGAATATCAAATTTTAACATACGTACGTGCCTGGAAGACAAATTGTTCATTTGAACATGATTTCATGCGATCTGTATTTCCAAACTAACGAGGCCTGTTGAAATTAGATTCACATTTTCACGTTTCGTTAATGTCGTTCGCCAAAAATCCTATGCTTTGTTTCTGACAATTTTATCAAATTCATTGTGTTCACGAAGTTAAATCAAAAGTAACTGACAACTAAAAATTGCTTTGCTCCATACTTTGCTGCGTTGTAAACTGGCTAATATTAAATTTTGTCAATTTTGTGGCGTGGTTTGCAGGACGTAACTCTTCCATTCCACTATAACGATGTTTTCTATTTTAAACGAGAAAACATAAAATTTCCAGAATGTGGATATTCACGCAATAACGTTAGTGCACAATGAACAACATTACAACATTATTTCGAAAATATGGATAGACATTTTACTGTGAGATGAGAAATCTGATGAAAATAATTTATTTGAATCATTTAAAATTGACAGAAATAATATTAGGCCATGCAAATATTTAAAAAAATATATTACTATTATCATTATTAGGAACTTTACTTTAAAGAATCAAAAAAAATTAATTTTGTTTAACTTTGTGATTTTTACAGTATTATTTATTTTGCCACAATTAAATATTGATTTTACAGAAACATATTTTGAACAATCAACGCAAATATGTACTGACATTTTTATTTTGTAAGCATGAAAGGGCATCAAATGACCAGTTTTTACCCATAATCTTTCGCGTAGAGAAAAGAGAGTTACGGAAAAAAACTCTGGGCTTCACGTGGTTGAGGTGACAATGTGCCAAGCGGGTAGCATACCCTCCAGGCGCCGGAGCCGGCGCGCCGCATTCGGCGTCGGTGCTGCGCTCTGGTGCCAGCGGTGCGCTCGCGCCGGACGTTTCGCGCCGCGACTATTGCCGCGCAGCGTGCGGGTAACTCCCCGGCGGACGAGGTGAGAGGGTATCCGCATTATGCCCTACGCCCCCCGCCTTCCCCCTTGTAGCATCTTCAAGGCGGCGGCGGCGGTGACGGTGGCGGTGGCAACACGGTCCCGAAAGTTTGCGTCGGTAGGCGGGCGCGCGGTGGCAGCAAATCCCAGCCTGCAATCATCATCACGAACTTGACTCCTTCTCAGTTATCACGGCTTTCCCACCTCCCGCGCACGGGCTCACCTCTGCCCCGCCCCCGCCCCGCCCCCGCGCCGCGGCCTCCCTTGCGACTCGCCGTGTCTTACCCGTGACCATTATTGCGTGTTGCCCTCTCGCTCGCTCGCGAACAAAGAGAATAAGAAGATTAAACCCACCTCCGCCCTCCTGTGCCGCCGCGTCGTCCGCCGCCGCCGTCCTCGCCGCCCGCCCGCGCCGTCGTCCTCACCGTCGACGCTCTCCTAATGCGGCGGGTAGTGCGCCGCTGCGGTAAGTGGGATAAATAAGGTCAGTTTTGAAGTGCCATTTGTATCAGTTTAGTGTAGGGTGCTCTCTAAGTGGGAAGCTAGGACTCGGACCCGGATTTTGGGGGTTCTCTCGCACCGGCATTCGCTTGCTTGAGACTCCTGCAGTACGCATATCGACATTTATAGGTATGAATTTTTATATCTACCTTTCCTGCGTTTTCACATCAATTTAACGAATTTATGACGTCAGTATGTATTGTCGAAATATTTTCATCGAAAAATAAATAAGTGTAAATGTTTCTTGTAACTATAATTGTGAAATCAAAATTCTAGGAATGCTCATATCTTTAGAGATTTAGTGTGTTTGGACTTTTAAAGCAGTTAAAACATATCTAAATATGTTTAATGACAATTCAAAGAGCAACAGTACTAAGAGTAATCGTTAATTTGTTTCTGTATTTTCTGTTTTGAGCTATGTAATCTAGACAAACCAAGCAATCAAAACAGGTCTCATGAGGATAGTTTCTAGTGAGTAATGTTAATGCTCCAGAGTAACGGAGCTATCTCAGAAGCTGCGGTCGTATCCGTCTTTCGAAGGTTGAACAGAAGATCAATCGGGTGGCTCTGAAACTCAGGAGACGGAGGCCTGCAAGGAGGTGGTCATTCGCGTCTGAGGTGACTTCGATCTCCCGTAATAAGCCCCTCCGCCCGTGTCCCCGCCCCGCGCCGACTCGCCTCTTGGCTGGCGGCGAGGGAAGAAGCGCGGGACCTCCTGGAGAGTGTTTTAAAATTCCGACACCAAGCCGTGATAGTCTTTGCTGAATTCGTTAGAGAGTAAGTGGCTGCACTTGGGATTCCTTCCCGGAAAGAAGGGCGACGGAAGCGCTTGAGGCCTCCGCCCCTGCCCCCGCCCCCGCCTCCGCCGCCGTCGTGGTGGCAGGGGAAGTCTGACCCTTCCGCCGCCCCCGCCCCCAACTCCTCCTCCGCCGCCGCCTGCTCTCCGCTCCCAGGAAGAGCGAGGGGCAAACTTTGACAGACGGCTGATCTAGGGGCTTCAATACAAAGCCCAGCGATTCATAAGGAACCGAGCTGCCCCGACCTCTGCGGCGGGCCGACGGGCAGAGAGACAGGCAGACAGACGGACAGACGAACGGACGGAGCGACAGACAACCGACGCGGAGGGAAGTAGTAATGGTAGGGGGACTGTATTTTTATTGAGTTGTCGACAGCTTGTTGTGGCGGCGGTGGCTGCGGGGGCGGCGAGAAATAGAGCAGAGGAGACGAAAGGAAGGAAAGAGACAGGAGAAAAAAAGGACCGGCGGCGAGCGAAGTTTGAGTGTTGAGTTGTTTCTTGCCAAGTGTCGAACGCTCTTTCTCCGTCTGAAGTTTCTTTTCTTCTGGTCTGACACTCCGCTCTCCAGGAGTTGGCTAGCATTAATCATAAAGGCGAGAGGAACAAAGACGCGCAAAGAGAGCGGAAGGGATGGATAGCGCGCGAGGACAGATGCCGGAGGAGGACGCGTGCTCTTCCCTGAGCTTCGACCACGCCCACTCGCCCGCGCTCACTCGCCCCCCTTCGCAACCGCAGTCACCCATTTGCGCTCACCCGCCCTCACACGTCCGTCCACTTGCACATACACGCCCGCCTTCTTTTATACTGCGCTCTTCGATTTGCGCTCCTCCGTTCGCGCTCATTCGCCTGCGCTCACTGGCCGTCATCACCTGTTCGCGCTCACTCGTCTATGCTCACTCTCTCGTCCTCACCCGTCCCTCCTCACCCACCGGTGTCAACCGTCTGTGTCATCTGACCACGATCACCCTAGAGCGATCACCTATCCTCTCTCTCTCTCTCTCTCTCTCTCTCTCTCTCTCTCTCGTCTCGCTTGCGCTCACTCGCACTCCCTCACCTGTCCGCCGCTCACCCACCGTTCCTCACCCACCCGTCCTCACCCACCCGTCCTCACCCGCCCGTCCTCACCCGCCCGTCCTTACCGCCCGTCCTCATCCCGCCCGTCCTCACCCGCCCGTCCTCACCCGCCCGCACTCACCATCCGTCCTCACCCTCCCGTCTCACCCGCCCCGTTCGCTCTCTCCGGAGGCTCTCTTCTGGTGGGCTCAGCCGTGCGCATGACCTTTCAGCTCTCAACCGCTCACGGTAACCCCCTCGCACATCTACTGCAGTTGGCAACCTGACTAAGCACCTTCATTTACGGAGATAAGAGGCATGGCTTTGTTATCTCAATGTGGATACTTCTCTTATAAAACTTTCCGCACATGTTTTGTGAGGTTAGGAACAAAAATATGTATTGTTTTTCAGTCTTCGCAAATTTGTATGATGTCGCATTTTCTTGTAATTATTGTAAAACTAAGTAACAGTACTGTATTGATACACTTAAAGGGCAGTAATTGTTAGGCGCCATACTTTACGTACAGACACGAGAGAGAACACAGAGAATAAAAATACGACTTTACCTTAGCAAACAAGCAGATGGTGAGATTCAACGCAAATATCTTGTCGTTAGGAACAAACCATAACCAGACAGGCACCGTCGGCGGAGGCCTAATCATCCGACTGACGTCTCAGAGCCGCAGAGACGGGCGCCTTGGTCCGCAAACGAGGTTGGATGGAGAGGGTGGGTGGGTGGGGTGTCATGAGGAACGGCCGGGCGCGGAGGCAACTTGTGTCCACAGCGGCTGCGGAGGCCCGGGGCGCCGCGGCGGCGGCGTCGTCAGAGGCCAGGGCAAACATCTCACGCGGTGTCTGCGGGGCCCACAGGGTAATTGTTCTTGTTTGAGGTGCGCGCATCTAATGAGACAAGATCCGACCTGGGAAATGCGCCAACTGCTGCAACCGCCCGCCCAGCGGTTCCTCAGCCGCGCCGCCGCCAAGGAAGGCCGAGTGCACGTCGCCGCCAGCTCCTCCACTGCTGCCACCATCGGCCGTGGGATGATTCTGGGTTGTGCTGTCGACAGATGTGAGACTCCTGCAGAAAAGGGATGCGAAACATCTTGTGTTACTGATGCTGATATGAGTTGACCCGAATTTGATGCAAGTAAATCGGGAATTTCAAGAAATCTCTTGTTTCAAATTGAACATTATGTTGAATATATCAAATATCCAAGGTGTCAGCGCATAAATTAAAAATTGTGTAGGACAAAAAGATGATTAAATAATGTTTTTGAAAGGGCGTTCTATCTACTCGCAAAATCTGGAAAACGTATTTGAGAAATTTTTCAGTATTCTGGGTATTAGAGGAAAAGGTAAATTTACTAACGCTAATTATTGATTGGTTTTTCTACTAGATTATATCTCAATTATTTTCTCCACTTTTATTAAGTCGAGGCGCTCAATTCAAGACAATACGATTAGTTAAGCAACCGTTAAACAAGTATGGGATGCAAGGTGAAAGTTTAACCTTTTCTGGAGATCAATGACTTTTTTATAATAAAATTTCTCCCGATTATCCGTAATATTTTGAAGATTCGTGAGTGACATGACTTAGCTACAACACTCACCATCATAATAATCATCGCAATTTCAAATACTATTATTACCCCCGTCCCTTTCGAACCATAATCTCACCCCACCCCCGCCACGCGTTCACTTTGTCAACTTCGCCTGCCCCACCTGTCTGGACGCACGCCCTCTGCCCCGCGGCCTTCCGCGCCGCCCGCGCGTCCCCGCCCGGAAGCACAACACTCTCCCTCGCGTGGCGGGGGCGGGGCGGGGCGAGGCGGGGCGGGGCGGAGGGCGGCCCTCTCGCTCCGCCGGCGTCTTGCGGTCGCCGCCTGCGTCTTCCGCGCAGGGCGACCCATTGTCTGCGCCGCGGGCGGGCGAGTGAGGCGCAGCCGCGCACAAAGGCGCCGTTTACCCAGGGGCTATGCGGGCGGCGGCGTGCGAGACGCCGCGACGCCACGCGACGGCCGGCGCCGCGCCCCACGACGTCTTGGGCCGGCGCGCGGGCGGGGCGGTGAGCGACCTGGGCCCTCCGTGGGACGCGACCGGTTGTGTGCCGAAGTTCTCGCCGGTGTTTGCCGGAGAAATTGGGTGCTGATGTTCTCGTATTCCATGTCTTGGCCTTTGATCGTTGTTTCTCTTCCAGGAAACAACGCTGTCTTTGCTGGAATTAGTTTGAGTCTCATTTGCTTGCCGTCTTTGGATTCTTTGAAGTTATTGTTTTGCATTCCTCCCTTTGTAGTTTTTGGTTTTGATTTTTGAATTTGTTCCCTTGAATGGGATGCCTTGTCACTTATTATACCGCATATACTACTTACACTACAGGCGATTAAATTATTTTTGCGATCCTTAAGTATTCCAAAAATACTAAAATAAACATTTCTTGTTCAGATTCAAAGTATAATACACATTATTTAAATAGCGATTTTCATTAAATTTATTTGTCTCGTAATACTAATTACTTTTAAAATTCAATTTATATTTTTCAACTTTATTTTCGTATTGTCACCTCCTACAAATTTCATAAAAATCAAACAAATCCTGTACACGTTATTGATTGTAGTAAAAATGTAAAATATGTATAAGAAAGATAGATAATGTGGTACTAAATGTGTCCTTCAGACCTACGAGCAGACATGTTAGGTAGGGACTTCAGAGATAGCATTCACATACAAGTTCAATCATGTGTGAGGTCTTGTATTCTGCCTAAGACATTGTTGTTTTCAGTTGTTTTGTGGAAAGGTTTGCGTTTCCAATACACCATTATCAACTTCAATACTAATCCTTTTCCGAATACCCATCTCAACCCTGGTTTATTATACATATGATAGAACAAGTGGAATACAATGGGTATACAAGCTACTGCGGTCAGCGCCTTATCAGTGCAATTCGTCTCCTTGAGGTTGTGCCGGGGGCTCCGAGCATCAGTGGTCCAGCAATAAGTTCCCGTTCTTAGACTGCGACGGCCTTGCCATTCACAATGGCGTGAATAGTGGGGAAATACACCTTTTAATGAAATCACATTTTTATAGAAGTTTCAATACAATATTATTTAGTATAGTTACGCAATTCATATGATACGTTTCAGTTACGTATTGCATGTGCTGATCAAGTTGATTTTGAAATTTTGCCTTTCAATATTATACTTCTTGAAAAATTAGAAAACTCTGTTCAGATTCTTCAAGAAGTAAGTTGTAAAGCAAGATGTTATAAGCGTGGTTTAAAACTATCCCCTTTTATTAATTTTAATTAATTTACATTGTCACACGTATTAATGATATAGGTTTATAGTCATATTGTGGTGCATAATAGGAGAATATATTATTTTAATTCTGATGTGTGTCTTTGATCACCTCAGTGATACACGTGTGCGTTTATTAAAATGAGACACAAATAAAATAAGAAACTTACTTTGCCTGAGAATGACAAAAACCAGACAAGAACATTTAGCATATCAGACATTAACATACATTTTCAAACGATCCATTATGGTCAAGCTGTCTTGTAGAACATACAAGTTGAAGATATTATTAGGAATTTGGAGTTTGTCAAGGATCTATAAGACTACTCACGAATACACACACAAGAAATTTTAATAAGTGTTGGATGAATTATTTTAATTTTAAAATGCAAATAAGAATTTTTGTTAAATCTATTGCCCAAGAGTATATTATTTTATATTTAAAAATATTCAAAGAATTAATCACACTTATCGGGTGGTATCAATTGAGTACAATATTTCTTGATTACATCAATTTCTGGTATTAGATGGCATTGAATGCGGGAATGCGTTGTAGCCAGTTATGTGATCAGAGCCAGAATTTTAACTTTACTTATTAATTTTACCGTTCATAGTTGAAATAAATAGCTTTAGTGAATAGCTTAAATAGAATTTTTGGATTTGGAATAGAACAAATTTGTGACATTGTGATGTGGAGCATTGCATTTCCTTCTTCTCTACTCAAATCAGTGTTCGCTGTTGCAAAAAGGGAAGCAACATTCTCCACGGCGATTGCAGGGTTCCGCATCGTGTCATTAAAAGGGAAAGAATTTCCACGAAGATCAATAGCCCAGAACCCCCGAGGCGGCGAAGGAGCATCCGACTCGGTCTCTCCCAAACCACGTCCTTGCGGTGCTCCTGCAGCCCGCGGGCCGCATCGACATCTGTCGACCGCCGATCGACTCGGCACAGACCATCAGCCTCCTCTCACTTGGCTGGCTCCCCGCGGCCCCATCCACCATCCCTCCACCACCACCCCACCCCAACCCCGCTGGCTCGTTCGTTCGCTCGCTCACTCGCTCGCCCGCTCTGCTTTCTGCCGCTTTGCCCTTCCAGCCCTCGCTTCTCTGCCGGTTCAAAGGATAAGGATAAGCGCTTGCCTTCTTGCCTGCTTCCTCCCAACATCAAAGCGCGACATCGGGGCGTCTGCGGCGTCGCAGCAGCCTCCGACCGCGGATCGGAAGAACGCATCGGGCCGGAGAGGAAGCGGGGGAAACTGCGAAAAATAAAGGCGCGCCGTAGTTAGTCTCGTCTTGGGAGCGCGCCGATATTCTTTTGCATCACAAAGTTCGTGTAACATCCCTCATCCTGTGATCTTTTTTTCTCTCGAACCTTTAACGATAGGCGGTAAGCGGTTTGGTGATTTAGTTGTTTGATTCGGTGAACTCTTAACAAGCGTTTTTTGCTTCATCGATTCAAAGGATAAAAATTCTTTGGTGTTGGATGATGAAAGGAAATTCTGAGAATACCTCTTATACACGTGTATAGGCAGCAATCTTCTGTTGTGTAGCTTAAAGTGAAGGTTTATTGAAGGATGTTCCTGCAAACCGTAGCTCTAACATTTTCAGGATTCGTATTGTCATTTTTTTCAGAATTCCGAATGAGCAAAAAATTTAAAAAGAATAAATTGAAGGTATTAGATAGATGAGTGAATATTTGAATGGTGCATTCAGAACAAATGTTATATTAAACATTTCTGATCATAATGCAGCAATTGCATTGTAAAGAGTTTTTATTATGTTTGGAAGAAATTATGTATGTTAATTGATTAAGAATTTATTATACACCTTACTTTAGTTATAACATTTTGCTTAGCATTTTTCTTTTGCATAATTGATTAAACAAATGTCTTTAAAAAATCACAGAATCCTGAGTGTTTACAAAATTATATAACAATTTGTAATGGATGGGGTAATACGATTTAAGTGTTACAAAGTTCGATTTTGTAGCTTCAAATGAGTTTTTTTCGAATTATTTACAATATATAATTTTAAATAAATAGTAATTAATTATATCTGCAAGTGTAGAAGGATTTGATTGCGATATGCCAATTTTCAAGGTAGTTATTACAAAATAATCGATTAATATTTATTGTGCTATTATTTTATATACAATTTTAATATTGTCATTTGTTTTCTTTGCGAAAAATATTGCAGATATGCAAGTTAGTACAAATTTTGACAATTTTTCTTTCCTTTCAAACATAAGTTACCGAAATATCCCCCCTCGACGAACGAGGAGCTGTCCGCAGAGTAAACGCACCGACTCCCTTCACCTCGAGGGCGACCACATAATGCATGGAAGTTCTCGAGACATGTTCCGCACCTCAGACGCGCCGAGCGTCAACAGCCCCCCCCCCCCGCCAGCGAGCGCCAGAAATCCGTTGCAGTGTGTGGAGGCACTTTGGCGGAGTCGGAACCCTCCGCGGGCGAAAGGAGTCGAAGCGGTTGAGTCTCTCAGGAACGGTTCCTCACGAGTCGCGGTGGCGGCGGCGGCGGCTGAGTCTCATGGGAGCGACCGTGCAATCTGGCACCGTGTCGCGCGTTTTTCGTGGCTTGCGGCCTTAGAGACGGCAGCATCGGCGGCCCCGGCTCTGATGCTGTAGGTGGTGGAGGCGGAGGCGTTGCAGAGATTCAGAACATGAGGTGCTGGTCGTAGTGGCTCCCTTGGTGCAAGGGTTTGTAGCGTGATACAACTATGTGAAGACAACTGCCGGCGTGGTTGGCCGAGGTCGTTGATGGGAGATGGGAGTGCTGTAAATGTCTCGACTCGTGGCTCGCGAGTTCGAATCCCCCTCGTGCGTGGATGTTCATAGTGTGCATTGGCATGGCAAGCCTCTTTCTACCAACGTAAGTGTACCATTCGTAGACCTTCTTCTGCCAAATTCTTATCTTCCTTAGCCTTAGATAGTCGACACAGCCCTTGCGTCTACCTCGCGAACAAATATATAGAATACTGGTTCACAGGATCCTATAAGAGTCGGCGGTGGAGGGACCAACGCCCAGCACCGAACTGAGGGCTCAATAGTGTTCTTATTGAATGCTTCGTATGGAAAGAATTAATCTCAACCAGGAAGAAAACATAAATAGAAAGAGTAAAAGAGAAACTGCAAGGAATTAGGTTGCAGAAAGCGGAAGGGGTAAGTGGGCAACAATATAACTAAAATATCACAAAAAGAAAGTGTAGATGCGATGCATTCCAGGAAAAAGACGTAACCAAATGCTATTTATTAGACGGGAAGAGGAAATCTTTGCATTAGTCTATTGAAACACGGATATCACTTTCTGCAATTTTGCAAGTTTTTCATATTAAAGGACTTCAATACTCACTTAAACAATAAAAGGAAAAGGTTTTAAACAACAAAGGCTGGGTTTTACCAGAAGAAGCAGAATTATGGTTTGATAGTCTCGATAGTCAACAGAAAATAGAAAACCCTTTGTTGTAATTATATAATTAAAACATCGATACAATAAATACATCAACTTTCAAGAAAAAATAACTAAAAAGTGGAGATGTGTTATAAAATTCTTGCAATCGCTCCATAGCAAATAAAAAATAAAAAATCAACTCTTTCTTAAAATGATCACTGTTAGAGAGATCACTTAAATATTAAAACAATGAATTTACAAAAAAATGTGGTAATTTTTTTTTGTTGAATTAGTACGGCTTCTATCAAGTCAAATTGTTGAATGTGTTTCCCCAACTACGGGGTTCTTATCACCGACGACTTTGAGTAGCAAGAAACAATAATTGAAAACAAAAGCAAACGAATTTCAACAAAATTTATCACTGACAGCTTTCATTTTCATCACAGGACGCGTCTTACGCTTCACAACAAACGCGTTTAACCACAATCGATGCCTTTCCACCAAAAGTCCTTGCGTATCGGATCCTCTCCTTTTGTATTCCCGCATAAACCCACTGCGCGATAACATTTTAGAGCTGCTCCTATATTTACCGCGCCCCTCCGCGACTTTCCGCCGCGCGTAAAATATTTTAAAGAATAAAACAATCGCTGGCGCCCATCAAAGCGCCGCGTCTGAGTGGAGCGCTTCAGGAACATGAAGCCGCCGCGCAGGACAATTATGTACGCTCCGTTGGGCGCCGGCGTTTGTCGGGAGCGATGCGCTCACAGCCGAGCGAAGCAAGGGCGGGCGGAGAGGGGCGGCTCGGGAACGATAATTCGACCGCGCCTCCGGGCGGGCCTACGCCCCCGCCGCCCCCACCACCACCCCACCACCCCACCCCCCCCCCACCGCCCCCCCCCGGCGCCCCCGCCCCCCCCCCCCCCCCCGCCCGACGGTCCGCAGCGATATTGGATGGAAACAAAGGCTGCGTTCTCTGATCAAAGGAGTCAGTTTTAGTAGAGGATGCTAAGGAGAAAAATGAGTCGCATATTGCCAACAAAGGAAGGTGGTTATGGATTACGAAGACATGTATATCAAGTAGGGACGAGCGCCTATGTACAACGCCGGGATGCCAAAACAGCCCGAGAACGTCAGTTCTTATTGAAAAGTCATCCGTAGTTCGAAACAAGGGGGAGAATGATGGGGGAATTTTGCGGAGGGGGTAATCAATTTTTCTGATAATTTCTTTCTCTCTCTCTTTCTCCCGCTGCTCTCTTGCGAAAGGCGGCGGGCGGGGGGGCGCGTCGAGGCGTCTTCGCGGAGCGCTGTAAAACTCCTACCCTCCGATGCGCCTCCCGCGGCCCGGCGTCCCCCGAGCAGATCGGCGCGGCCGGGCAGAGGGTGGAGCCAAGGTGGAAATGCAGGGGAGAACTTGCTTAATACGAGTGATGCTTCCTGCACCCCCTCCACAGACACCTTCGCGCACGGCTGCCAACATAGGAAACGTAATACTTTAGCTGCGTAGGCATTAATGAGGCTGTGTTTGTGTTTTTACACTCACATGAGGGTGTGTTAGAAAGTATTACGTTATTTTTCACCTATTTGCAGTAAATATGAAGTTTTTTATCGATTTATTTAAAAAAATTGTATATCTATTCGGATAGATAGTGACAGTTATATTCTTATTCTTGTTTTCACTATTTAAATTTTCGCAATTAGAGAAGTATCTTTAAAAGATCACATTTGAAATATAATGCAAAAGTAACCAGCTAGAGTTATTGCTATAAAAATGTAACCATTAAAGAAGCATTTTATCCATAATATAATTTGATTCATGTCTACTGCATGTGCTATACTTTTTACCTAAATTAAATACAAAGTGTGATTTATTCCACGTAGAATAAAATACGCGTATATGTTCATCGGATTAATGAATAATTCATTTACTATTCCCAAAAATGTGATTTTGGATTGTACCTTTCCAATTTCTTCGCATCTTTTGTCTGTGGATCCCTGTGCGCATTTGAAAACTCGAAATGTTGTTATATAGGGAGATCATTTGCGTCCTTAGAAAATAGCACCACAGTTCTGACGGTCGGCTGGTGAGGTTGAGCGCTTTCGCAATATCACGCGCGATACAGAGCTGTCGTTCTATGCACCTCAGTTCCTTGAATGTGTTCTTCGTTGTTTCAAGTTTTTTTTCCTTTCGCAAAATTTGTGCATGGCTGCATTAGTTTGACTGTCTGGACTGCCTGGGCTAGTCACAATTGTCTGGACGTTACTGAAAAAAGAAATTATCAAGAACGTGTTGCGCATTAAGTTACGTTACATCAAGTTACGAAGCAAATTGACAGAAAGCACATTTGTTGATCTAACAGCGAATTCGGTGTATTTTAAACGAAAATAACGTATTCTGTGTAAAACCTCTCGGTTTGGATTTTCCAAGTATTTGTCGTTTTAGCCCGGGGACGCCCGCCATACTCGAAGGTATTGCAGATTGCATAAGATGTCAGTATAAGGCGCAATTGCCTTGTTTAATGTAAGACATCTTCCCCATGTAATCTCATTTTATATATATTTATGCCTATATACTTTTTATATTTTGTCTAATATTGGCAAAACAATGAAACTAAGATCAGTGTCTAGGAATTCTGCAGTTATGAGACAGGATTCACAGAACATTAACTGTGATGAGATGCAATAAATTCTTAACTATCTTTGTGATAGAAAACCCAGAGGATTGCTAAATATATACAGTTTTAGACAAGGTTTTCATGCGGTTTGGTTGCCGGGTGACGAGATGGGAAGAAAACACCAAGAAAAATAAAACTATAGAGATTTAAAATAGAAAACGTCATAGAGATTGGTCTCTAGTTTAGTGCGTCAAAGTGTTCACACATCACTGTAATTAGAAATATTTAAAAGTAATAAAACATTCAATTTCCTTGAAACTGTAAAGATGATTGTGTAAAAAAACATTATTTTATTTGTTTTTTCTGAAATTGGAAAAATTACTTACTAAGAATTCGAAGAATTTATGTATTTTGTCGTGAAATCTAATTTTGTTAGAGACAAATATGTTATCATTAAGAAATCGGAATGTTTGTATTGAAAATCTTCAAATGTGTAACTATTCTTTTTTTGTATTTTTTGTTTTAGCTTTTTTAGTTCAATTAATGTATTTCATTCATTTAAAATATACATCTTTCATACATTCTTTCATCTAACCTTACTATTTTTAAATGCCTCCTTTTTGTATTTTCAAAGTCTTACGAATACGAATTGTTCAGAACAACACCATTACTGAATATTGTGATAAAACATCACCATTAGAAAATATATTTTTTAAGCGAACTTGATATTGAAACGTTGATATTGCTTTTGCTTCACTGTGTATTTTAAATTCAACTATAATTCATATTAGCATGTGTACAATAGAGGATGTGTTAAGCGGACTTTGCAGTGTGTTGAGAAGCTGAGTTTAATGAATGAAGTGCTTCGCGCATTTCGACAGCGCCGAGCTGATCGGATTACTCCATCGGCCGGCGCCTATCGCTTCGCCGTCTCATCCAATCTCGCTCCTCTCTCGGAGGCGAAGGCGCCACGGACGCGTGGGAGGCAGGAGAGGGCGGGGCGGGGCGGGGCGGGCGGGGCCGGGGCGGATGTGGAGCTGGGGGGATGCGGAGGTCGTGGGAGAAGAGGCCGTGATCGGGAGTCGGTACAATCGGGGTTAGTCGAGAGATGGCGGGAAGGTGGTGGCGGAGGTGGTGCGCGAGGTGGTGGCGGAGCGTGGTGGCGGAGGTGGTGCGGCGGTGGGCGGGGGCGGCGGCGGGGGCGGCGAGTCGCGCGTGCGTGTGTGTGTGTTCTGGAGTGAGGATTGATTCCGTGGCGGCGGAAGCCTCATGCCCCATGCAAACGATGTTGCATAGCAGCAACGAAAATTTCGTGGAGCAGGGATTCCGTAGTGTATTGCGATCCGACGCTTGTCGCAACCCATCACTCGGCTCTACCAACGGGAAAAAGGATGGTGAAGTTTTACTGTATTCCTTCTTTTATTAGAAGTTGACCTAAAAAAATTAGTAAATGTCCAATCAAAACATTCCCACCAGTCCCAAGAATTATCATTGAGACAATAGACTTTTTAACTTAGTTGTTCAGCTGGTGTCAAGAGTTCTTGAACGCTTGGGACCAGAATATAGAACCTTTCGGCTTACGAACCGTAATTTGGGGGCTAGTAACTGCATTCCCTATCGGTATTTTGGAAGACCTATTAGTTTATGGATCACATGTTCTTAGCTCAGTGTCACAATTCTAAGAAACAAATCTATTGGAAATGCCATGACAGGCGTCACTCCAGTATAGATTATTGTTTATCTTCTTTTTGAAACAGTTGTAATCACATTTTATTCGATTATTTTTATTGCAGAAGTAAATAGGTGTTGAAAAGAGGAGGAAATCATTCCACTATTATTGATGATGCCAAGCCATTGTATGTTCGTAACCCAATTTTCTGCAAACCCTGACCCGATGAATTAAAAAATACCATCCCCCTAAAAATACATCCCAATAATAATTTATTGTAATTAAATTAATCCATTTATTAACTATTAGCAAGCAAACACTTGACGTACGCTCTCATTTAATTATTGTTCAAATAATTCCATGATATTAGTTTCCTTTTAACATTGTTATCATTAATACTTATTTGTTACGCATGCCAGTTTAAAAATAGTCAAAACAACTATTGTTTGTTTATATTTATGTAGTATTAGTAGTTTCCGAAGAAATGTCCAAGCCACGGTGTGAACTGTTCCGTCTCCAATTCGGAGAATAAGAGTCGTTATGAGAAGAAAAAAATAGCATTTCGCCTTGCTGTTGCCGAACTCCCTTCTCGTCGTCGGCCGGCAGCAAAGGCAAAAATGCGGAAAGGGAGTTATCTAGAACACGAAGGAGCGTTTCTCGTTGTTCAAACTTGAGAGCCGATCGTAAATTCGAAGAAATGCAAACAAACAGAATCCAATTTGGAAGTTGCGCGGGTTGCGGTCGCGGCGGAGCAACTTGCGCGAGGGGTCGGCGATAAGCAATTTCTTAAAAAGAGCTATTACAAGCGCGCGAGAAAATTAGGAACCGAGCAGCGCACGCCGCGCAGAGCAACTGACGAAGCGCGACGAAAAACTTGGACCGCTATTTTGCGCCCTGCCACGGCGCGGGCTGGAAAACCGGTTCTTGCTCTCCACGTTTTCTTCTGTTTGATCCACGTAGGTGGCTCAGGGTACCGGTTGATGTCACAGCAGTGCCTATGCGAGATTTCGAGGGTTCACGTCCCGGAGGAGTCAGAATTTTGGCAAAATTTTAGATACTAGCTACATATCTACGTCGAATTCAGTCGCTGTTCTTGCGACCGGTTGCTGTGATTGGTGGTTTTTTTTATAGTGGTTTATGTAATAAGAGCTAGACGGGGCAGCACCTTAACAAATGGATCACGAACCACGCGTTATCTTTTCACACTCTTCTTGTCCTTTCCTCACCCCTTACCTACACACACACACACTAACATGCACTACCCTACCACACTTGTCGGGACTCCAGTCAGGAGTCTAGAGCTTGCCCCGGCCGGGGTGGTGCCACGCTAGTGGGAGGTACCTTTTTGGGAAAACCCCCGCGGTAGTGTAGATCCTGGGGGTCACACCATGCAGCGAAGTAGGGTCACCACCACCTCCCGCGATAGAATTATGCACTATACTAACGGGAATAATGACTTTAGCAATTCAATCGCTAATTCAATAACCAATCAATCAGTAAGAAAACGTACGTTCGTAGGCAGGTTTTCTTCTGATGTTCGCTGGTAGAGTGAACCGCGATGGTCACATCGCTCACAATCTGTCTTTGGGTACTGAGATTTACATCCTGTTTGATCAATGTGGGCGTAGTGGGGAACAAAGCGGGTTCGTAACAAATTTTCTCGAGGTTTTCCTACTTACCCTGCCTCTTACTCTTCCAGTGGTCCATCAAAACTCGAAACAAATCTTCATCATCATTGTCTATTAATCAAAACCGTTCATACTAGGTAGAACCGAGTAGGCTAAGTACTAAGAATTGAATTGAATTGAATTTGCCTTCTTTAAGTGGCGAGACTCGGGCCATCTGGCCCGCTCTTCCGTCTGACCACGCAAATTTCGCTACGCTCCTTTCATCAACTAGCAGAGAAAGGAGGTATTTCTTGGGCGAGAAACAGGCGAATTTAATTTGGCTCAGAGGCGTCATTTAGGCTTGAGGATCTTTTACATGCAAGTAAATCTACGAACATGGGACAGCCGGCTTTACTTCCCCTCCGAAGGAAGGCGTACGAAGGATTTTTTCGCCCTTAAAAATCCACGGCTTCGATCGGGTTTGAACTCGCGACTGGGTACCGCGTTACACCATCGCCGCCGCAACTATCATTATAAAGAATTTCGATGTCATGAAAATAATGTGTTTGCATTCGCGTGGACTTCCGAAGTCTTGCACGCTTTCAGTGGCGGTCGGGCGGTCGGGCGGTCGGGTGGTCGGGTGGTCGGTGGTCTGCCCCCTCCGCACTGTGACGAAGCCCCCTCGGCGCGCGATCGCCGTATTTCACCCGCTCGAGGTCTTATCTCCCCGCAGCCTCCTTTTAATTTAATTACCGCATCGCTCCCACGTGCTTCTCTCGTGCTTCTTCTGTATTAATCTTCGCCTTGCCTCTGATTGCTCGCCCTGATGTCTTGCACCGCACCAGAATGCACAGAAAATGTGTGTGAGAGTTTGAAAAAAACCTTGCATTGGTATGTGTATGCAATACGAAAGTAACAATATCATTAACGCTACAAGCGTGAGAAATGTCAGAAGGTAAATGTAAACAAACTAATTATTTTAACCTACTGTAACATATTTAGGATATCATTTGATGCTTTTTGAAAATATCTTGTTATTAATAACTTTAGATCTTTGCAACTTCAGCTCTATTGATATCAGATTTTTCAGATAATTTTAAATATATATCCACATTGTAGAACATATTTGTCACGTCTGTAACGATTAAACAAACTATTTGGTGATGTATGTTTGTCAATGATATAATACTACGGGGAAGATACAAGGATTTTTCTGTAACCTGGAAAATTGGAGAGAGAACTGATAAATGAGAAATTATAGTTCTTCGTTAGCGAATATGAAAAAGTATTACTTCTCCCCAATCATAAATTACTCTGGAAAAGTATCATTTCCTCTCAAATATCATTTCGATATATGCAAATTGATAGTATATCTTGATATCTATTACTGATAGCAGATATTTAAAAACGAGTAACCGTATAGAAAATTGGTATTTTGAATGTATAAGTAAAGAAAGGAACATTACGAAATTAAATACCAATTATTTTTATTTCTTTCGACGTACGTACATTTAAATAAGTTAGAATGAATTTTAAGCATTCGAATGAGCTTAAAAATATTTAGAATACCGGTACCAATCGTAATTGATCTTTGTTACCAGCAAGTACGTACTTTGTTAATACAAGCAAGGCAATGCCATGTTAATGTTATAAACGACTAGCTAAATGTAACCAGCATCAAAATTTGTTAATAATGTAGTATTAACATGGTTAGTCATTCATTTTAAATAAGGGATGTAATTAGTACGTACGTTGTATTTTATAATATTCTGTTCAGTAATATTTATAAAGATTTGGTGTGAAGTGTCAAATTCACCACGGATACGTTTCATGAATCGAAACATTTCTCCCTTTTGCTTTGCTACCGATCACTCCTAACAACCGCCTTTCTGAACGCATCCCGCCGAACTGCAGCCTCCAGCTCCTTGCGCGGGGCGCGAATCTGCGAGGGACTTTGGAAGGAAGGAAGCCGTGCATCTTCCGGGCGCCTCGCCACCCCCGCCCCTTCGTTTTATCCGCGCGTTCTCATTGGTACTCGGGATTCTGTTCAAACATTTGCTTTTGCTTGAGGTTTAGGATTTTCGTAGAATGTAAAACGCTTTGAATCTTGATCCCGTTTTGTTCACGAGCTCTCCCCGTTTCCTCCGCCCTCATGTTCTCTTGGCGTTCGTGCCTTTCCTTGTGGATATTTCCAATGTACCTGGCGCTCGCATTGATAGTAAGGCCTTGTGTCAAGATGTTCTCCTTCCTGAGCTCTTGTTGGTAAATGAGAAGCTTACCGAAAGTAAACGGTATTAACTAATCCAAAAATATTGACTTTATCTTTTAATTGATGTCAAATACGAATACACGCAGAAACTTTGCACTTCGGAGAAGGTTCTATGGCGCTGTTCATAAGAGAGGGAAGATAGAAGAGAATCGAATGTTCCTTGTCGCGTGCTGAGTGCGGGAGCTTGCTTTTCGACGCAGTCGGGTCCTTTACTTCCTTTTCGTAGTTTTAGTTTCATTTATGCCTTCCGTGCCTTAAAATGTAAGTGTTGAACTAGTATTTTATAAGTTATTCTCTCTCATAATTATTATATATCTCTTCTTCTCTGATAATTATTATTCAATGAATATATTGATTATATTATTTAAATGGTTAATATAAGGAAATATAGAAGATTACAAAATCTGAAATGAAACAACCATAGACCATAGACATCGGGTTAATTCCCTCGGCCGCCTATAATGAGATAATGACGTGACGACAGTCATCTGGGGAGACTCAGGGGGCTTTGCTTCTCCGCCCTCAAAATTCCTTAAGCGGCGGCCGCTGCTTCCTCGTCGTCCTGCGGGTATCTTTCCTCCCAGACGGGCGCGCCACTATAGACTAATTCGAGCGGGCAAAATGTCGTGGGCAAACAAGGGCTGAAGGCAGAGGCGGGGAGCGGGCGGCGGCGAGGGCGGTTTTCACCCGCGTTGATGGCGCCGAGGGAGGGGGTGAGTCTGCTGCTAGCATTTAACCAATTACCGGAGGCGGCAGTCTGATTCTATAACCTTATATATATACTTTATAGAGGATAGACTAATATTTGGTCTAATTATTCAACTGATTTCCCTCATCCCCGCGCGGACTCCAATTTTCGCTTCTCGTTCTTTGCTTAACCCTCCGCCCGAAGCGAGCTGCTCCTCGTTCTCCCGACATACGCCGCAGCCCCCTTAAAGATCGCGCTGGAATCCGCGAGGCCAGACTCGTGACGGGGAGGGTGCGTTCACGATCAGGCACAAAGGATTCTACAGATTTATGTGAATTTTTGTATTTTTATAATATGCTTGTTGTAGGCTCGGTATACTAGTAAACTCTTTGTTGTGTGTGTGTGTGTGTGGAATTTAACTAAAAAACTAGTGGTGTTAAAACAGCACGTGCTCTTCTCCCCGTATTTTTTATGCAGAATTATGCGAAAAGTACTCCAACTTTCGAAAAAATTGTACATGACCTTATTTCAAAACCTATCTTTAAGGATCAGATTTCATTAAGGAATAAAATCTCTATCTAATATTTTAGTTGTAGTAAGACTCCGAAGGGTTTTTTTTAATTTTCAAAAAATATGATTTTAACAAAAATGAGATCTGTATCAATCTCGTAAACGCTCTTCTCACTATCCAACAAAAAAATAAAAAACGATTAAGCAATTTTTTTTAAATTTGGAAAATATGCCAGGGTCTGCAAGTAAAGTACCCCCAAAATTTAAATACCAGTTTCAAATTTAAGGGGCAGCGACATCATTCAAATCTATTGAGGAATGTCAATTTTGGAGCAAATTGGCTGAACGGTTTAGCCGCTAGCTTTGTTCACACACGGACAGACGGACGGTCGGACACACGTTTTTCCATCTTTCGATTTTTCAGTATCAAGGACCCACAAAACTTGCTTCACCACGTGTTAGTGGATTTGTTTCTAAATTTAAAACTGAATTTATCCACTTTTTCGTTACCAGGGCCCTGTAATAAAAGTATCTCTCAAAAATTTGCTTTTTTTGCGAAACATTACCACTTTCTCTCTACTTCATTGCAAGAAAGTAAAAATTGAAATAGAAAATGATTGTATACCTGACGGTACTAAACGCGGGACATAAACTTTTTAAACTCGGAGTTTACTGGCTGAGCGTAGCTTAGAGCTACTGTTGCAACCACCCTCTGTTATAACACTGGCTAGGAGATCCGAATGTTCGAGTTCCGACGTTGTCGAAGCTAGCTATAAGCTAGGTCAAGTTCAGCCGATTTTCGAGAACTCAAGCTGATGGCGGCTGATCGGCAGTTTTCCATAGTTTCTCCGATCAACACAAGTCGAATACAAGAGCTGTACAAGCGAAAAACGGATTGCACGCGATCTTTCCTTCCTCTTCCTTGTCTTATCCTCTCCATTTATACACACACACGCACACACACACACGCACAATCACACGCACACACACATGCACTACACCACCCCACATATTGGACAACAGCCGGAAACATAAAACTTGTTCCGACTTGTCGGTACCCTGTTGGCAGAGATTCCCTGCCCTGTTGGTGGGCGAAATCCTCCGGAAACTAACGTCAAGTTTGCGCCGGATTTAATCATCCAGTGGAGGAGAATTACTGCCACCTCTAAGCGTAAACCATAGATATAGCATTCACTACCAACGGGACTATAATGACCGTAGCAGGTGACGTGTTCGGAAACTATCAATCAAACTCGGAGTCCATAAAGATACTAAGTAAGAACTTTGAAGTTTAGAACTATCATTTACTCAGGCTTCGAAAAAATATTCACAACTAATTTACCTGTCACTGTAATGGCTTCTTGGCCTCCTTTGAGAAGGCAGTATGACCAAACAGTCTTTAAAATCGAACAATACCTGTGACGTTAACATTCTATCTTCGAGGCGAGATTGAATATTTCACGCGGAACAATTACCGCATATTTGTTCTGTAGTATCTCGCGCCTGCTTTAAAGCGAATATCGGATAACGGGCGACCGCCTGTGGGCGAAGAGAAAGGAGGAATGTTTGAAGAGCGCAATTTCGTTTCGGGAGTTCGGGGGTTCATACATATTCCTGGGAGAATCATTAGAGGAGATGAAATATATCTGAGGTGACGGAATGGGCTCCGAGGTTGACAATTTCGATCCGCGAAGCTCGTGACACCCGACACGTTTTAAAGATTTACATAAATTCTATTAACTTGCTGTAGAGCCTAAAGTGGCGTTCTACTTTTGCGGATTCGTTAGAGAACGGAATGGCATTGAGTTACTGCAAGTCGTAACTTGGAAAGCAATTAATATTTATGGACAATATTCAGTTAAACTCAGAATGAATTTGTCAGGACGATACACTTGTTTCTAAATTTAATCTTTGTCATATAATGACCATTTCAATTTTTCTGTGATGTAAAAGCTACGCTTTTAATTGCGATGAACGTGAAGTGAGATTTGTCTCAGTGAGAAGAATAATGCGATTTTTTGTTTCCGCAACACAATAAAAACAAAACATTATTTATGATTAATAGTTTTAGTTACTAATAAAACTTATTTAATGTCAATAAACCATTATATAAAATAAATATTTCTAATGCTTCTCACTAATGTATAAAACAATAGATATTTTTAATGTGTTTCACTAATAAAGATAACCAATAATCATGAGATGTTGCATGAATTCTTAAATAAAATACGGACGAATTAATTCGACTTGTCCTGTACTCTTAAATGGCCCCAAGTACTTGCAGATGTGCAGATGTGTTAAGGAACCGTTACTCTGTTAGCATGTTTTCGAGAAGTTTGTCCCATGTTTGTGAGAATGTGAACTTCATGTTTTGATGTTTCGTGGAACGTTACGGGTACGGTTTCTTCATAAGGAGAGAGATGAAACTGTGGAGGAAACTAGTGGCAAGCCACGGAACCAGAAAATAATGGTACGAGTAAAAAGTTCTGGCGAAAATGTAGTTCTTGCTCCTATAAAATTTGTCTTTGCAATATGAAGTTCTTCAAATTTGAAACTCTTATAACTAAATGAAAACATTTTCTCGTATTTCTTCACAGTTCTTTATATTTTTCTCGGTATTATGGAGTAAATTATAGTATAATTATTTTTTATTTATCCGGAATTCTGTTGCACTTCGAAGGGACCAAATTTCTAGAAAAACTAGGACTAATAAAAGTCGCAGAATATATTAATTAATAATGAAATTTTAACATATCATTATCGTTAAAACGATGAGGTGTTGCAATGTTATATTTCTAGAATTATCTCCATATTTTCTTAGAAATAAATCTTTACCATGATTTATTTTAAATTGAGACGTCAGCATAAATTAATATTTTAAAAAATATCCATTGAATTACTGGCAGAAACAGTATAATTGAAAACACAAATTTAAATTTGTTCAGTATTTTTGGTTTTAGCTTCGAAATATTTCCTACACAAAATAAAACCGTAAATTATTTTCTGTACAAATTGAAAATGTGGAATAATAAATTTAATTTGTGTTGTGCTGCTGTGAAAGGATACATTATCCGTATTATTAAATATCCGTACTTTAATTCAAGTATTTTCTGAAACGTGCTAAACGTTTGTTATAAAAGGTTGAAATAATGTGAAGAAAAGGATAAATAATATAATTGTTCCTAACCTGTCACCCTTAGAACAAATTTAAATATTAGGTAAACAATCTTATTTCATTTTAAATCTTGTCGATCAAGAATGATTCCTATTATTATCATAGAATCAGTGAAATGATAACCAAAACATCACTATTGTAACGCGCCAATCACGTGCTCACAATAAAATAGTCAATCTATTTACAGCGCTAACCACAGTTCAGTGATCATCGAAAAAGTTCGATACGGCCCTTCCCCTCGCCCGGTCGGCGAGCTGGCGAGCGCCGAGGCGACGGTAACTGCTGGTTCGCATGGCGCGTCCGCCCACTCTGTCGCGGCCCGGGGCGTGGGGCGGGGCGGAGAGCCAGTAGCCGAACTGTTGCGTGCGGGAGAACATCGGCCGCCCCCCCCCCTTCCCGTGCCCTACGCCCGCAGTCCTCCCACCGAACAATCACGATACGCCGCGCCGCGCCGCGCCGCTCCCCTCTGCATTTTTTTCCATCGCGTTCGCTTCTTCTCATCCGCACAGTCGTCGATCGTATATCACTGCGTGGCGTGGTCCGCTCCATTATGAATCCTTCTCCATGGAGGATGGGCAGGAATAACACATCAAAGTTGAAAAATTGCTGTAATTGGCGTGTATAATCTATAGCATTATCTAACCAAGTTGCTTTCTGGCAGACAGAAGGAATGATTAACTAACATTACGTATCATCAAAAAATAAAAACGAACCCAAATTACGAGGATAGCCTCGTTAACTTTTCAATCTTAATTCTGAGATGGTATCGCGCGCCGGGAATATTTTGGTACGTAGTGATTACCTCCTTGAAGTAAGTGCGAGGGAAGGTAAGCTTTTCTCCAGTTCGGCGCCCTGATGTCACGCGCACAGTTACTCTCTTCTTTTAAAAAATATGCCTCCGATGGTGGCGAGTCACTCTTTATATTTCCTTTTGGCTAAATTAATTATAATCTGCAAGAAGTGCGGGTGATGAGATCGGAAAAATTGCAAGTTTGATCATTGTAGGTACTCCTGTTGTCCAAGCTAATTTTAACTTGATGAAGACTTGAAGAGTAGACATTATGAAACCAACGAGTATTTTTATTGCCTTTTTACAATCATGAATTAGGTCAAGTTTGGCGAAGCCGATTAAATCGTCGGCTAATCTTCATCGACTTCCCACTCCTTATGTTATGTCTTTAGTGGTTTACTCATACTATAAACCCCCTGACATGGTATTAGAATTTGCATTGGCTTTAAGACATACTATAAAGAAGGAAGAGTATATGGCCCTTAAGAATTCATTTCTTTGGTCAACCTAGCTTGACTTACAACCAATGCACGAAATGATTGTGGTTCTTTCAGGATTAATGCAAGCGAATTATATCTCAGATCACGTAACGGTAGTTAAGATAGAATTTATGAAGAGGATTCGATTTACGCTGGAAAAAAGCTGTGTAGATTGTTCTATATATAGGAAGAAACATAGATAAAATTAAAAAGATGAACCGATTTCCTAATTTTTGCGATTTTTTGCGACCGATTTTTGCAGTTTTTACTGAAAATGAAATACTTCATATTTTTTCTAAAAATTTCCTGATGATTTTTTATCCAAGTTGATATTTTCTTCCTACTTTAAATTCGAACTTTTCTTTCAAAATTGTTGAATATGTTATTAAATAAAGTGATATCTACTATTGCACGCTACTCAATTGATATGAAGACACTTTATAAAAGTATTACAAAAGTGTCATTATGTACTAAATTATGTGTCGCTATAAAAATGATTAAATAATTCAACATTTATTTCGATCATCTAGCAATCTTGTTTTTCAATTTTAAAAAAGTATACGCATACCATGATACAATATGGTTATAATTGAGCTCCACTTACTTTCAGAAAAAATATTTACCATTACATTGAACTGGCATTATATTTATATTTAGGCCCATTGTAAATAGTAAATGCCATAGTCGTATTGCACTAAAATATGTAGACCTCGATCCTACGAATAAATGCAGAATTATATAAAAATATCTAGTATTGGTGTAGCCAGTGCCGAAAAGAAAATAGATAATACGGGTGACAACTTTTACTCTAAGCGGATATGACCAGACGTTCATTACATGAATCTCTCCGAATGGCTTTTATCATCGCCGTTGCCAAGGAATGCGTCAAAAAACACAACTTTCGTTAGCTCCCGAAGGAATCCAACCTCCCCCATTCTCTCCACGTCTAACTCCCATGTGAGAACGCGAGAAACAAGATAAGTGCTCACCGAACTTCACTCACCTCCACCCCCTCCAGTCACCTCACAGATCTTCCCCTCCCACCCCCGCGCGCGCACGGTTTATCAGCAGGCCGCACTTAGCGAGCTGCTCCACACCTGCTCGCCTGTTCGCATGACCGAACACCAAAGGGGAGCAGCACGTGCAAAGCCGCCGGCGATCTCTTTGACACGTGGGCGGCGGCGGCGGCGGCGACTCGAGCGAACGGGCGGGCGGTGCCAACCCATCATTTCTCGCTGATAGCATCTTTACGTGTCCCGCGCCACTGGCGCTCCGCGCGGCGAATATCACTCACTAAATTCTTACGATAAGGAAAGCAATTAGCAATGGAAGTTCCCAGCCCTTGGCTATGCCGCGGTGGCGGCTGCGGAGGCGGTGGCGCTTAAGGGGGTGGAGGCGGGGCAGGGGGTTGAAACCTCTTCGTGCGGTCTGCTCCTATATCAACGCTTGTCAAGACGCGGACCCCTGTTTTAAAAAAATATATCGCCGTGAATTTTATCGCTTCTGGTCCGGCCGTCTCGCGGTGTCTCTGGAGGAGTAGGCGGGCGGGCGGGGGGCTGGGCGTCGCGCGGTGCCCCCGCTCCTCGGCCCCCGTTAAGAAAGAGCTTCCGAAACGGCGGTAGGTTTCTTCCTCGTCGTCCCCGGTCTTTCTTCGCTTCTCTCCCTCCGCCGCTGAGGCCCGCTGCTCGCGCCCGTGAGACAGCGATTTGCGATAGCGGCGAAGAAAGTCTCGCTGGATCCTCGGCGCCGCTGCCTGGCTGCGAATATCCGTGACTCGCCACCGCTCGAGATAGCGATCTGCTCCACTTTCGCCGTGGAGGAGGAGAAGGGGGAGGAGAAGAAGTGTGGAGGGCAGTGGCCTCAAGTGGACGTAATAGCTGGGAATGAGGATGCATCGCCTCAACTTCGTTTTCTTCCCATCCTTCTGCTGCGTCGATCACAGCTGCGAGGATAATGCATGCAAATTGTGGAGTCATTCGCCGTAATTTTGGTAGGAAACTCGCTTTACCGTTGATGTTATTGATTCAAATTGTTAAATTTTCTGTAATTTCTCACGAGATGAGGCACAAACTATGATAATTATTCCGAATTTTAAAGAAAATATTATATTACATAATTACTGTAGTTGAAATTATATATGTGCGGTAAGATGAGCTACATTTCCATGGAATAGATGTTTGAATTATTTAGTCGTAAACGAAGATGCTCTATGACGCCCAAGAATATAAATGAGCTCCACTTACCTATTCCAATTAAACATACACATTTTTTGAAAAATAGTCTTAATTTTATTTCATCCTCAAACGATTCATATTTCAGTCTATAGTAATATTATGTGTTTATTTTTACATTTTTATCACAAAACCACCAGGTATAATTTTTTCAAACCTTCTTAAAGATGATTTTTTTTATTTCATTACATTATCACTTTTATTGGTGCAGCGGCGTCACATCAAATAAAAGTAACAGTAACTCTGTCCGATATTAATTAATGAAACGCACCTTGGAGATCTGACTTCTAGACTCGGGACTGCTAATGAACAACTAGGCAATAACAGACTTCTGAAGCAGATGATATACTCTATTCAGTTTTTTGTAAATAATTATTTTGAAATTTTTCGTTTGTTACTAAAATATAAATAGTAATTTATTATATAAGCTGATGAGGTACGAGAGGAAGAAATTACTTCACGGACGTCGAAGAAGGGAGTAAAGTACCCTTTTTGAGCAGCTAAAGCCTCTTTGTCATACGTGATATTTGATTATATTTTCATCCTCTTGTTTTAGTGAAATACAAAATAATGGAGGTCAAGCAAGGTAATGTCAAGTCAAATAGTATTTTGCGCCACCGCGCGGAGCACGGTGTTGATAAACATTGTTGAATATCCGTTTGATGATAAATATGTATTTCATATTTTAACATCCTTTCGTCCTTTTAAAATGCTTATTTGACCTTATGAATAAAAGAAAAGTATGATTTATCTGCCCTGGGAATACATTCTGGAGCATTTTAAACGTTGTTAAAAATTTTAGCTAACTTCTTCAGCTCTAGAATTCAAGACTTTTACTCCACAGTATCACCTCGTCTCTTAAAAGATTTTCTAGTAATTACACTTCACTTCTGATTGTTTTATCTTGACATTATAACAACTATTTCTTTTGGCATGCAAAATGCGTGCATATTGTACTCGACTCTTCGACTATTCCAAAAGTAGACTTTGTTTTCATTATTTTATATTTTATCATTCTTACACGGTCATTCCTGTGACGACTAATTTTTTTGCAATACAGTAAACCCTCTTTAACACGAATTTCAATGGACTGAAATAATCAGAATTCTTGTTATAAAAATTCTTGTTATACGATTTGTATATAGTGTATCCTCAGTACTACGTTTCTTTGGCGGAACCCAAATTTTGTTTGTTTGAGGACGAATTTGGTGTTAAGCGAGTTCATGCTAACGAGGGTTTACTGTATTTTCATTTCAGTTGTACTTAACCCAGCATAGTCAGTTTCTGCGGTTGCATGGATGATCGTACGTAACCTTTCCACACAGTCCGCCCGGCGCCAGACGCCCAGTGTCCTCGCGTCCTCACCGCCCTCTGCCGGCTTCGTTCTGTCCCGCGCAGGCGGGGCCGCCCGGCTGCAGCGAGGGCGCGAGAATTAATTAAGATTCCGCCGGTGAGTGAATTACCGCCCAAATGAACCGTGGAGTGCGGACCGAGTCGCTACAGGTATTTGCGACCTTCGGGGCGGCGAACGAGGAGAGCGCGACCCCCCCCCCTGCCCCGTCCGCCTCGCCTCACCCGCCCCGCTCCGCGGATTGATATAGCGCGAGGAAGATATATACCTTTTAATATGTGGAAACCGAATGTTGCTGGCGAGGGCGGTCCGGTTTTATCCTTCCGCAGCCATTGGCCGCGTCAGAGATATAAATATCCTCTGGGACATTAATCCGCCGCCGTAATAGATGCGGCTGTGTGTTCAATTTCACACTTCATCATTCTCGTATCGGAATTGCGTGTAAACACGGCTGCGCGGCGTCGTTGTCGTTGCCTTCCCTTCTCTCGCCCGGGGATATATGTCCCATTGGGGTTATTGGTGTCGGCGGCACTGTCCGTTAAAAATCCTAACACGTATTGCCAAAATATTTCTTTCTTTACTCTTTGGTCGGCGAGAGCGGGCGACCGTTTCGACACACACACAAAAAAAGCACGCGCACGTTCACGCTGCGTCGGAAAGAGGGGGCGACAAAAGTGCGGGGGAGGGGTGAAGGGGAAAAAACGCCGCTGCGGCCCATCGGAATCCATTATCAAACACCGCATTAATGAAGTTTGGGAGGCGATTAAATGAAAACCGACGATTAAATCTATCTCCATGGTTATTGAGCATTGCAATGGAGCCAGAAGCTCGCGTTCTCTGTCTCCCGCGCTTTCCCTCTCGGTCTCTCTGTGGATGTGCGTTGCGGCCGCTGGGGTGTGAGTAGAGGGTGGAAGGGGGGGTCGTGGGATGGAAAGGGCGGTGCGGGAGGGAAATTGCGTCGGCCGAAGGGCAGTAGGGCGCTCGAGCAGATCCGAGGTTGTGGAGTGTGAGCGGAGGAGTGTGAAGAGGCGATGGGAAGAAAATACTGATGGGAGGTTTCCGGAAAACAGAAAGCCTAGAAAAGTAGACGGATTGTACTGTGAACAATCATTCTAAAGGATTCTCCGTGTTGGAAACTGCATATTGTAAGGAATCAACTGTGTTGTACAGTATAAATAGGAAAAATACATTAGAATGTAATACCGATGTCTCGGAATAAGTATTACAAACTTTTGGGGCATGTACAGAGGTCGAAGACGATCCTTTTACCGTTGAGCATTTGGCGGTAATGTCAAGTTACACAGGTTACATTTGACTTTGAATGGTAGATAGCTCATCTTGAACTGGTGCAGATGTATTTTTCGTAATTCTTTTCTTTGTTTCTTTGTTTTTCTCTTGCAGAATTTGGTTTGATTTTAGGATGGTGGTAGTATTACTGCAAAAGACGGACAGAGAAGAAAAAGTGAACTGAAATCGAAATTTTTTTTTTTTTTGTAATTCAGGTGATTCAACATTTGCTAAAAAAATGGCCATTATTCTTGAAACTGCTTTGAAAATTTGCATTTTTTCTGATTTTATTATTGTAGGGTATGACTGTTTCCTTCCGAAGAAATGTCTTCTCAGTAATTCTTATGTCATGTCACTACATGTTATTTAATGTTGTCGTTTTTGAAAACCCATGACCATATGACTTAGTTCACTATATTGAAGTTTACGCATAGGCAAACTAGTTCTCATAGTCACCATACCTGCATATGTTTAAGCAACCTGTAAACATACATTTGGAAATGAGGTTCAAAAATTTCACATGTATATCTGCAACAAGGGTACATGAGAACGATCAAATGTATTCCTGTATATGTAAGCATTTCAATAAACGTTTGCCCTGTCAAGCTAATAGCGTGGGATGTGAGAATACAAAGAGCAAGAGGTCGAGTGGGCGGGAGAACATGAATGGTGAGTGGGAAACTGCGTCAACTCGCAATTGACTCTTCGATGTGCGGATGCGCTGCTGATTCACTGTTTACTCTGAGTGCTGTGCAGTTTCGGGAGAGGGGATTTAGGTTGCCGAAAATTTTTAAGGGCTGTTGATCAAAGGATTCACAGCACGTAATATTTAAGGGTAGATTCATGCACTGGGAGAGTGAAACCGTGGATATTACAGTACCGGAGCACTTTATCAATCACTAGTGCAAATTTAACGCTGCCTGCCAAAGTGGACTATTATTTCAAAACGTTCTCTTCAGGTCAAGTCATAGTAGGAGTAAAATGAAAGCGCGGTGTATTACAATCTGCAGGTGCTTTCCTAGGTTACATTTTTAGAGGTGTATGAAAGCCCTCTGAATAAATGATACAATACAATGTGTGATCAAAAATCAATTTTACCAGAATGTACTTGCTTTCGTTAGATTCGATTAAACATTATTCTAGCCTCGAGCTTGAAATGTTAATAATGAGAGAATATGACCCCAATAATTTCGCTTTATAATTTCAGTTACAATTTTCAGAGAATGTTTAAATGAGCTAACAAATTTGTAGAAATATATAATGAAATTGAATGATGTTACCCAATACTGGAATTCACAGCCTTGCTGAAAATATATTTCTACTGCTCGTATTTGACACTTTTTATGATTGATTAAATAGTTTTCCAATTGTTTTATTGCATTATTCTATACTTTTTGTATTGTGAATGTAATATGTAAGAGAAGTTCTCACTCTGAGATTTCTGTTCTGTTTGAGGAGATGGATGAGAAGGGAATGGAAATCAAATGTAGAATAAATGGAAAGGGAAGGAAATGGGAAAGGAAAGTCGAGCCCAGTCCGTGGTTCTTTGTATTGGATACTGCATCGAAATTCACTGGTTAGTGAACGGAGAAATTACGAAAGCTATTGGTCAGAGCAGTCGACCGACTAACTCGATCCTGGCTAGGCTACAAATGTTCTGATTTAGAGCATCAAGCATTCCACACACGTTCGCGATATTCCTCACATCGTTCAGGCGATATTCCTCTCACTTACTGTCGATCGTCATATTGTTGTAAACATCGCAGCACTGAGTGATGGATTTATGATTAGAAGGCCTGTCCCGGCTGTTTTATTAATATTCGTCTTCCCAAATACATACCCCTAAAGAAAGGAAATGCCGAGAAGATATTGTTCGAATTTACTACAAATCCTGATAAATTTAAAAAATATTTAAGCAACTCTCACTACTCTTTGACGCCTTCCCAAGCATTGTATTTTGAAACGTATCGAGTAGCTTGAACTCGTAGAATCACGTCCACTTGGAGGAGGGCAGAGCGTGTGTCGAGTGTAAAAGAGGCGTGTGCATGTGAGCGAGTTATCGGATCGTGGCGGTTGGGATTGCGGCATCGAAGCCGTTGTGTGCGGCTGCCCTGCACGGGACAGCGCGGCGGCTCGGGGGGCGTGGCGATCCACTGGCGATAGCAGCGCGCGCTCAGGCCCCGCCCTCCGCCAAACGCTCGCAGTCCCACTTCCATTCAACAGACACGAGACGGACTCTGGCGCCGATACTCCGGCCGAAACGCTGCTAATAGCTAGGGGTATTCCGAAACGCTTTCCTGGATCCCGATTCTGAGCCTAAAAGCGTTCTGGAAGACTTTAAATGAACTATTATCGCATCAATTAGTAATATTTATGTATTACAGTTCGGTAACGCGTAATTTTTAATTCACTACCGGAAAGAAACCGTTGCTTATGTTTCAAAAACGACTAAAGTGGTAAGGTCAGTCTCGTAATAAGAATTATTGAAAAACAAGGTCTCCTAGTGTATCACACTTAGCGTTATCAATCAATTACGCCTCACAGACTCATTACCCGGACCTTCTAATTCTGATACTTTATTCCCAACCCTTCCCTTTTGCCTATTTTTCGTTAATCTTGCTCAATGTCCAGAAACTCTATCTTTCCGTCCAACTCTTTTATCACACTTTTGCTTGTTTTACGAACGATCTGAAAATCTCAATAGTACTTGACATACGTAATAATTATACGAGTGTAACAGATTTCGATGTCAACGCTTTGCAACATTTAAAGTAATTTTGAGAAGGGGGAATTTTATTCAAATATATCTTATTATTTGTATTGTTAATATTGGTTTCTTAGTTCTTCATGTCGCACTTTAAATTCATTGAATTTTATCCCATATCCAGTGAATAGTATTGCCTCTATTGTCACCATAGCCAATTGATCGTAGTCCTAGTCATCGAACATCATCTTGGTGGTCTTCCACGATTTCTCCAGCCCATGTTTGGACACAATGCTATTGTTCTATTCTGTTTTAGATAAACCGTTGCAACATTTTTGTTCCAAAGCCATTATTTTGATTATGTAAGTGCATCTTTGATACGTGACTTCTGACATATTTAGCTGATACTTATCTTGTTTTAAACTGAACAATGAAGTAATTAGCGTTATCTTTTCCTCTGACAACGACTAAAAGACATTGTACGGTGTTCTGTTATAAACCAAGTTTGGAAGTGGTTACGAGAGGCCGGTTTCCATTACTTTCTTACGAAATACACTTTCCATCGCAGTCCGTACCCAGCTATCCCGCGTCCCATAGCTCGTAGCTCACTGTGCGGCCCTGTGCGCGTGGAAAGTACCACCGGCCCCCAATGGACTGTTTGCGCTGCCCTCATGCACGCAGTGACCGGACCGGAGGTCATCCCCACAGGTCGATCGGCCTTTTCATGTTGCATTACTCCGTTCGATGTCCGCGAGGGGCAATGGACTCCACGGGTGTAATCGAGTTACAACTGTGATTCATAGATTATCGCCGATATCCCAATTATAGTTGAATTTTTTAAATGTAATAGTTTTTCAGTGCAATGAAGTTGTGATTACTTGGTGGCAACTGTTAATAATTTCCACTTGTTATTGTGTATTATAGATCATTTTAAACTCTTCTTCTGTATATGTTTTCTTTGCTTGACTCTCTGAGTTTCTTGTTTGACTCTCGCAATCGCACGCGCTCCGTGTCCCGTTTGTTTAGATACTTCTCCAGCATTCGTCTGATATTGACCAAAGAAATCACGGGTATCTATCTATAAGAGCAGTTGACAGATAGAATTTTCTTTTTAACAGTGGTTGAATTCGGCCAAGCTAATTTGCTAGTGTCGAAATTCCTCCACCGTCAGGCAACGATTTTTTTGTACTTATTTGGGGCGCTATCTTTCAGAGCCCATTACCAGCAAGCAAATTCTTCGTTAAATTCATGTCCCCCAAACGAATCATGCGCTGACATTTCACCCCCTCACGACGCCAACCGCCGCCGACAAGAGCGCCCCCTCGACCGGGCGGCCGTGGCAGGTCGGAGGCGGCACAATCGATCACAATGGGTAGGGATTATTGGCTTTTTTACGGGCGTCGAAACAAAACCCAGCGCAGCACGCGCGCGGCGCTCTTATCGGCGACCGCCACGGCGACAGTTGCGATGCGGGCGGCGATAGTGTCTTCGTTGCCATGGTGTTGGTTTTTTTGTTTATCGCTGCACTGTGAAGCGGGCGCACCGAGAAGAGCGAAGCAGGGGCGGGGGGGGGAGTGAGTGTCAACTGTCCTCACGCCATGGGCGGGACCGCATGAAAAACGCTGGAATCGCTTGGGGTCTCGTTCGCACCTCGGCGGAGTGTGAACAGGAGAAAGGGAGAGGACGGCTTTTTTTTCTTGTACGTTGCTGTCTTTTACAAAAGTAATTTGGTATCCACACAAACATGTCTTTGTGACACGAGCGGGATGTACGAAAATGTATAATCTCATATCATCCTAAAATACATTTGTTGACTTTAAGTGTGAATGCGTATTTTATCTTTTTCTTACATTTCCGTGTTGGAAAAGGGAGTCATTTCATAAACTACTCTTTTCGGAATCCACGTTTCAAACTATTCTCTTATGATCTCTATATCTGGAAGATGTAATCACATTATTGCATGGTATTAAATTCACAATCTGCTAAGCTTTGATTAAAGGTTTTCTCCTAAAAATTAAATGATACTCAGGGAAGGATCACAAAGTTACAAGTTTTTGTAAATAACCAGCATGTAATTTGTATAGTGATGTTAAAGAACGTTGATTTGTTGTTTTTTATATAGAAAATAAATTTGATCCAAATTTCATTATTCTAATGAATATTTGTCCTTCAAGTCATAGTTCATTTAATGTTGAAGAGTTTTGCTAATATTATTACCAGTGATAGGTTCGTAATTGCTCTTATGAGTCGTTCGTATGTCCAACAGAAGTCACCCTTACAATAACCAAGTTTGAAATAGGCGTTAGGTGAGATGCGTTTGCATGTTTTAACATGCAGCGAAGGCCTGAGGCCACGCCGTATACAGATCCAGGTAGTCGTGCAACCAAGAAGCATTTATTTGGCTGTAACTATCGCGGGCTTCACTGTACACACTTCATTCCTGGCGCTAATCAACCCTCGCATTAGTCGAAAATTAAGTGTTCCCCTCGCGTTTTATAATGGCGATGGAAAAAATACACAATTAGGGCAAGCTGGGCAGTAATTCTCGTCTGCTCGCGTGCCTTTCCGTGACTCCGCATTGTTAACATAATTGTTTATGAGTCTCGGTGATTTTTATCGTCGAGTATTTTATAGTTTCGACCATTTTCTCTGTTCTTACTTGTTCCGCATCCAAATTTATAATACGCAGTGGAATACGGCCGCAATTTTGTAAAATAAAACCCGCCATTTTATGATGCTAATGTTGGAACTGCTTATGAGCATTCTGGGGCTCTGCGATAAGATTCCTTGCAGGTGGACGTTCGTTGCAGTGTTTTGTATATACGAGTAAGCAGCGTTTTCTGTATTTCTTTTCTTGTGCGTATACTCTACGTAGGGAACTTAACACGTTACTCGGAAGAGTTCAGATTTTATGACTTGAAGATAATTCACTTACTCCATAATGGCTGGAGAAAACATTGCAACATTATGTCCGTAATTAAAATAATGACCTTCAGAGAGTACACATCTCGACAGGAGGGCGAAAAATCTGCAGAAAAGTTGTTAAACTTTGCTTTTTGTATAATTATTCTGCAGTATAATGAGAACACCTTACGCTGCCCCTTTGCCTGCTCTGAGTAAATCCCGGGGAAGGCGCCGCCTGGGGGACCTGTGCTAGACATCACCGGACAAAGCACAATAATTAGTCTTGGAAAAAACCTTACGACATATGAGACCTACGTCCTGTTCAGAAAATAATCAAATTTGTGTCTAATGAACTTTCATCTTTCTGCCTTATTTGCATTTCCTTCCCTCTGCCCCAAAACACTTAAATACTATAGACCTTTATTTCAGAAATATTAAGACATTTTAATTATATTTCTGAATATGTCGTTAACATTTGCTTTTTGCCTGTTTTAGATAGCAATTTAATCACTTCAAAATCGAAAATGAAATTTGTAAATAAAACACTGTTTTATGGTTTCTAATAAACTGCTAATGTATGCGTTGATAGTTTTTGTATGAAAGTTGTTACCAATGAGTTAAGAAATTTACAATTCGAAATTGGGAACACGGGGTAATATTTTGACTTATCAGAATATAGCGTTAGATGAGTACGGTAACCATTAATCCTAACCATAAATATTTGTATGAAGAATGAGTACTTTTAAGGATTGCAATCATATGTACGTTCCACGGCAAAGGTTATATATTTGTCGTTCCTCATAACATTCACAATCTCACAAAACGCAGAGGCCATGAACTGTGATAAAAGCAAAGTATTCAACATTCAGATGAACTATCTGTACAGCATTAAGTCTCATTTATACATTTAGAGTGTTCCCGTTTCGTATGTGAGTCGTTTATCGTCTACTATCTTCTAATTTATTATCGTCTACAATAGTTTTTTCAAAGTATAATTGAATTATTTCTGATACGAATGACTTTTATTAACCATATGCCCTTTTTCCAATTCATTTAGGCAAGCAAAATTAAACATTTTCTTATCCAATTGAGCCTTCTCCTGTTTTGAAGGTATTTTACTTTCTCGCCCTCACGAAGGAACCTCGTAAGAAGAGAAAGTTATGTAAATGTGTGCCGGAAAACGGCGAATTTTCGGCAGAAAAAGTGGATAAAACGTGTTGCTTTATATAGTAAATTATTTCTTTTACTAGCCAAAATTCATATTTGTTGACTCCTTGATACCGATAAATCGATTGACGACAAAAGTCTGTCTGTTCGTCAGTCGGTCTGTCAAAATTTTTAAAACTAGAGATGCTACAGAATGGCACAGACTTTATCGTACAAGTTAGTTTTCTAATATATTTGGCCCAGGCTAGCTTTTTTGTCTTTTGTCAACTGCCATCTATCGCCCCCCAAAGTGTATTTTTTTAATATATCTCAATTTTTCACTTTTCCAAATGGTAGAACCGAAATATTCCTTTAAGAATATTAAAGAAAAGTAGTACCTCGTCCTATGTGAACATTTTTGTTGAAAAATTTGTTAACGTTTTTCAGAAAATGGCGAGTAAGCGTTGCTGTAAAAGCTAAATTTCAAGTTATATATCATAGAAAACTTTTTAAGTTTTCGAAAAATTCCTTTCGAAGTAATTTGCAGTACTTCTACTCACAAATGCAATAGTGTTTACAAATCGCTGAAAATGTGTATATTAACGGACCGAGAGCGCTCCGGCGGGCGTGTAGGTGAAGATTGGCGGAGTGCCTGTGGTGGAGCCAGGGATCTCGTTTTCTATTCGTGGTGGTGGAGGGGCGTGTGAAAGGCGCCCATTTGACAGTTGGACTGGTTTGACCTGCGACGTATGGTTTCCTGAAGGTGATGGTACGTCACCGTTTAATGAGTTTAGAATTTCTTTGATAACCCGGCGGTGGCATTAACTTCGACGTTCATAGGCGGTGGCAACGAACGTCGCTGATTGATGGACGCACTGCACTCAGTAATTTAGGTAAAATGTGGGGGCAATGATAAACATAACTCTTATAGCACCGTCAATAGATTAGTTGATACTAACAATGTTCAAGACGAAACACTAGAAATAGATATAGAAGTCCAACCAAGACTAGACTAGTCTTACTGGCCATTGCGGCTGATGGCGGAGCGACTGTTCTGGGTCGCAGCTGAGGCGAGAATCGCGTCACCCTTCAGAGTTGTAAAAGAAACCTGGCTAAAAGCTCAAAAAAAGTGCACGACTGTAAAATCCTGCGATAATGATCGTTACAAATACATACCATATTGTCTCAGCCAAAAGGACGCAAATAACAATTTTTTTTGTTATTGATTTTACAATCTGTTAGTTTATTTCGTTGTTATAGATAATTTATCGAACTTCTAACCTGATTTTGATGAAAATCTCACTGAATGATTAAATAGAATGTTTTGTCTGGCATAATTTAGGCCACATTTTTCATGTAATTATTTTATATTAAGTAGGAAATTTTGTATATGACAATGTACAGAGTTACTCCGCTCTTAATGAAAATATCCGCTTTCAACATCGAAGTAAGAGAAAAATATTTGTCCACATTGTGTTACTAACATTTATATTCTCCTTGTAATTGGAATTAAAGCGCCCAGTTTTTTAGTTGTTCACGCATATCTCGAAAACAATGAAGATGTTTCAAATAGTTGTTCAGAATTTTGATTAAAATGCGTTTTGATATTTAAACCCATTTAGGCTCCGAGTAATTGAAGAATCCGAGCGGGCAGATAGGCGTTGGTGGTGGTGGTGGTGGTGGTGGTGGGGGGGATCAGAGCGGAATGGAAATAAAATAATAAAATTAGTTCTATTTTACACTACGCCTAGTTCATATTTTTCCTGACTAATGAACGACTGGAATAAATAAATGCTCGGGTAACTTCGTGTTAGAATTCCAGTAGTATTAATATTTAAAACTAGATACACGTGAGCATGTATGTTCCAGCATAACTCTGGATTTTACAGAGAAATTTCAATTAAATGTCGCACGAATACAATTAAGAATCAAATAAAATCATATTGGATTCGTAATTGAAACTCTTCTTCTTATATATATTCTTTTACCAACTTTGATTTCATGCAACCCTCAATGCATTGACCTATTTTGGGATTACAAAACAGCGGTTTGGGCAGGGGCATGATTATCAGGACGACATGGCGCGGCTGGGATGGGCGGAAACATAACGAGTCGGGCAAGGGAGGGGGGAAGGGAGAGAAGTGGAGCTAGATGACGTTGCGAGGTCAGAAAGAGCGGGAGGAACGAGTCGAAGACGCGAAAGGCCGGAGTGGAAAGTAAAATAATATTACTTCTGTTTTACTTTATAAAAATGATTAATTATTTTTCATATCTTTATCCTAAACGTGATAACTAAATATTCAGGCAAGATGAATTACTTAACGAAGTTGCAAATTACAGGCAGGAAATATTAGAAAACCTCGAGAAAAGTCCCGAGAGGCGATTCGCCTTTCACCAATTCCAGATAGATAACCAAATTCAAAATTTAGGAACGAGGGATTTTTCATTTATCGTAGCCGCTCTAAGGTATTTCCATAGGTCATCCACACACCTTCGAAATCAATCGCAATGGTGTTTACCAGGGTCAATAAATTATTTATTCAGTTCGTTTACACATAGTTTCCTTTGTGTCACGTTTGGAATCTTTTAGTATTTTTTGGCGACTCATGCTGCTTGGAATGATACGTGGATGATATTTGTCGATTGAGAAGATTTTCTTAAGACATTACATCTCTGCAATCCACAGTCTTCTTATATCCGTCTAAAGGCAGTCAGACATTTTACGAGCGTCGTTAGCGAGGCACAAGTCACACAGATGCTGATCATTGGAATCTTCCGTTAGTGTGGGACACGGCGCTACAAACGTGTGCACTGGGATTCCACGTCGGTGGCGACGAGTATTAAGGCAACTTCTCGAGCATACCAGGGCTTAGGTGACTTTAAGGTCGATTTCCCGAAGGTGACGTAAATTTGCGTGATGTTTTATCCTCGGTGTGTATGTGACGCCTACCTGAATCGAATTCGTAGCTCGACACCGATGATCAGTTTTTCCATTGGTTTCCTTGATTGATTTTAGATGAATGCCAAAGCATCACTTTGAAATAAAAGTCACGGACTAAGTACAAACATTGCTTCCCTAACCTGTCCCCATTTCCCATCCTTAGGGCCGAGTGTTGGACTGATCAACTTCGAAATGCCCACTTCCCCAGATCTAGAAAAAATATCTTTCTAGACTCGGAAGTAGATAAAGCAAAAACTCTGTTTGGTCCGTAAAATAAGAAGATACTATAAATCCGCAAAGTAGACAAATAACACGACTGCAGTTAACGAAACAAGCTTCGTGTGAACACTGAAACCCAAAGCCAGAGGCGTGAACCTACAGCGCCAAACTCAACGCCACGAGCGAGCTGCAGAAAGAGGCAATATATTCTTAAATTTGTCTCCTGCCGCATTCGGAGTTTTCTAACCTCCCGTGCGCCAGGCGCCAAGCGGACGCACGTCGCGGCGCCTCGGGCGGCGGCGGCGGCGGCGGCGGCGTGCGGGGGTTCGGGCAAGACGGATACCTTCCGATGGGTTGGACGCGGGGCGGCGGCGGCGGCGGCGGGAACGTCGCGTGCCGCGCGGGATGCGTGATAATCGTTGCAACATATCGGGCCGGCAATAAATCATCGACCCTGCGGCATCCGCACCTCGTTCGGTTTCGCCCCCTCCCGTCCCCGCCCCTCCCCGGCCCGCCCCTCGCGCCGCCGCCGCGCGCCGGCCGCCCCGCGCCGCCCCGTTCGCGCGGCGCCTGGTTTCTTTCCGCGGCCCCCTTGATTCGTCGCCTGCGTTCGTCTTTTATTGCGCTCTTGCTGTGGGCTATGGCGATTGTCGAGTAGGTTAATACGCGTGTGTTGGAAATGTAATTCAGAGGGTCAATAATTAGAAAACAATGATTACTAATAGTAACTTAAGATTATTTTTTATGAGCTGGAAGCTATCTTTTCTTCTTCTTTATAATACTAGTTTACAATATGAATGAGATGATTTTATACTATTTCACTTAACATCTTAAGAACTGCTCAAGTGCAAAGATTATTATTATCTGTCTTGAATAAAATAAGAAATTATTCATTTAAAGTCATTTACACCTTAGTAAGGGCATTCGATTACAACATTTATTTTGACCCAAATATGATGAACGCGAGTTACACCACATATTGAAATCGACCGGTTTCCAACCCGTAATGGCAAATGAAACTGACGTTGCGTGAAATAAGTTCGTTTGAGCTGCTTTCTTGGACTCCACGTAGTTGATAAGTATTTGAAGTAGGTACTGGAAATAACATAGCCGAAGCGAGGCGAATATATCTACGTCTCTGAAGCGGAGGTTTCTTTGCCTGGCGTTCGTGCACCATTCCCAAAGAAATGAGCCCTCGAAGCTCTCGTGGGCCGCGACTGACCCCGTGTTCGTGTCCGGTCTCTTTAACCGCCCCCGAACCGCACACCTGCATTAACATAAATCCACAGACGATATGCACGCCCTCCGTTAAATGCTGTAATGATCTTCCTTCCATGCTTCCAAGTTTCTTGTAATTTTCGTCCTTTTCCGTCGTTAGAGTTCGAGCCTCTTAAGAATATCTACGGGGTAGTGCAAATAACTGTGTTTTAAACTTTACGAAGCCAGGTTCCTCGGGGCGCCACCGCTCTGTGACAGCAAAGAAGGCCCAGAGGAAAGAGACCGAAAGAGAATGAAGAATCAATATGCTATCACCGAGCTCGGGTTCAGAAATCTCGCGTGACTAGCGCTCTATGGAACCGATGAAGGTTCGTGGATTAGCGCTGCTCCGCGAGGGGAACGAAAAGGGGGAGGGGGCGGGGCAGGAGAAATGGGAGGGGCATTTGTAGCCACCAGTGCCTTGAACAGAAAAAAAAATACAATCGTGATTTCATCGGATGTAATGAGAAAAATCGATGACTCCGCTTCGCCTCGCCTCGCGCCGCGACCTGCAGGTGGAATATTAGGAGGGCGCTGTAGAGCGAAATCAATGTGGGTTCCATGCGAGCGGCGTGGTCTGCACGCTTAGGGGAATCCCCAGCGGAGGATCGAGAATGACGCAAGGATTCAATTGTTATTGGGATATAAAATCATTTTATTAATGTTTTATTTCAAATTTAAACAAAAATACAAGAAAAATACTATTCATCCGTATAAGTGTGAATAAATATCTCAATGTTGTTTTCTGTTGTTTTGGAGAAAATAATTGCCAAGTAATTGCTCTTTGGGGCTGTAATGTCGTGTCACAGAATTACGGTGACTGTTATTTACAATTTTGATATATTTTTTAACTTTACGGACATTATTGATTGAAACTTAACGGTACTTAACCTAAGTATCACAATTTTCTCATGAGATCAGTTATCACAATTACACATTATAACAAGGTATCAATTATCACAAGGTATCATAATATAATATTATCGATGATATGTGATAGATACTGAACATAATAAAAATTGGTAGATAAGATGATTCCAAACAACGAGTATGTCGTTCATAATACGTTCTAATACGTGAGTATAAAATGTATCAAATAAATTGAACATTCTTGTGGTAATAATTAGAATGTGATCAAAATTGTGATTTTATATAAAAAAATTATATAAAAATTAATAAACTGGAATATTATTTTTGACTTTTTATATTGATCATAAAAGTCACTGAAAAATTCAATAGGGCAATTATTTAGTTTTTTTAATTATTTCAGTTACATTATTGAAATAAGTATGCTTGATTTGAAACTTTTGAATTTGTACTCAAAATGTGGAAAACTGACATGGTCCCCTTAGACTGATTTGTGAAGTGCAAATCATAAAATATCTGCTTATAATAGTTCTGATCAATGCTTTAAAAGTAGTAAAGTGTATAATTAAAAAAAACACTGTTAATTTAAAAATGTCATGAATTTGAAATCCCGTCGAACGTGACATCGTTGTATCACTTAGTTATACTTAATAATATAATAATAATAATAATAATAATAATAATAATAATAATAATAATAATAATATTTATTTGGCTACAATTGGCTGATTGCCAGGTGGTAGCCACAACCCTACAGTTTTACAATATATGAACATTTATTATACAAAAACAATTTACCATATGAAAACAATTTACAATACACTTCTTTCGTGCATATACACTCAATATATGAACATATACAGACCTGTATACATCTATGGCACATATATACACCCATACACCCATACACACACACATATATACATACACATGTATACACACATACATACATACATACATACACACACATTCCTATACATGAATGCTCACTCTCACGTTCACACATAACACGAACACACACACACTTGCCCTACATACTTAATAAACTTACTAGTAGAAGAAAACAAATTGTTGCTGTAAAATGTAGATGCTAAAATCAACAATTCTAGAGACAAAATCAGACTGTTTCAAGAAGAAGCAAGCTTATTTGAAACATTTATTTTAATGTAAATAGAAATATTTTATCCCAATAGAAATTAATTTTTCTCATTCAACTAAAATCGATGGGCGTTTCACTTAGGCGAAAAGCCCATTAGCTACAATGTTTTGGGTCTGTTGTTAGCATCTTGGTGCTTTTGAGTGTTTCTTACTTTACTCACCTATAACGCCACTCAAATTTCCTGTAGGTAATGATGACTATCGGAGGTAAACATGGCATACAGCTGGCATCATAAATAAAAAGTAGGCGTTGATGGGAATATTCTAAAAACGATTTTCTCCTTTGGAGGTCCGCTTCATGACGTGATTTCATCAGCGTGATTTCTATTCACAATCAAACGTGGTTTTATGTTTTTTGCGAAATCCTTTTTATCAGCGGATGAGAACGGCTCATTAACAGGCTAAAAGGTGACCCTTCACTCCGTCTCTGATCAAGGTTGACACGACATCAGAGTTCCGTATTGAGAACGGTTTTATAACATCGAGACTTACAAGATACTATGAATAATATTTTAAAATTTGCCTTCATTTTCTCTTCAAGGAATTCATTAGTAGTTACAAAAGTTGAACAAAATTCGATACGAGATGAGAAGTAAATACCTCTTGAAATGTTTTTTCTCAATTTATTACGTTTTCTCTTCCGTTTTCATCTCCAGAACTACATCATTCTTGCATAATATTATTTTTAATTTCTTTAGTGTATAATTTCTATACTTATTTAAGCCTCTATATTCAAGTCTGTTTCCGGGAATGCTCGAATATAATTTTATTTTAACCTATTTATAGCTACTTTTTATGGACCTTTTCATGAATAATACTCGTTGCATTAACAAATGACTACTTGAATAACTTTAAGAGGAGAGAAATAATGTGTTTCAAATCTTATGGGTGATATAAATATTTATTTCTTACAGCACGCTTCTTATGCAGTATGAAAAAAGAAATCATTTAGAGAATGTTACATTTTTGTTACAAGTAAGAATTTTAGAACTAGAAGTATTTTCAATATTTCCATGTTTGCAAATTAACTTTTAGTTATTAGAAAAAATAATATTCAGTGTTACATTATTTTTCTCTTTAACTGCTTTGATTTTATTCATTATCTGTTAATTATTTAATGTTACTTCAAAATATTCCTGAAAATGTCTTTAAATTATGCTTATTCTATGATGTAGTTTTTTGTATGTACTTTTGTGTATTTCTTTAATTTTTGATGTACTTCTTTCTTAAACTTTTTCTAGTTTATTGTTTGCGCGTAAATATTTTAATTTCAAGTGGCCATGTCAACTTTAACAATTAATTACTCTTTTTACGCGAATCTAATGCACATCTTTCTTGACCAAATGCAGTATTCAAAATTGTGGGTTCAAAATCGCATTAGATTCGATGATGCTTTAGATTCGAGTGCAAATTCGTTCCGTACGACGTAAGAAGTAACTTCATTCAATTTTTTTTGTTTATTACGTCACAATGGATTGCTGAACTTTTCAAATTCACCTACATTTCATTTATCTTTTCTCTATTAGTGAGTTGTTTCCAATAGGAGGTGCACATTAGATTCGCGAAGACTGCTCTTCCTTCCTTCGCTCATCCCACATTTCATCCTCCCTCTGTCGTCTTTCTATCCCTCGCTCTCCTCTTTCTCCGCGCGAGTGTATATACACCTCACGGGGTCCACCCCACTGCGTGGCCCTCCACGAGCGGGCGTGTTTGCGGAGGTTAGCGTCTCCTCGTCCCCGCCCCGC
>BOPP01000075.1:474298-522994 GCA_017312745.1 Gryllus bimaculatus
GATTCAACGGAATGAAATAAAATAATAATAATTTTTCTATTTTAGCAACTACGCCTAGTTCCATATTTTTCCTGACTAATGAACGACTGCGGAATAATAAATGCTCGGTGAACTTCGTGTTAGATATTCCAGATAGTATTAATATTTAAAAACTAGATACACACGATGAGCCATGATGTTCCAGATAACTCTGGATTTTACAGAGAAATTTCAATTAAAATGTGCACGAATACAATTAGATCAAATAAATCATTTGGATTCTTAATTGAAAACTCTTCTCTTATATATATTCTTTTACCAACTTGGATTTCATGCAACCCTCAATGCATTACTCTATTTGGATTTACAAAACAAGCGGTTTGGGCAGGGGCATGATTATCAGGAGACCTGGCGCGGTGGATGGCGGAAAATAACGAGTCGGGCTAAGGGAGGGGGAAGGAGAGAATGAGTAGATGACTTTGCGAGGGTCAGATAAGAGCGGGAGTACGAGTCGAAGGACGCAAAGGCGGATGAAAGTAAAATCATATACTTTCTGTTTTACTTTATAAAATGATTAATTATTTTTATATCTTTATCCTAAAGTGATAACTAAATATTCAGGCAAGAGAATACTTAACGAAGTTGCAATACAGGAGAAATATTAGAAAACTCGAAGAAAAGGTCCGAGAGGCGATTTCGCTTCCAATCTACAGATGATAACCAAATCCAAAATGTTAGGAACAGGATTTTTCATTTATGTAGCCGCTCTAATGGTATTTCATAGGTCATCCCACACTTCGAAATCAATCGCTCTCCCCCAATGTGTTTACAGGGTCAATAAATTATTTATTCAGTCGTTACAATAGTTTCCTTTGTGTCACGTTTGGAATTTTTAGTATTTTTTTGGGGACTCATTCTGCTTGGAATGACGTGGATGACTATTTGTCGATTAGAAGATTTTCTTAAAGAATTAATCTCTGCACCCCATCCACAGTCTTCTATATGCCGTCTAAAGCAGTCAGACATTTACGAGCGTTGTTAGCGAGCACAGTCAACAGATGCCTAGCATCATTGGAATCTTCCGTTAGTGTGGGACACGCGCTAGCAAAAAGTGTGCACTGATTACCACGTCGGTGCGCGACGAGTAATTAAGGCAACTTCTCTGAGCATACAGGCTTAGGTAGACTTTAGGTCGATTTCCCGAGTGACTAAAAGTTTGCGTGATGTTTTATCCTCGGGTGTATGTGACCGCCTACTGATCGAATTTCGTGTATCTCGACATCGGATGATCAGTTTTTTTCCATTTTCCTTGATGATTTTAATGAATGCAAAGCATACTTGAAATAAAAGTCCAGGACTAAGTACAAACTTGTTCCGCTAACCGTCTTTCCCATCCTTAGGGCGAGTGTTGGACTGATCAACTTAAATGCCCACTTCCCCGATCTAGAAAATAATATCTTTCTAGGACTCGGAAGTAGAGTAAAGCAAAAAACTCGGTTTTTGGTCCGTAAAATAAGAAGATACTATAAATCCGAAAGTAGAAAATACACGACATGCAAGAAACAACCAAGTTCGTGTGAAACGACGAAAACCCAAAGCCAAGGCGTGAACCTACAGCGCCAAACTCAACGCCACGAGCTTGAGCTGCAGAAAGAGGCAATATATGCTTAAATTTTCTCCTGCCGCAATTCGAGGTTTCTAACTCCCGTGCGCCAGGCGCCAAAGGACGCACGTCGCGGCCGCCTCGGGCGCGGCGCGGCGGCGGGGGTGGCGGGGTTCGGGCAGACGATACTCCGATGGGGTTGGACCGGGCCGCGGCGGCGCGCGGAACGTCGCGTGCCCCGGAGTGCGTGGATAATCTTGCAACAATGGGCCGGAATAAATCATCACCCTGCGGGCATCGCACCTTTCGGTGCCTCGCCTCCTCGCCCCGCCATCCCCGGCCCCGCCTCGCGCCCGCCCGCGCGCCGGCCCGCCCCGCCGCGCCGCCGTTGCGCGCGCCTGGTTTATTTCCGCGGCCCCGATTCGTCGCCTGCGTTCGTCTTTTATTGCGCCTCTTGCTGTGGCTATGGCGATTGTCGAGTTAGGTTTAATACGCGTGTGTGAAAAAAAATGTAAATTTTTTTTTTTTTCCCCAGGGAGGGTCCATAATTAGAAAACAATGATTATAATAGTAACTTTAGATTATTTTTTTATGAGCTGAACTAATCTTTTCGTCTTCTTTATAATACTATTTACAATATGATGAGATGATTTTATACTATTTACTTAACATCGTAAAACTTGCTCAAGTGCCAAGATATATTATTATCTGTCTTGAATAAAATAAAAATTTTCATTTAAGTCATTTACACACTTAGTAAGGGCATCGATACAATATATTTGACCAATATGATGACGCGAGTTACACCAACTATTGAAATCGTACCGTTTCAACCGTAATGGCAAAAGAAACGACACGTTGCGTGAAATAAGTTCGTTGAGCTGCTTTCTTGGACTCCACCGTGTTGATTAAGTATTTGAAGTAGGTAATGAAATACATAGCGAACGAGGGAATATATCTACGTCTCTGAGCGGAGGTTTCTTGCCTGGCGTTCGTGCACCATTCCAGAAATGAGCCTCGAAGCTCTCGTGGGCGCGACTGACCCCGTGTTCGTTCCGGTCTCTTTAACCGCCTCCGAACTTCGCACACCTGCATTAAACATAAATTCCTACAGACGATATGCACGCCCTCCGTTAAGATGCTGTAATGGATCTTCCTCCATTGCTTCTCAATTTCCTTAGTAATTTTCGTCTTTTCCGCGTTAGTAGTTCAGCCTCTTTAGAATATCTACGGGTAGTAAATAACTGTGTTTTAAACTTTACGAAGCCAGGTTCTCTCGGGGCGCCCACGCTCTGTGACAGGCAAGGAAGGCCAGAGAAAGAGCGAAAGAGAATGAAAGAATCAATATCTATCACGAGCTCGGGTTCAGAAATTCGCGACTACGCTCTATGGAACGATGAAGGTTCGTGGATTGCGCTGCTCCGCGAGGGGAACGAAAGGGGGAGGGCGGGCAAGAAGAAATGGAGGGCATTTGTAGCACCAGTGCCTAAAGAAAAAAAATACAATCGTGATTTCATGGATGTTATGAGAAAATCCGATGACTCGCTTGCTCCCTCGCGCCGACCTGAGGTGGAATATTAGGAGGCGCTGTAGAGCGCAAATCAATGTGGGTTCCATGCGAGCGCGTGGTCTGCACGCTTAGGGGAATCCCAGCGGAGGATGCGGAGAATGACGCAAGGATTCAATGTTATTGGGATATAAATCATTTTATTAATGTTTTATTTCAAATTTAAACAAAAATACAGAAAAATACTATTCATCCGTATAAGTGTGAATAAAATATCCTCAATGTTTTTTCTGTTGTTTTGGAGAAAATATTGCCAAGTAATTCTCTTTAGGGGCTGTAATGTCGTGTCCAAGAATTACGGTGACTGTTATTTACAATTTTTGATATATTTTTTTAACCTTTACGGGACATATTATTGAAATACGTATCTAACCGTAAGTATCACATTTTTCATGAGATCAGTTACACAATTAACATTATAAAAGTATAATATCACAAGGTATCATAATATATAATTATGATGATATGTTAATACTGAACATAATAAAAATTGTAGATAAGATGATTCCAAACAACGAGTATTGATCGTTCATAATTACGTTTCTAATACGTGGATATAAAATGTAATCAAATATTGAACATTTCTTGTGGTAATAATTTAGAATGTGATCAAATTGTGATTTATATAAAATTTTTAAAAATTAATAACTGGAATATTATTTTTGACTTTTTATAATTGATCATAAAAGTCACTGAAAAATTCAATAGGCAAATTATTTAGTTTTTTTAAATTATTTTCAGTTACATTATTGAAATAAGATGCTTGATTTGAAAACTTTTGAATTTGTACTCAATGTGAGGAAACTGACATGGTCCTTAGAACTGATTTGTGAAGTGCAAATCATAAATTCTGCTGCTTATAATAGTTCTAGAATCAATGCTTAAAGTAGTTAAAGTGTATAATTAAAAAAACACTGTTAATTTAAAATTCAGTGAATTGAAATCCGTACGCAACGTGACATCGTTGTATCAGCTTATTATACTTAAATTAATATAATAATTAATAAAATAATAATAATAATATAATAATAATAATAATAATATTGTATTTGGGTACATTGGTGTTGCCAGGGTTCGGTAGCCCAACAACGCCTACAGTTTAAATATATAACATTTATTATACAAAAAAAATTACATATGAAAACAATTTACAATAACTTTTTCGTGCATATACACTCAAATATATGAAATACGACTGTATACATTATGGCACATATAACACCCATCACCCATACACACACATATTATACATAACATGTATAACACTTACTACATACATACATACACACACATCCTAACATGAATGCTCAGATCTCACGGTCACACATAACACGAAAACACCACACTTGCCTACATATATAATAAAACTTACTATAGAAGAAAACAAATTGTCTGCTGAAAATGTAGATGCTAAATCAAACAATTTAGAGATCAAAAATCAGACTGTTTCAGAAGAGAGCAAGTTTTTGGAAACATTTATTTTTAATGTAATAGAAATTATTTTATCCAATAGAAATTAAATTTTTCTTCATTCAAACTAAAATCGATGGGGCTTTCACTTAGGCAAAAGCCCATAGCTACCAAGTTTTGGTCTGCTTTTAGATCTTGGTCTTTGAGGTTTTCTTACTTTACTCACCATATAACGCCACTCAAATTTCCTGTAGGTATGATGACTATGGAGTAAACATGCAACAGCTGCATCAATAAATAAAAAGTAGGCGTTGATGGAATATTCTAAAAACGATTTTCTCCCTTTGGAGGTCGCTTCATATTATTATCAGCGTGATTCTATTCACAATCAAACGTTTTTATGTTTTTGCGAAATCCTTTTATAGCGGATGAGAACGGCTCATAACAGGCTAAAAGTGTGACCCTTCCTCGTCTCTGATCAGGTTGACACACATCAGGTTCCCGTATTTGAAACGTTTTAATAACATCGAGAACTTACAAGATACTATGAATAATATTTTAAAATTTTCCTTCATGTTTCTTCAAGGAATTCATTAGTAGTTAAAAAGTTGAACCAAAATTCGATACAAGATTGAGAGTAAATACTCTCTTGAAATGTTTTTCTCAATTATTACTTTTCTCTTCGTTTTCATCTCCAGACTACATCATTTATTGCATAATATATTTTTTTAATTTCTTGTAAGTGTATATAATTTCTATTACTTATTAAGCTCTATATTCAAGTGTTTTCCGGGAAGCTCGAATATTTATTTTTATTTTAACCGCTATTGTTATAGCTACTTTTTTATGGACTTTTCATGAATAATACTCGTTGCTTAACAATGACTAATGAATACTTATAAGAGAAGATAAATATTGTTAAATCTTATGGTGATATAAATATTTTTTCTACAGGCAGCTTTTATGCAGTAATGAAAAAAAGAAAATCATTTAGAGAATGTTACATTTTGTTACAAGTAAGAATTTTAGAACTGAAATATTTTCAATATTTTCCATGTTTGCAAATTTAACATTTAGTTATTAGAAAAAATGAAATTCCATGTTACATTATTTTTCTCTTTTAACTGCTTTGATTTTATTCATTATTGTAATTATTATAATGTTAGCTTCAAAATATTCTCTGAAAATGGTCTTTAATTATTGCTTATCTATGATGTGAATTTTTTGTTATGTACTTTTGTGTGTATTTCTTTAATTTATTGATTATTCTTCTTAAACTTTTTCAGTTTATTGTTGTGGCGTAAATATTTTAATTTCAAGTGGCATGTCAACTTTAACAATTATTACTCTTTTTAGCGCGAATTAATGCACATCTTTTCTGAACCAAATGCATATTCAAAAATTGGGGTTTCAAAATCGCATTAGATTCGGATTGATGCTTTAGGATTCGAGTGGCAAATTCGTTCCGTAGACGTTATAAGAAGTAACTTCATTCAATTTTTTTTTTGTTACGTCACAATGAGTTGCTGAACTTTTCAAAAATTCACCTACATTTTCATTTATCTTTTCTCTATTATGCAGTTGTTTCAATATGGAGGTGCGACATTAGAGTTCCGAAGACTGCTCTCTTCCTCGCTCATCCACATTTCATCCTCCCTCTGTCGTCTTTCTATCTCGCTTCCCTTTTCCGTCGCGAGTGTATATCACCTCACGGGGTCCACCCCACTGCGTGGCTCACGAAGCGGGCGTGTTGCGGAGGTTAGCGTCTCCTCGTCCCCGCCACGACCCCCCCCGCCCCGCCCGCCCCCTGCCCCCCTGTCCTGTCTCGACCCGTCGCGCGTTCAAAGAGACAATTACCGGCCAGCGACAGCCTTCAAAGGCGCACGTGCTTCTCTCACGTCTTCGCGGGCGCGGGGCGGGGCGGGGGCGCGGGCGCGGGCGCGGGCGGGGCGGTCGGCGAGGGCCCCAAGGAACCGCTGTCGGCGCCTGAGGGAGGCCCTGCGCAGTGGTCCAAAGCCTCACCTTTGCGCGCATGGCACATTAACATTCAGAGGAATGGTTAGTTCGTTAGTGCCTTATTTTAAATGGCGGGACTCGGGCCATAAGACTCGCTATTCCGTCTGCCCACGCAATTTTGCTATGCTCTTTCACCATCTAGTGGAGAGGCAGGCGATTTTGAATTTAGCTCAGAGGCTTCTTTTAGGCTTGAGGTTCTTTTGCAGGCAGTAAATCTACAACGTGGGGCAGCCATCTTTACTTCGTCCAAACTGAAGGTGGATGAAGGATTTTTTCGCCTTTAACAATTCACCCGCCAAGTGGTGAACCTATTATTGAGACATTTAGACGCAAGTTTAGTACAGGAAGTTAGTTCATGAAATAGTAATGAACATTCTTAATAAAGGCTCGGTTTTTAGAACCGTATTCAGCAACAGGGAAAATATTAGTGGTTAGGGGTATATAGAGAGGAGACTACAGTCCGATATAGTCCGTTTAGCAAGTAAAATATCACTTTGTGGTTTGTACTTGTGACTGAGTGAGAAGTGTATGGGCATGGTTTAGAATGTTTTCCTGTGACACTATTTTCTTCTAAGATGCTGAAAAAATCGAAGTTTGGAACATTAGTATTAAGAAGAATGGAAAATCTATTATTGCATACGTAAAAAAGTAAGTCTTGCCTGGAAAGTATTAAGAAATAAAATTTCTTACTTCATAAAATAGTTACTAACATTCTTAATAACGACTCGAGTTTTTAGGAGGAAGAGTATTTAATAACAGGGTACAGGTTAGTGGTAAGCACAGAGCCAACTAGTGTGATTAGCAGATAAAATAGCACATTACGTCTGTAAATGAGCTTGTGTGTGAGTGATAAGTAAATGCACGGGCGTGGTTACGAACGATTTGTTGTGACATTTTTTCGTGTCAAGTGTTGAAAATATCGAGGTTTGGAAAAAGAAAACTCTCTCTGCTTTCGTCACTATTGAGTATACTACAATAAAGTCTAATCGTCTTCTGATGGAAGAACTTTTTCTCTTTAGGATTTTCCTAGAACAACTGTGTACATAATAATGTATAAATGTAGTAAATGAACTTGCTTTGCACTACAATTGGGAAGTTTTTACACAAGAATAATAACTTTTTTGAGAGGAAAGAGCTGGAGGAACAGGAATATAACTCTTTGATTTTCGTGGAATATCTGTTCGGTGGTTTTAGTATCTACGTGTATTCATAATTCTCACTGCGATAAAGTATATCAATATTTCCAAAACAATATCTATCCTAATGTTCGAAAAAATTAACGAAATTAATGCATAATGATTTTTAAGAAATGGTTTATATTTGTTTCTCGCATCTAGCTTTGATTTTCAGGTCAATATCATAAAACCTTTCGTAAATGTATTTCTTTATTATGCAGTTTAGGAAGCACAAAAAGGTTTACTCAGCCTCCCAATATGAACGAAAAATTTCATTTAAAACAGTTGTTTCGTTTACGAATTTATTGTTATTCTCTTATCGTGTTTCCATGAGCTGCAATAACAGCTGTTCCTTTCCAGCGATCTCGCAACCGTGTCATACAATAACGATTGCGGTTAGCTAAAGCTAACCATATTAACTGCAGATCTTCTTGAGGGGATAGGAGGAAGGGCCTTTTTATCTGTTCAGATCGTTGAATCACAAGAATGATGCCATTTACCTTTATAAATGTGGAGGCTATATGCTCTATGGGTTCTACTTAACGTTGGTAACCTCGCATTACTATATTATACCTATACCGGTACGCCCCATGGGAATTAGAATTCGAGACTCGTCGATTAAAGAGACTCAATCCATTCGCTTTAGCCATTATGATTATATTAGATTTATTATTATCTCTGCAATTAAGTATCGTAACTTGGTGGCAGAATATCTTAACTTTACATGCCTTATCTTACATTGACTAACAATAAATTACAAGAGTAATTAATTAAAAATAATACTTTTTAATAAATAGTACATAATTTCACCGCGCAAGTCTTACTCCACTTCATTTCACTTCACTGCACTGCTCAACACTTAACTGATATAATAAGTGAACCTCGTTGATTTTATTATTTATAGGTTATTCCAGGCCTTTGGTCCACCAGACCATTGTGCGCCGCGAAGGGCATATCACACGCCTGTCCGTGTGAATGTAGCGCTTGTGGTCGGCGGAGGGCGTTGGAGGAGAGGGGCGTGGCTGGACCGGGCGGCCTGTCCCGGTCCGCCAGCCCCAGCTCACCCCTCGCTTGCGCGCGGCCGCTAAGGATATGGAAATTCCAGACGGGAAGCTCGGGCGCGGTTGTCTTAAGGCGACCCGGGGGTGTTCCTCGAGATCTGAGGCGCGTTTTTTGATAAGGCGCCCTTTGAGTCGAGAGCCGGTAGCTGAAGACGGGGGCGCACGCTACTGTGGAAGACCAGAGGCATCTCGTTCGAATTACCAAGGCATTAACACTAACTTAAATGTGTTCAAATTAAGCTACTTTGCTTGGAGGAAAATAAAAAAAGGAGTAAAACTGGATAAATATTCAGAGCGTACTATTTACCTTTTTATCAAAATATTAAAATATATATTGTGTTGTTGTGGAAATTAGCTTATACGTTTTGGAGAAGATAGAGATATGCATGCAAATATTATAATTATTTTATTTTACGAATTACTCTATTCTTGTTTTTAATTGTCAAACTGACTTCACTGTATTCTACCGTGAACCGTATTCTAGTGTGGTTGTTTAAAAGTATTCAATTTACAGTTTGTATTATACTATTCCTTTATCCGTACTTTACATCTCATATCTATTTTGAAACCCATGTTATCAGATCGTAATCCAATTTAACTTATTCTCTTCGTATTTAAAAATCAAAGATTGGGCGTTGTTCGTAACTCATACGTCGTTCAATTCATTAGCGTGCGAATAATATTATGCCTAATAGAAACACCAGGAAACGAAGTAAGGTGAACATCAAAAGGAACGCAAGAAAATTTATAGACGCGTTTTCTATCGCTCACCACGACATGACGCGTTGCTCACATCAAGGTCTGATAACGCGTCACAATAAATGTCCCCCCTATGACAACAAAGACCGCATGGTACGCGTCCTGCCCTGAGGATCAAGCCACACGAGCGTAGTAACTGCAACTGCCTAGTAACACATCTGATATACAAACCTTCCGTCTTTGCATTCGATTGGCGCACCTCCCGCTGCCGTTCAGCGCAGACGACATGCGACGATCGCAGGCCGACCAATCTCCGAGTGCGATCGGCGCGCGGGTCGACTGCGCCGCGTCTGTGTACGCAGCGGCCGCGGAAGCCGTCCAGCTTTTTTGCGAGCCTAGAGGCGACCACGGAGTCAATGACGCCTGGTCACGTCAGCTTCGGCCGCGAACGAGGGCGCTGCGCTGGCGCCGCACTCACCGGAGCGCCAGATTACGGGATTTTTTGTTTGTAAGAAATGACGCGATTTAAGACAACTGGCGGGGTAAAAGGATTGCGTTTGTTTTGTGGCACGCTATATGAACACTTCAATAAAATAAAATGCAGCGAACATTTCAATGAAAATTACGAGTGTAGAAACGACTCGCCCGGGAAGAAAATAAACTAGTGTTGCAACAGTTTACGTCCTTATATAATTTGAAACAATTACGTATTATAATAGTAGCTGAACACGTGTTAAAAATCTGCACATTTGCACTCAATATTATGAGTTTTTCCTGACATGTTTGGGTGGAGTTTTGAAAAGACAATTTTTGGTATATTAATCAATTACATTACTAATTCTATTAATTAATTTTATTTGCTGTTATCAAGACAAGAAAACAAACGTTATACCAACATTGCACGTGACGTCACATATGTCACGTCTGCTGGATGTCACAAGTTAATTAATTCTCGTTCCAAAAATATTTTTCCTTTTTGATCAATTTATGAAGATTTTTATCTAAAATATAGTATACGCAATTCTTTTACTAAATATTTTTAATTGATTTTATTTTGATTGACAAAATTCAAGAAACTCTTTTAACACCACTAGCGTTTTTGAACATTTACTTATAAAATAAAGTTCAACATTATTAACTTTGTTTAATTATTAGGTTGATATTGCACAATTATGAGTAATATTTCTAAGTTAACGTATTCTATCTACATCTATTGTTTTCCATTTTCATTATTCTACAATATCTTCAAAAGCTTTTTAATTAAGTTCATTATCTGATAAATTAGACACCAACTCTACTCTTTGGAAACATCAAAATGTGTATGAAAATGGAATAATGATTAATATTACAGGTGTTGTATTGTTGTAAGAAATTTATCAGTGTGAATACGTGAATAAAATTTAACAAAAATGGATATCGGTGATGTGAATAATCATTAAACATAAAACGCAAATACAAAAATATTTTCTGTAATATCTCCTCTCGCACCGCCGTTTTGGGGTGTAAAAAACGGAGCAAAAAGGTCGTGGCTGAAATTCATAATAGCCGTGCCGTGGAAAACAGCGGCTTGTGGTCAACGGTTCCTCGGCGCCAGCCCGAGCACGTTGTTTATTATTTTGTTTATTGCAGGTTATACGTATTCATGTAGAGATTCCATTTGGATTTCCGTTCCTGGCCTCTGCCGTCTCACGTGAAGGGCAGGCAAAAACACGCCGGCGCAAATGAGCACATCGTTTGACAAACGCGGCGCGGCGCGGCGCGGGGCGCAAATCGCGTGGGGGGCGGATTATTTTATTTGAGCTGTAACGGATGGATTCGGTCGGAAAATAGAAATTAATTAACGCTCGGTTAGCGTTGATTGTCACCCGTAAACGAGGTAAGCAGTCAACGGCGATATTATTGGTTAACCGTAGTTTTTGCTCGTAAATCACGGCCCGGCGGCGCCCGCCCGCGCGCTCTCGCGGCAGGTGTGGCGCCAGCTGGGGCGGTAATGGCGTTCGACGCGGCCGCGCCGCCGACAGGGGGTGGGTGTGGGTGTGGGGGTGAGGGTGTCGCCGGTCGCCGCCGCTGGGAGAGCTGCCCTCGTCAATGCACGCGTGCGGTTTCGTTGGGGAAATTGGAATCGGCACGGTCTTTTTATTTGCTGATTGTGGGAATTTCGGGTGACAATTCAGATATGTATTTTTTACCCAACCTGGTATACTAGAGTATTAGTCTGCGATACCGCTGATAGGTGTTGGCCCTGTAAGGAACTGTTGAGCCAGTACAGTTAATAAAGAGTAGTTTCTAATGTTTGGTTATTAATGTCTGTCTACAAAATAAGAATCTCAAAGCATATTTTCATAATACATAATATGAGATTTATTAAATGACTTTGTTATGCCGAATGAATGTGTCTTTTTTTTAGTGAATTAATTAATAGAGGATAGTTAGGCCACTTCCCAGGTTCCAGTGTTAAGCAGGGCATGTCCTGATACAGACAGCGAGATTTCGTATACCGCTCATGCCAACCACTCAATCATCAAAAGATGTCTAAAATTCAGGGACAAATGTGAGATGTGTTAACTTTGTTGTGTGAAATTTACGAACACATTTTCATGGGCAAATGTTCGACCTATCTACATGTCCTACAATTTGGTCACATTTATTCTCAGAGACTTGTATTTTCTCTGCAAATGTTCTTCTTCAGATTTATTCTCTTTTATTTTTTACATCATGTGCCAATTCTTCAATAGTGTAACATTTTTGTTAATTGCGTAGAGTAACATCATTTTTTATTAATCATTACGCAAATTATTGCAGAGCTGAAATTGTGAAAAAACAACCAGTCATTGACTTAAGGCTGAACCCCCAAACATTCTGCCTACCTTGTCTTAACTACTGGCAGATATTAAAATAATTTGGCTTCATATTTTGGATTCATATTCTCTTCGCGATGTTATTCACTCACCTAATTAGTTTGAAAAAGCAATACTTACATTGTAATCCTTGAGTCAAATAAATAACAAACTACAAGCGTATGGGCGAACGAATTTTCTGTCCCGTCCTGTTTGCTTGCTGTTAATACAGATATATTGTTTCTGGTTGCATTTCTCGGGCATTAGTTGGTTTTTGTGGTCCATGTCGGAATGGATTGACTATGTCGTTGCAACACTTCTCAATTTACGAATACGTAAATCAATTACGAATAAAGTAAATGTAATGTTATGTATATCAAGACTTATGCAAAAAAGTATTCACACGAATCTATGAAATATTACATCGAGTCCTCACCAGCCCATATAATATACTTGTATATATCATCTGATCAAATGTACTCATCAGAGATGTTTCAAATCCTTCCAGAGGCGGTTTCATGAGATAATCGTGCTTCCCACCTTTGCACCTAGCCTTTTTTAAAATATGAATTCACCGTAAGTATTAGCGACCATTTAAAATACGTTTTTCTCAGAAAATACTTTGTCTCAGAAAAACAGTACAGAGATAAAATAAATTTTTTTGTACTTCAATATGGGTATTTTTCACGTAATAAACATTTATAACTGCCAATTACACTTTAATATAAACACGCTTGACATGCACATCCCCTCCTCTTTGGCAGCACGCGTATCCGCGCTTGTGAACTGCATACAACCTCTATGTGTTCCTCACGGTCTAGTTCATCTTGATCTGTTCCTCTGCCAGCGCTATACCCTGCTCAAACCGAACGGAGCTTTCGAAGGAAACAAATAACAAGTAGTTTACTCTGCGTCCGTCGCGTGGGGGCGGGGTGAGGGCGGGGGGGAGGAGTGCGGGCGCCGACGTGCCTTGCGGTCTTGGCTCCTCGCCAGGGGGCGCGAGGCGTAGAGGTACGTCGTATCTGGGGCGGATTGACAGGTAGAAGTTATATATTGGTTTCCGCGCCGCAGGGGGAGTGTCACGCTTTCGGCTAAGAATGTCAGAAATCCGATTGCAGGAGCGAGTTTCATATGTAACTACTGCGGAGAAGTGGGAGGTTATTGGATGAGCCCGCCTGACCGACCGCCCCTCGGTGGATGGGAGTCGGTGGACTGGGAGGAGTGAGGAGTGAACGGGTGGGTGTAAAGAAAGAGCGAGCGTTGCGGCTGAGGAGGCGACGCAGACGGGAAGATAGTGTTGTGGTAGCGTGCGGGGGGACATAGCCAGCGGCATGAGCGAGCGGCGGGGCGGGCGGCGCGGACGGCGGCGCGGGCGGGCGCGCGGCGGCGGCGCGGCGGCGGCGCGGGCGGCGCGCGGCGGCGGCGCGGGCGGGCGGCGGGCGGGCGGCGCGCGGGCGGGCGGGCGGGCGCGGCGCGGGCGGCATGGGAGGGCGAGCGGCGCGGGCGGCGCGGGCAGGCTTCGTTCCGGCGGGCGAGGACAGTCTTCTTTTGTGGTCGTCATAGCAACCGATATGCGGTGACACGGGATGTCGGGAAAGGAAGTCAAATATTTGATGTTCTGATTTCCGGGGTTGCTTCTTATATGGACCCTCGTGGTCGGGAATATTGCTTGTGTTACAAGAAATGAAAAGAAATATTTTGGCCCTTTCTGAACAGATCAATACGTGGAGGTATGTAAGATATATAAAAACAAATTGTGGAATGCGTAGCATTGGACACGTTCCCTCCTTAAGTACTCATGGCATTGTTAAAAGATCAACAATTGCATTGCAAATATGCGAGACACTTAGACCTTCCTTGTTCCAGTCATAACCAAATGACTGCAGATAATCGTTCACTTTAATAATTTTATTGTTTTATTATAAGTTAGTGTTTATATTATTGAACCGTTAATAAAAGCAGCGATAAGTCATCGAGAGTTCTCGACCTACCATTTATGGCAGAAATCACGAAATTTAGTTGTGTAGAACTCTCGAACTCCTTTCTAAATGATAACATTTGATGTTTTCAATATACAGATTTTTACAATTTTCAAAATATCAGAGGTTTTAATGAAAATCGGTTATGCATCTTAATTATCAATGAACTTTCTTCTATTCGAGAAAACATTTCAGCCATTTTCAAGAACAATTTGAAAATGTCATTCATATAAAGTACCCTTAGATTACAATATCTTAATGATCTCTGGAACGTTACATCTGGGTCTTACTTCTGACGTATTTACTAAATCTTAGCTCAAAAGCTTCTAATCTGATATAATTATGCATGACATATCAACTTCACTTTTGGCATTTCAGTAGAGATGTTATTCCAAATTTTCTTAAATATAGTATAAGATACACCGTAAAGTTATTACTGAGATGATTGGAACATGAGCTAAACATGTAACGTAAGAACTTATAGTTGGATCCTAAACAATCCCTTCAATCCTAAAAAAAATATTTCCTACGAAGAGCAAAATCATTGGTGTGCCGCGCATTTCCTTAGTTTCAGTTAACAAACACTTTTTAAGGTTTCTACGAATTTTCCCAACAGTTTTAAATTTATTTGAGAAATACGTCAAGTAAGTCAAGACGCTGCACACAATATTAATTGATAAGAGAAAATATTCGTATCGTACTTATCACCATTTCTGTGATTATGAAGTGGTCTTAAAGTTTATGAGAAAGCAAAAATGTTTTCAGAAAGATACAAAGAAATTTCATCATTATCATGTGGTCTTGAGTACTAATATTTCTTTCAGAATATCAGTTACACACTAAAATGAATTGAAAGGTTTAATTTTTTGGAATTTTACAAAAGTACGTATTACTCCACCAAAGTGGCATTTACCCTTATAAACTAAGTAAACATTTGTACAGCATGTCAAAAAAAGGGGCCCGGAATTTTAATTGCGATTAAACATTCAGAGGAGTGCTGATTTTCCCACCAGATCAGACTCCGATCTTCAGAATCTAACCCCTTCCGAAAGTCTTCGCCGGCGAGACGTCTTTGTAGACTTTTTTTTTCCGGAAGGATAATTAGAAATCTAAGAAAGCGCCGCCCCTGGCGCCCTCGCCGCCGCGGGCCGCGCTCTCCGAGGGCAGCCGGCCGTGGGCAAGGCCACCTGTTACAGTTGCGACTCCCGCCACGGCCTGCTGGGAGGGAGAGGCCGTGTTCTTTTCTTGCCGCCAACTTCACGCCTCAATGCCTCCTTTAGCCGCCACCGTCGCCGCCATTGTCTCACCCTCCAGCGGGAAGGGTAGCTGGCTGGCGCGCTGGAGGAAAAAAGCGCGGCAAGGGTGAACTGATCCTGATTAAGTTATTAAGCTGTTTTATGTCAACTTCTTTAATCACCAAGTAAGATGTTTAAATAAACTGATCGTTGTTAACGACGGGGTGACATGGATCGCGCCTTTATGGGGAAGGAGGAGCTGTGACCGGCGCGTAATTGCTGGAAGGGATCTGCTCCGGGCGAGAGGTGAAGTTTAAAAAACGATGCGGCAAGGAGAGCAATACTTGATAATGGGGAAACACCCGGAATGGTTGTTCATTCTCTGTTAGCCAACACCCTTCAATTTTGGGTTTTGATTCTTTTCCTACTGACTAACCGGTACAGTCCAACAAGTTCACAGAAACAGAATTTAAACAAAATTATATTCTTTAAATTGTCTCGTTAATATACTCGATAAACGATTTCTTTTCTTGGATTTTACGTCATAATTTTTCTAAAATGGACAATATGTGACGTACAGAGTAGACAACATGGACATTTGAGAGTGATATTTAATATTTGAACTAATAATTGAGATAATATTTCAAAATGATCTATTGAATACTTATATAAATTACGATAAAATTTAAAATCGATTTTCGGCTGCTGACAACGTGGTGCCTTGTTTTTATCAATTTATTATCTTGGGTTAATTTTTAGGCCACCTTTGGGATCAAAATTTAGTCTAACTTTGGCATTTTTAGTTTTGTTATTATTCATGTAAATTGCATAAACCAACGACAATTTTGATAGCGACTCCACACATACTCCCTATTGCGAGCGCAACCGTTCAGGCGCCCTGTAGCGGCCAACGGTATTTCGAGCGACACTGTGGCGGATATATCACACGTTCAATGATTGAGTGCTAGTTGAGGTGAGAGTATGTGAGTGCCCCCTCCCCTTCTCTCTCTCTCTCTCTCTCTCTCTCTCTCTCTCTCTCTCTCTGTTACTGTAACTGCGCTCGCAGTTCCACGCTCATCGCCCTCGCCCCCTCCATCGCCCCGGAGCAGGGCATTTCGCCCGCCGGTGCCGTCGCCCTCGCCTCCGCTTCACAGCGTCGCGCCGTCGGATGCGCTGCCGTCGCTTTTGTTTCATTCTCCATTCTCCGTCCCTCCTCTCCTGCACTCCAACCCATCTCGTCTCACTCTCTCTCTTTTCCTTTTTCCGTCGCTTCGGACACCTTTCCTCCTTTTCCCATTGGTATCCCTTTCTTTTTCATACGCACATGCTGCTAGTGCGAACGACCGCTCCCGAGTCCCCACTGGTAAACTCTACGTGGGCTCTCTTCCTTTCTCCCACATCACGCGATTACATTTCCTATCATACATTCATGTTTTCCTTTTTCCTTTTTCACTCTTTCACACGATTATCGCCTATTTTTCTGGTTCCATCTCGCTTCCACATATTTCCTATCGCGTACTCAAGCACTCCAGTTTCTTCTTTTCTGTTTCCGTTTACGTTATCCACACTCCTCCTCGTATTTTGGTAATCTTCAAGGAGTTGAATTCGTTGCTAGGTGACTAGGTACTATTCCATACAACCCTACCCATTTCGTGGCTTCTGGAGATGCTAAAATGTCTCGAAGTTTCATGTTTTTGCACTACCCCTTTCATCTTTCCGTTACGTCAACAAAATTCATAACTTGCCTCAATGTCTGCCTACTTTTATATACTTGCTGTGACATCTTGTTCAGTTTTTTTCTGAAATCACACTCCAGCAGCACTCATTTTTCTTTGCCTCACTTTCTGTACCAACAATATCTACGTCTTCAATACTTCCCCTACTTCCATGATTTGACTGCCCAACCATCTTTCCTTATTTCTTCTCTCCAACCTCCTTATACATCCCTTCAATCCGAACTTCCCCCTATTTCACTTCCACTTCTATTATTTTTCCTCTCACTCTACTCCCTCCCTGACTTCCTCATTCCACCTTCTTCTTTCCTCCTTTTATCCGTCCCCCTTCTTTTCTGTCTCCTCTCCTCGCTGCCGCTTCCAGTCCGGCTCCATTCGCACGCGAACCCTCAATGAATCAATTGGCCGCGCTCCGGTCTAGCGGCCGTCTGCTATGCGCTGGTGGCGAGGGAGTCCGGCTGGCGGGGGTGGGGTGGGGGTGAAGGGAGCGGCGGCTAGCCGGCAAGGGCAGCGTGGGCGGCGGAGTGCGCGGGTGGCGGAGCGGTGGCAGGGTCGGGGCGTCAGGAGTGGAACAACGGGGGCTGAAGATGAGGAGAGAACGGCGGGGGCGCGGAGGGGCGGCGCGTCGCCGTGGCGGGCGGCCGGTGGGGCGGCTGGGGAGCGTGTGCGGCGACTGCGCGCTCCGCTCTGCCGGGATTTCGCGTGTTGAGGTGCGAGAGAGACGTCCGCCTAAAAAGTGATTGATAAGCTGCGATAAATATTGCGGATTGCACAAATCTGCGTATGACATTCCACCTAATGATAGCGCTGTCAATACCGAAAGTATATTACATTTTGCGGTCTAACAAATATTAGCTACATAATACATGTTTCCCTCGCGCCCATGGCAATACATATCTGTCCCCTGCCTTGGGGCGCGTGCGCGCTCGCGTCTTTTACAAAGAACGGGCAAGGGCCGGGCGCGGCGGGCACGCGGCGGGCGGGCGGGCGGGCGCGGGCGGGCGGGCGGGCGGCGGATGGCGGGCGGGCGGAGCGGGCGGCGGATTTTTTATTGTCAGAGAAAAATAAACAGATACAGAGTGAAGGGGGCTTCAGGCGCATTATGCTGCCAAATGTATTAAGAAAAATAATTAGCTTTTGTGATTGATACGGACCCTTTAATATCGCTGGCATTAGAACAGCAAGAGGTTTCGAACTTTAAAAAGTAAGGCAACCGCACGGTTGAATAGATAATTACATGAACAGCCGGAGGTTTCTTCTAAACAAAACATGTTTCAAAAGTAGTTAACGAAACTTTGTAAATACTTTGTGAAAGTATAACTTCTTTAAATCTTCTGAAATAAATAAATTTATCAATATAAATGATATTTTCATTCGGAGTATTATATTACTTTCTTGAGAATTCTAAATTAATGCAAACGCATGTTGTAGTAATTTGCTTATCTAGAGCTTTAATCATATTTATTTCAGGACGACCCTGTTATAATCATAAATGAAAGAAGAAATTTAAAATATAAGAATTACATGAATATACATATGGAAAAATTATCTTTTTGTTTGAAATAATTATTAATGACATGAAACATGTAATTTTGTAAAACAATCTATATTTATTATATAAACAATGCTAATCGTTTCAAATATCCTAGCGAAAAGAGATTTGTGCACCCTATTGTTTTCTTCTCTCCGAGAGCCAAATTTCCGTATCCAAACGCTCGATATAAAGATTTTGTTCCTTTTACGTCGACTCACGACGTGGGTACCCACCTCGTAATAATCCCGTATTGAGATATATTTTATACGAAATATTTTATTACAAAACATTTTATGGGCCAGGTGAAATATATTACTCCATACCTCCACAGCTTTCGCGTATTTTTATTCGCGTTGGCGTCCCATTTTTTCTTTAAGAAACCCATGAACGGGCTTTTTTTTCGCTTTCCCGAGCTGGGTGTTATTCATAGGTTTTATTTTCCTATAAACTATAGGAGGATTCGGGCTACGTTCGTGCGAACGGAATTTTTTCCTCGTCGCTCCATCGGCCTCCTGATTTACACGGGAACGAGCGTAGGGGGCCGTGGCGGGCGGGGGCGGTGGAGGCGGTGGAGGGGGTGCAGGCTCGATATAACGCCTCGGCGAGCCTTTTTATGTCACCATAAAGGGGCGGCGCCGCTCCGCTCCCAAGGAACCGAACGATGCTTAGCGTCGCTGCTCTGGAGTCGGTTGGGAACGAATCTTGGTAGACGGCTCGCCCGTCGTCGTCGTGGGTATATTGCGCGGGAGAATCTGGAACGACGCTCTCCATCGACGTTCAGCGCGGGGCACGCGAAGGCGGAGGCAGGTAGGCGGGGCGGTAGAAGCAGATCGCAGGCGTGTCCCATTTCGGAGAAGCAGCTTCCTGTTCTTCAACAGTTTCGCAAAATGAGTCACCATTTCTTGTTGGTCCCTTATCTTAAGTAATGATCACGATGTCGCAGAAAATTGTTTTCACTAACGTAGAGTGCAATATTGAGTGGCTATAGAAGAGTAACATAGAGAAATCATACAACATTGTTTCCCAGGTAGACATAATTTATATACTTAACCTGTTCAGTGTAATAATCCGCAGCTACTTAAGAAATTTGAAAACGAACATTAAAAAAATTTCAGTATTGCTTCATTTGCTGAGCATATTAACTCATGGACTCTGCAATTAATTTGTAGTAAATATTAGTCACCCTAAAATATGTTTTGTATTGTTATAAAATTTAGTGTTATGCATGATCATTTTACATTTCATCAGCCTATAAGATTCTCCAATGAAATGGTAACTTTATTTCTAAATCAGTCTGAAATAGTTTTATGAAAATAATGTAGTTCGCACAAAGATACCACAAGAAAGAATGGTTTTCTTCTTAGATATGCTGTATGTACCCTAAACAGACAAAGAAATATCTTAAAATTTTTATTTTATAAAAAGCAATATTGATGATTTCCCTGTTTTGTTAGCTTTAAATCAATTCGTTTTTTACATTTATTTTCTCACTTTTCATCTTCTGCTTGAACTTTTTAGACGTTTTCATTATTCTCGGTATTTTGGTCAATTTTATTTTTAATGAAACAATATTTCAAATAAATATCATGAAAGAAAACTTATGTGTTATAACACAAAGAACTTAACTATGAGTGTGTTTTTTAAATTTTATCTTCAGTAAATTCAGAAATTAAACAAATATCGCAGATGGAATTGATTAAGAGATATTTGGAGTTAAATTGTTGGAATACTATGTACGTTAAAAGAATAGCTTAAAATAATTTTATCCCATAATGATCGAGTGTTTTGCGAAAAAATAGTCACATTGTTTAATCTCATGCTCACGTCAGTTCTGAAAATGCACAGAAATAATTTAAGACTTCGCAGTCCATGTTTCTATCCGTTAAAGAAAATCTGCCCTTATTCCGTCTCTCGGCGCCTGCCACGATGTTGGATTCACCGCTTTAAGTCCAAAAATGGCAACCTAATTTCTCCTATCCATCGCCGCAGGCACTTTCAGCCATGACAGAAATACGCAGTTACTCAACTCTTCTGTTCTTGGGAACAAGAGCCTGGAGACGTCTTTCGATAAAATACTTCACCTTCAACACTTCGGGCGCCGATACTTTTCACCCCTCGCGGCTCGCAGCTCTTATTTCACCCACTCCTCCTTTCACTCCCGCCCTTTTCTCGCGTTTCTACTTCTCTGCTCTCCCTTCTCCTTAATATATATAGAGACCGGTGAGGTGATGAATTATGTTTCCATTTGTATCGGCGAAAGGAGCAGGGGCGCGCGGGGGCGAGAGAGGGGGGGAAAGGCGCCGGAGGAGGGGGAGACAGGGCGGCGGCGGCGGCGGCGGAGGCGGCTGCCTCTCTCCCCAACGTCGTACCTTCTCCCTTCTCTCCTTTTGACAGTAGAATTGGTTATTTATTAGTTATCGTTTCCAACAATACTTGTCATCGCCCGGAGAGGAGAAGCGAGGGGCGGCGCGGGCGGAGAAGGAAAGGATGCTCGCTGCTTCCATCCGGAGGTGGAGCGGGGGCGGGGCGGGGGCGATACGGGGACGGGCAAGTAGGAGATGGTGCGGTGCAGGGGCGGTGTGAGGACGTGAGCGGCGGCGGTGCGGCGCGGGGCGAGGTGCGTCCGGGGCGGGGTGGGTTTGTGGGCGTAGCGGCGTAGGGGCGGCGGGTGCAGTGGGCGTCCAGGGTGTGGCGGCGTTGGAGGCAGTGACCGCGAGGATATTGGCGGTGGTGGCAGGTAGGACGCAAATATGAATTTCGGTGACCTTTCAGGAGAAGTAACATTGGGACCAGTAGTGGATTGCGGTGGTCGTGTGTATGTCTGTGTTAGGAAGGGGGGTTGCATTGAAGGCAATGGCAGTCACCTTCAAGTGTCTGAGGAGACACAGGGTTTACTGGGCAGGGAGCTGCGGAGCTACATAAAAACGGAATCAAACGTGGGTGGACAGGCCAAGAAACTTAATTGAATGTTATTAATGTGCAAATAAATCATTATTGAAGTTATATAATATTGGAAATATTTTTTCTTCTTCTTTTGCTGCTGTTGTTTTTGTTTCTCCTGTTTCTTTTGTTCTGTGGGCCTCTTAGTCTATTTAGCCATGTCAGTTACCATTATGAGAACCTATTCTTATCTGTATTTCCAGTTCCTTACATCGACAGTATCGGTATTTCTAGTATCTCTTATCGACCGTCTACATAACTTCTACGACATTCACTAGCCCTCTCAGAGTTGGTGACTTTCATTCTTTCTCTTTACGATTTATCAGTAGTTACAGTATCAGCGTCCTTGTTATAAGTATTAAGTTAAGAATTTTAAGACAAATATTAAAAGATATTTCATAAAATAATTAAGAAATATTTTGGGCTTGTGTCGAAACAAGTAAGGGTCATGTGTTATTGTGGAGCAAGGTGATGTGAGCGGGAAGAGAATAGCACAGAAAGAGACTATTGCCCATCTGAACGATGCGCGTTGATGGATGGGCGATAACAAAATTGTGTAAACTTCTTAACAAATGAGCATGTGAGTGCGTAAGCAGCACGACTCAGACACCCGCAAGTTGAGGGGGGCACAACAGCGACTTGCAGATGGACGAGCGAAGCGCCAAGTGAACGGGAAGCGCGCCGCCTGCGGCGAGGGGTCGGAGGGGGTGAGAAAGCACCCCGCACCACGCCCACAGACAAAAGGCGAGCGCCGTGCGTGTCTGCGCGGAAGGGGTGACGCAGTAGCGGACCTGACAGAGAGACGAAGCAAACCGAGACTATTGTTTCGGGTGACAGATAAAAAATATGACACCCCAAGTAATTTCTTCCATTGTGATATCGAGGTACCAGATCCCTCCCGCCGTGTCGGTAGCTCTAATTTTTTTTCAGCGCGCCTGATACAATAGTCTCGGGCTTCATGATGAGCCAGGGGTAGGAGGAATTTTTAAGGTTTGATATATCGATACATTAGGAAGAAAAGATCGATTATTATTACGTATTTCCTTAGCGAGGCGAGCGAGAACGCGAAAAAAAAACGAAGAGAGGAAATTTAAAACCAGTGAGCGGCGATTTGTAAAACAAGCGGTGTCTCCGTGTGTGTAGATGTCGCGACATATGAATCGATCATATCCATTTCTATATTCTTTTTACGCTCGAAGCCTCTGCCAGGCATTAGCGAGCTTCGGAGCGAGGGAAAGCAAGTAATTGATGGTCCGTGTGTGGAGCAGATACGGGATTTAAAGCGATTATCTGGAGAATTTCGGGCGCGCCGCTCAATCTTCGGCCGCTGTGAGCCGCGCGCTTATTGTAGCTCACGGGCCACCTCCTCCCCGCCCTCGCCTCACGTTGACAGGTGCGCCCGCCGCTCGTGATATCGGGCACGGCCCCTGCGCCGTCAAACGCGCAGATCTGTGGCGCGGAGCTTGGCTGCACGCACTTCAGGGCCAGTTGGGTTAAAGAAACGATTGTTGACGAAATGATTCATACCTGGTGTACAGTATAGTTTTTTGTTGAGAAATATTGAATACTTATCATTGAAACACGATTTTGAGCTTATATAATCGTCAATCTCACGGATATGTGGCGCAGGGTATGGTTGCATGCACTCCAGTTCCAGATGGATTAAAGAAACGATTGTTGGCGAAAAATTTCTGCCTGGTGTATATATTAGTTTAGAAAATATTTAATATTCATTACGGAAATATTGTTTTGACTTTATCACACAGAATGAGTCATTTCATGCGGAAAAAACCCACCACCGACTTTTCCTCAATTAGATGAATGTATGTTTCTTATGTTATTTTGCTGAAGAACGTTTCGTTAGGAAGTGTTATGTTATTTTGCTGGAGAACGTTCGTTTTATAAGACATCTAAAAGGGAGTCAAATATTTGAATATAATATATGAATATTTATAAGTATTGGCGATGAAAATTCTATTTTTGACGGATACAAATGACGAAAAGCAAATTTGTGAATTAAAATTGAGGTGCTTATTACCATAGGTTTGTACCGCACATGGCCCTGCGATAGCGCCCCACATTAGGCCGTGAGCATTACAATGCACTCGCTATTCGTAAATACCGCTACAACAGCGAATCAAGTCGTAGAAATGTGCACTCGAAGTTACGGTGAAACGTAGAGCAATTGAGAAAAAAGAAACACTTTCTATTGGAGCCTATGCTTCTCCAGCAAAAGCGGTAAAGGAATTATTTAATATTAATATTACGAGGAACACGTTCCTTTTTGTTCCCGCGTCTCTTTCAATATTATACGTTCTTTGTAGGTGGATTTGCCTCCCCCGACCCTGAGAGAGGCAGCTTCAAATTCCTGTAGACAGAGGTGAGCTTCTTGGTGCTGACTCCAAATAGATTACACGCAAATTATCATTGTTGAAATAATTTATGAACAGTTGCAGAGCAGACGACTTCGGTCGAACCGGAATTTGTTGCAGCGTTCCAGAACGACGCACTGGGTGCTTTCGAAATTTTTATCACCACGCGTGATTACTTCCTTCACAAATTGGGCATCGCTGCCTTTTTCATATAACTGTGTAACCCATATTTACACCATTTCATTCACAATCATTCATTTACGTATCAATTTAATTTATCTCATTATACCTTGTGCAACGGAAAGCCATCAAAATATTCTATTACCCCGGAGACGACCAGACATACATTTTTTGTGACCACGACATATAAATCCTACAAAACCATCTCTTAGTTTATTATAAGTTGGCGGAATTGAAAATAGTAATTGTGATCTCAGAGTTTGCAATAGGTTTGTCTTAGAAAATACAATTCCAAAAAAGAATGTAACAGGGTGAACTAATTGGATACTAATGAAAACACAAGAAGAAAATAGTACATCAGTCATTTTTTAGTTTACGAAAAGGTCTGTTTACAGAAGTAGCTCATGGTGTGTTTCTTCATTAACATATGCTTAAATGCTTTCACTTTTTTCGGTTTTTGATATATTTCAAACAAATAAATATATAATGTTTGATTTTGTAAACATTGGAGGACTGTTTTATTTATTGGAGTCCAATTCACACAAAATAGCCAAGCTTTATTTTGGTTCGTCTTGCAAAATATGTTTTGAAATCTATCCATGAAAGTGTGCAGATTTTCCTTTGAATTGATTTAGGTAGCCAATATTAAAATGAGAATCAACTGCCGATACGTATTCGAATGCAAATGAGAAAACTTTGAGATAATTCTGTCATTATGGGCATTTTGCGGAAATTGCCCTTCCGTTTGATATCGATGAGAAAGGAGGAAGCGACCAATTTCATAGTCATGAATTTTTAGTACTGTGCCCAAGGTTCGGTTTGCAAATAAGGCATCCGAAAGAATATGGAATAAAAATAAACCCTTCAATCAATCATTGACTGTTGTGACAGTTTCCATTGTAATGAACTATAATTAACCTGAAAATCGTTATAGCCTGCACCATATTTTGTTCTACGTTGCAAATGCAATATTTGCTTTCTCAGGAACATTTGTTATATGAAAATTACTCATGTCAATTACTCAACGGATTCTCAGTATATTTGCTCCTTTCCAAATATTGTTTTCATAACTATACAAGTTGTTTTGAATAAAAAATTAATATTATATTATAGTAGTTTTGAAATAAATTACTCCCAACAATACGTAAAAACTTATCCTGGTTCAGAAATACGAAACGGAGACAGTAGTTAATGAAACGTCGATTATAATTAAATAAAATACAAAACTGAACTGTATTATAACAAACAAACATTTAAGTTTTATTTTATTTATTTTCATCAAAAAAGATTTCTTTTTTAGATTATTTCGTGTGGCAATCAATATTATTATAATATATTTTAGCTCTAATAAGTTTTATTTCCTAAATGTCGGTACTGCGTGTTCGTAATATTAGTATTTATTTTACTATATATTTTTTTTACACATAGTATTTTAATTTAGTTTAAAATGTTTTAGTAATGACGGTAAATTTGTTTCTATAATTTGAAAAATAAATACAAATACGACATTTTGTTTGAGACACTTTAAATGAAAGTTACCTTTGAATATTTCCACTTTCTATCTTACCAGCAAATTTGAATATATTGGTTCGTGAATCTCAAGTTATAAATCTTGTTTTTTTGTCTTATATGCCAGTATATTCTCATTTTCTCTTCACAGAGATTGTATATTAGAAAATTTTAATCTGTCAATATTTCTTATCCCAGGTCTGCAAAAGCATCGCAGACACTTTCCCGTCCCCCTCTCTCTTTCACTCTCCTCGTTCTCTACCTCCTCTCTCACCCTCCCTCCGATAAGGCCGTGTGTTTTAATCTCAGCTCTTCTTTAGGGAAAGAAAAAGAAAGTTTCAATATATTGCGTCATAAGTTGCTGCTGTTTGCAAAATCCATACCTTCACGCTGAAGGTGTTTGTTCTTTCCCAATATTGCACCGAGAGAAGATGAAGAGTTCAAAAAGCGCGTACAAGAGTTACGGAGGCCTACATGCAACAATATTGGTGTAATATATTCTAGCATGTTTGTTTCAAAGTTTGAAATTTGGAATTGAAAATATTTTGTTTGATGATGAATTGAATTAGTAGGTTACACATATTTTTACGCAGCAGAAATTTATCGTACTGCAAGAACGTTCCTCTGAGTCATGTGTCAAATAAAGTTACATGTGTGAGTGCATTAAGAATATTACGTTTGAAAATATGTAATAATTTTCCTTCTATAAAATACTAATGCGAGAGAAATATTATTTTTATTTTTGTTAATCTCAATAAGATTCCCCCAACCGAATACTTACAACTTACTAATGTTTTCTCTTTCTAAAGAAGCCATCATCAATTGAAAGAAATATTTAAATTCCCATGCGTAAAGTCCGCACATTCTATTTAAAACTCATCATTGTGTCTTATTTAATTGTTTCTATTTTAAAATAAATCCGCAGGGGAATCTTATTTTTTGAACATATTAACATATTTCTGAATTCTATTACGAATTGTTTGAAACAATACAAAGATAAGTTCGTTTGGATACATCATTTTGAACAAGACACAAGTTGTAGTCCGTTCAGAACTAGCTCCCTCGGTTTTTCTCCAATAATAAATGACGAAGAAATAATACCCTCCTGTTATAAGACAAATGTCAGGGAGAGTTCGGGAACTGTTCATTTCTTTCCTATCTCACTCCGTCATTCTTCTCCTCCTTCGAGGAGAAAACAGCAAAGGAACGCATCCGTCGATGATGTATTGTTTTCATTTCCCTTTCGAAGGTTTTCTGTATTGAATTCTGTTCTCTGCCGGTTTCCATCGCCAGGCAGTTAATAACGTTGACTGGTAAGACAGAAGACTATCGACTTCCGCTTCCGTGACGTCATCTGTCTATATAGAGTCCCGTAAGACACTTTCGTGGCAATGACATACACTTTATTACGAAACAGACCGTCTAGGGTGGATAGCTTGTCGGAAATAGAAGGAAAAGAAATAATTGATGAAATGCATTTATTTTTTGAAGTTGTGCTACATTCATTTTTCATTGAGGCAGAACTTGGGCCATCGTATCTGCATCATCTACGAACATTTCTTGGAGTTTGGAAAGTTTCATTGGTGAACGTAATGGAACAAATAAAAAGTCGAGAATGCCTTTATTTCCTCTGTTTCGGGCTACTTTGAGCGGTATCTTTATTCGAGTAAATTTGTCACTGGAATCTGCCTTTTAATATTGACGTGATAGCATCGATTATGCATTTTCTCGGCCTAAACAATCATTTTCTCAAACGAGACCATAAAATAGTATCATAAACATCGCTTGTAGACTACATGGATATTACAGTAAAAGCCAAACTTTTTCATTTGCTATGTGTCCTCTGATTATCACCGAGGTAACGAGAACTCCATAATAAATTGCTCTTATTGTAATTCATTGTAGTATCAATCAAAGTAAAAAAGATTTAAAGCACTTGGATATAAATAAATAAGTAGCCTATTCATCAATTTGGCCATTTTGTAAAGATAATCACGTAACTGTAGGGCAAGTACATTACATTTTAGTACAGCTTGATGAATTCGTCAATATGCATCATTATATTATTCTCTTTGAAGCAATATCATTACTTTTTTTACCCATAAAATGTTGCATTGTGTATTTTGATGACACCTTTCCTGTAACTATTTCAGTCACTATGATATTACTGTAAATAAATACCATATTTTTTCACTACGCTATTCTCATTAATGGCTCTTCCTCGCTCTTTAAAAGAAAGGTCTCCTCAGCGCGTGAGTAGTTAGATTTCTAACTTCTCAACCCCCCAGAGCGTAGGTTTGATCGAGACTCAGGTACGTGAATTTTTGAAGGGCGAAAGTCCACAAGGCTACGTCTCACATGCGGCATGTAAAATCACCCTTGTTAAATGTATGACAAAACAAAGTACTCTGACACACTTATGTGTAAATTCATTTAGCCAGGAACGCCTCAAACAATGGATGAGTATTTTTGCAATAGTTGTGGTGGCATTAGCTGACATGAAATATGAAAGTTTTTTTGCAAAGCTGGGAGCATACGGGAGGATAGCTCTTTCTTGTCATATTCTCTCCCATTGCAGCATACGCACTTGCACGTTCGTGCACTACTACACTCGCCACTAACATTTTTTATGCTTAGATATGTGTTTCGCCTGAAATAATAATTGTATACATTTAATATGTAATATTTTTACACATTAATTAATTTAATAGTTCTTCTTTTCGTGCGCTAGAATCGACCAACAGGGCCCTACGTACTGAGATCATCTGTAACGTGATCTTAGGCACAATTTACGAGATCGTCTGTAGATCCTTGCGGAGGTTTCTGCCAAACGGAACAGAGCCCCGACTCTACTTTGCACTTCAAAGCTCCTTCAACAGGTGCTGTCGCGCTCACCACATCTAGGACGTTTTTTCATCTTGCACAGCTGTAGTGTTCTTGTTGCATTTTCTTTGTCGTTAATCTTTCAAAATCATCTTGTACTATTATCGTCAATTACCGTTTTAGGTTACTTTCTTGTTAGTTACTTTTTTTATTAATTGGATTGTTGGTGAAGTCGATACCTTTTTTATTTTGATAAATAAATAGAGATATTGTCAGGTATCAATATTTTAATTCCACTAATGATCATTTCGATCGCGTAGCGATCATCCTCAGAGCTTGCAGCTTCTGGGCCGAAAACAAAGTTCTGCTTTGTTACTTTTTTTAACTTAAAAATACCCATAACAGTGATATGAGATGAAAACCTTTTTACAAATCGTAATTATAAATTAGAAAACTTTTTTCTTCATTGCAAAAAGAGAAAAATTAAAACCATACAAGTCTGTAAATTAATGTGATAATAAATTGTATAAAATAATTTCAAGAAAATGTTTAGCATTAATGGTATTACTATCCTTGGTAGCTGATGTGCTTGGAATAATGTCCACGTGAGGAGGACCGAATGGGGGGGGTCTCGTTATGGTCGGTCGGGGTATCGTTAATGCCGCGAAGTCGAAGACTGCACTTCTAGTCAGGTGTAAGGGGTGCAAGGTGTTTTGGTGTGATTTTCCTTCTTTTACTAATAATCAATCATCTCTCATTGTCATCTATTCCTTATGCTTACTATACTATTCTTTTCAGTGTTGATGTCGAAGACAAACCACTACTATGATCACATTCCAGTAGAGGTGAGTACACAATGGCTTTATCTTCCTCTGTTTTCTAAGCTTAGAAATAAGTCTGGCTCCCACAAATAAAATGTATTAGTAACTCATGCAGCACCCAGAGATTACGAGAAAGTGCGCGCCTTCGATTGTGGACGCACTCCATTGGTGTAAACCGTGCTCACTACAGAGGGAAGGTTTAATCCCTTTATTGCCCAAGCAGACATAATATTTTACCCAGACATCTGTCATTTATTCTTAGGCCTCGGGCGTCCTTTCCCAAACGCTGCCGTCAGCCTCCCCGCAGAACGGACCGTGGGCTGCGGAAGAAAAATAAAATTGACTTTTTTGCTCGCTTTTATTCCTTTTTTCTTGAGGGGAACTGTCCAACCCCTAAAATTTCCGCCCGGGCGGCGACCGTGGTCACCGCGTATTATTTTTACATTTCATATTTTTATCCCCCTTCCTCTCGCTCACTCCTCCCGCATGCAAAGAATCAAGATGGCGCCACGCGAGGCGCCCGCCCCCTTGGTCCGGCTAGGGGTGGCCAAGGGGCTGACGGCGCGAGGCGCGGCGCGCTTTCTTTGTTCTTAGTAGGGCGCACGCCGACGCTCCGCCGGAAAACGTCCGCTGTGGTTTGCATCTCTCTTCCCCCGCGCGTGAGTAAAGTCGCTTCAAATCACGTTGAAAGAACGGCACGAGGGTTTTAATGGATACCTATAAGATTTGCTAACTTTCAAGATAATTTGTAAAAAAATAATTATGAAAGTCGATTACAGAAAAAAAATAATCAAAATGTACTGAATAATGAGTGTTGTTTGAATGTTGTATTTATCCCAGCATTTCAGTTTTTTTCATCGGAAGCATAACATTTACAATAGTTCTGTGGTGTTGCAAGTTTATTTCTAAAGAGTATACATTGCATCAAAGTATTCCTAAAACACTTCGACTACATCCTTTAATTGTTCTTATTCAGAGTGAAAATTCTCTTTCACTTTGACCTTTTCCTTTCCTTTTAGTTTTGACCTTCATTCGACAAAAATTTTCTTAATTTTTGTATAAAAATAGTAGTGAATGTTTAATTATTAACTTTTTGCACATACTCAAGACACAAAAAAAATTGATCTTGTGAAAAACATTAATTTAAGGTTAAATTTACTTAGCATTTAAAGAATAATAGTACTTCCTGAATTAATTAAATTTGGGAAGAGATCTATGCAATAATTCAATTTTAAATTTATAAGAAAGTTACAAGAGTTAAAACATAAACTACCAAGTAATACCACGAAATAAACAGTGTAGTATGTTTCAAACGAAAACCTCTAAAACTGATGTTTGAAACCTCAACTGATTTTCTAATTTTCTTGAACCTTTATAAGTAATTTCGCCAAGGATATTCTGAACAGCCCCTTCAACGTATTAAAGCCGCATTTGTGGACAATGCTAACCCCTTGGACTGCGAACGCCGTTTTCCTTCTCACACGCCACACAAGAAGAAATAACAGCGCAATATGGAGTCGCTCATTGCCACCCATTTCCGAGAAAGTCCAAGCCCCTTGTAGAATTCTCGCCCATTAGCTCTCCTAGCCCTCCCCGCGAATTCCAATGAAACATTAAGTGAGAAAAAGCATCTTTCCTTCCGCTTACTCTTCCTTCCGCACGTCTTCCCCACCACCGCACTGTGGGGAAAGACCTCGGCAGCATGGCCAAAAGCCTAAAGAATAGTTTATATTTACAGATTATTAAAAATTTAATTGTTTTTTGAAATTTACTTAAAAAAGACGTGTTGGTTTTACCCTCGGTAAAAAGTAGGGAAAACATTTCTAAAATTTATTCGTGTGCGAATATTTCCAGAGTTGATAAGTAAAAAGGTAATAGTGAAGGTATGATTTATTTTTACTGTTGAAGTGTACTGTTAAAGAGTTATACTGCTGAAGTGCCGTCGAATATTTAAATACACTCGAAACATTACATTTATAATTTGGCAACAAATTACTAATATTCTTGATGAAGATTGACATTCAAACAAATATATTTTAAGAACTAAGAAAACATCTATAGGTTGCTGGAATGAAATGTGTAGAGTTTTGGTTTTACTCTTTCCTAATAAAATAAATTAAAAAATTTATGAAATTAGACACTATATGGTATTATCGCGACGTTTTGGAGATAGAAGATTATTTGCTTGAGTCTTTCACGCAGAAAATTACTAACAATCGATGACCGATCAGCGCACTGACAAATAAGAAATAAAAATTGTATTGAGTATTGAGTTGTTATGAGTATTTTATTTTTCAGGATACTTATCTTTATATTTTAAAACAGAAAATGAAATATAAATTCTCACAAATTTTGTTGAATGTTTTAAATATTTAAAACACTTGCATTAAAGTCCCTTTTAAAAAAGCATCTTAAGTTTCTTTATCATCGGCGTCAGACACTTCCAAACACTACGTGTCCTGAAAACCGAGAAACTCTAAGTATTTTGGCCTTGCTCGCCCGCCACCCCACCTCACCGCGGGCTGCCACCGCGGCCGCGCCTTTGCGGTCTGCCACTTTTTCCCGCAGCCGTCGCCGCGCCGCCGCCGCCGCCGCCGCCTGGCTATCCCTGGCCTTAACCCTTCCTCCCCCGGGCCGCCCTCGTGCTCCTCCTCAGCACCCCGTGCGTTTCACTTGGACTATTGTTCTTCTCGTTAATGCTTGCTACAATATCGACTTTTAGAACGAACCCTTCGCTCCGTCGCGTCGCCCCCTTCGACCGCGCCCGCCCCGCCCCGCCTCTCAGCCTCACTGCTTGCTGCTCCTCCCCCGCGCCGACGTCCCTTCAATTATTTAATCCCGAATCCTTCGTCCTCCGTCGCCCCGGCCGTCTCACACCGGCCACCGGGGCGAGAAAAGGACCCGATGGGCGCTCACGCGGCAAATGCGAACGCAAAGGTTGGCGTGGACAGTGCAGGAAGACGGCGGTGCGGGAGCCGAAAGTAACGGGCCAAAGCGGCTCAGGCGTTTATCGGAGTTGGCGTGGCAGTGCCGGTCTCTCTGTGGGGTGGTTGACGTGCGCCGGGCGAGGCCGGTGGATATAGGGTCGGCGCGCAATGAGGTGTCCCGAGTGCGGGATGCTGAAGGCACCGTGTGGCCGAGGAAGCAGAGAAACGCTCTTTACGCTCGCCATGCTCTTTAGGGTGCCATCTCCTCTCCAGCTAAGAAGCCCCGAAGTGCCCGAGTGATTTTTTTCAGTGAGTGTGAATATATTCACCGAAGTACCAATTGTGTGTGTGATTTAAATCGCGTTAATAGCAAAGTCACTTGAAACAATTTAACAAATATGTAGTTTATGTATGCAAGTAGATGAATAATATACCACCCAAGGAACATAATAAATAAAGAAGATAATAAAAATTACGAATAGCATGTGTATCAAGTTTGTCATTTCTTCACAATTATTTTTTTTTATTATTATTCTTAGATTAGAATACGGTTGTGATGTTTTATCTGTTTATTTAAAAATAGTATTGACGTATACAGAAGAAGAACAATTTGTTACTCCCAAACATATCTGCACGATAAAGAGTGCACATGAGCTACTGTTCATTACATAAGGAATAACACTGCTAAGGATTATTTTACCCCTTAAAGATTTATTGAAGTAGAAGTGAACGATCGAAACCTCCAATTTTTGTACACGTTTTCGTCAATGGCATTGGCTCTTAGTTCGAAATATTAGTTATCAATCCTTGATAAGTAAGAGAAGTAGTTAAAAACCTGATAGTAGTGATTGCATTTGAAGGGGAAGAACTTTTAAGATCCTTACTGACCTAGAATCACGGATAGCGATTGAAGAAAAAATGCGAGGCAATATTGAATTGAGCAGAAAGGAGCAGAAAAGCAGTTGGTGCGCTGAAGATTAAAAACGTGAATTGCAATGACAGACCGAGCGCTTCCGATTGTCAAACGCCTAATAATATAACATAGTTGATGAATGGATATTTGAAGATAACACAAATTCCTTCCTGTTGAATTAGTGTTATTTGAACAAAATTTCTTTTAGAATTTTCTTTGTTGCTAAATTTATATCGACTGACAGTAAAATAGTATTTTCTTACAATATTTGATTTTAATTTAATTCTTCCGAATTCATGTGGAACCATAGAGTTCGGCGCAACACAGTACAATATTTGAATAGTGTTGTGCACTACCAATGCTACGGTACAGTTCGATCACATCTTATCTAACATAACACACGTCTCGAGTTGTCCTTACATTTTATGTCATATCTCATTTTTAGCATTGTTACAAAATTCAAGAAGTCAAACAGGTAAAAGTAGTTAAAATTGCCATAGCAATTTTAATCTAGTGTAATCTAAGGAATAGTCCAAAGTTCTTTTAGGCATGTAAGTACTCACTTTCATCAATGCATATATTCTCAGGTTATCTCCAAATTATGATATCTCCATGACTGATATAACGTTATGGTCAACAATTCTTACTTTTGCAAACATTCGACTTCCATTTTTCAAGAAACGTCTGCAGTTACATGGCAAATTCAGTTATGAATTGAGAGCTGTACATAAACACGCTGAATAATAACTATTACCATACTTATAAAGATGATGTACTGATAGGGAAAAGAATATTTTATTAACACTTTTTTTACCGACATTATGGTCATGGTGAATTTATGGTCATTGTTTGTCAACAAGAAAATATACCGTAAAATACGTTACAAAAAGGAAAATTTTCAGAAATTAATTTACCAACATAATTTCTTAAATTGTCTTTTTCAAATAATTTTAAATGATTTCTTACCTTGAAGCACAACTCTAATGGAATTTTAATGTAGTGGAATAAAAGAAAGAGTCGGTTTCAAAACATTTTCCATTCATTTTCTGAAAGCACAGTGCCAGATATCCTTTTTGCAGAAATCAGTTTTATTGAGTTCATGCTTTACGTATTTTACATATGAATATTAATCAAAATTCTGTACATTCTTTGAAAAATAAGAACAGAACAATCTATAAAAAAATAATTCCTTTTTAATAAAATGTTCGTTAATGTGGTGACAGAAATGTGATTTACAGTCAATTATTAAGTGCAAGAACACTTTTTTTAACACGTAAAACAAAGAAATCTCATTTCAGTATTAAATTTGTCTCAACACAAAGAACACTACCTCAGCAACCTTGTAGCATCTTCGGCACACAATAGTCTCTTATCCCAGTCGACACGGCATTATTTATATTTGTTCCGGCAGACTGTACACTTCGGAGCCTTTTCAGAGGCGCGCTCAACTTAAGTAGCCGCTCCTCCCCCCGCACGGAGGGGCGGGGGGGGGGGGGAGGGCGCCCGCAAAAGAGACAGTTGCCGCTCGATGAAAGACGCTCGTGCACAATGGCGCCCGCGGCGCGGTGTCGAGCGGTCCGCGTGTCGCCGCGGCGATGCGAGCGATAGCCGCGGCGGGATGTGAAGTTATTGTGGCGTCCTATCTTCTCCCTCGGCTGTACACCCCCATCTCGCCGCCCTCGTCGCCGCTGTCGTCCCCTTGCGCCCGCCACCTACACCTATCCCTCTACCCCGCTCCGCTCGCAATGTCATTTGCAATTGAAGTCCACGGCTACCCTTAACCCTTCCTTCTCAGCCTCCGCTCCGCGCCGCGCGCCGTCTCGCGGGCTGCTCGCTTCTCCCCCTCTTTTCCCGGGGCCTCTCTCCCTTTTCCTCGACGCCGCCCCCGGCGAAACCGCCGCCGCCGCCGCCCCCGCTTCCTCTTCCACCCTTCTTTTCTTTTTCCCTACCCTCATGAAAATTCCCTATTATTCTCTCTCCCCAATACACATCCCTTATCCTTTCAACCCGTTCGCCCGGTGTGATATATTCCTCGTCCTGTCTCCGCAGTGGGCTGACGCCCTGCCGGGGCCGCCGCCCTCGCCCTGACCCTCCCCTCCCCTCCGCCCCGACGTCGTCGCCGGCGACGAGGAGCCTGCGGCGTCAAATGGCCAGACGGCTCCGGATCCTAAAAGAATTCCGACGGCGCGGCGCCGTTTTTCAGATCAGGCGCATTTGCCTGTCCCCAGCGCCGCTTGCTCGCGCTGTTTGCGTAAGAGAATTACGCCCGGCGAACAGAGAACCCTATTGGCGTCCCTTTGTTTCTGGAAAGGTCCGGTTTCCTGCCAGGTGTCTACCAGGATTCCGACGTCGAGTCGCGAAAGGCTTCGTTCGCTTGTGCGAGGAAGAAATTTGATTTCGTCGCGCGAGAGTTTTCGTTCGCCCAGGCGCCCCCGAGATGACTCACATGCAAATGGGATTTCGGTTTCCTTAATTTAAATTACACGCTGCTATTGGTGTGATTGTAAGGATGAGTCACGACACATACGCACTGGACATTGGGGGGTGCCTTAACTGCCGACTTGAGGGAGAGGGTGCAGTGAAAAACGAGGGCAGGGCAGCGTGGTTTTCATTGTGATGCTTTCAATAGGCAAGGGATGATCGATCATTGATCACCAGGAGATTTCACGAAGCTTAAATACATACTCTTTACAAACATACGTGCGTAAGAATTAAAACCGTTGCTAATTCGCTGTGATAATTTTATTTACTTTATCGTTTTTCAGAAATTGTGCCAATTTTTTTCTTAAGTTCTCTGTCGATCAAAAATACTTTCTATAAGATAACCTTTTGAAAGGTTCTTAATTCTTTCTTAATACGTTTCTTCGTAAGTTGTAGAGGAAATCTGTGTTAAAAGTACCAAATGTCTGCAGTATGATAGCAGATGGCATACGTCTGCGAATTCTTGATTCTTATTTCCAAGTAGGTATTTGGTTCAAATTAAAGATAGTTGTTGTGAACAATAATGGCAATTTATAATTTGCATCGGTCGTATCGGTCAGAATCAAAAATTAAATAGCTTTTAAAAATATGATATTAACTAGAAAATCAGTCAGATACATTTTAGAATTTCAACAACGATTAAGACAATGGTATGAAAATAAATAAAACTTTTCTAATTTTGGAACTTCAAAATTTCGTAAATTTGGTTTTGTCTTTTACGAAGTAACGCTTTGAAAGTGAGTATATTACATCGCATTTTTTCGAATGTAAAAATCAATAACTAATTATGTCAAATTTTCCTTGAATCTTAAATTTTCTGTTTGCATATATTTTAAGGTTGTATACGTTTTCTGAAACGCATCAATATGGTCAAAAATTGTTCCAGTTAACAGAAAGAAAATGTGATGAATCGCCTCAATTTAATAAAGCAACACTCTGAGACTTTCGTGTATAAGATGACAACATAAACAATTCTAGGTGAAGACATTTAAAATATAATTTTCCTCAAGTAGTTACGCGGCACATTTTATTCCCTTAATTTTCTAATAAAAGGTGTATTTGATTGAAAACAAATAGAAGAAAATGATATACATTCATTGAAAACGTTGGTAGTCGGAGATGTATTGCAAACTTACTTCCCCGCCCACCTCGGCTACGGAACGGACTAAACATGGCGGAGGCAGGGCGAACAAGGCTCTCTCGCAAGGCATCCTTCATTTGGCGGAGAAGGCGGCGGAGGCGGCGCGGGTCGCGCGACAAGTACATATAGGTCCCAAGGTGACCGGCCGTAAGACGCCCTAACAAGCCCTGGGCCGCGATGTAATTCCGTTCGCAGCCCGCGATAAATTAACCCTCCGCTCCCGCCCCGCCCCTGCCCACCCCTCCCCGCCCAAACGAATCGCCCTTTCCTCCCCACCCCGTCTCCCTCTCGCCTTCCGCCTCCTGTGATCTCGATTTGCTCCGGCCCGCCGTCCCCCGCCAGCTCTCGGTTGATCGCCTCCTCGACCGACGGGAAACATCCACTCCTCCTTGAGTTTTACTTTCTTGCTACGGAGTAGAGAAAACATTATGCAATACTGCACAAAACAAGGTGATAATTTAGAAAAAAAAACTTTAACACGTGGTGTAGTCAGAAACCGTTTTCTGGGGCCTTGATGCGGAAAAATCGAATGACGGTACTATGTCTGTCTGTCCATCCGTCTGTCCGTCTGTGAACAACGCTAGCGGCTCAAATCTGTCAGCTCCCCAAAATTGATATTTCCTAACCGATGTGGCTAATGTCGCGGCCCATTGAATTAGAAACCGATATTGTAATTTTAAGTGGTATTTTACATGAAGCCCCTGGTACATTTCACAAATTAAAAAAAGTGTATCCTTAGTTTTTCATTAAATTTTGTTGTTGAATAGTGTGAATAACGTTTAAGAGATTGATGCAGGCCGTGCAAATTGCAAAAGTTCGAAATTGTTTCGGGGTCTTTCTACAACTAAAATATTAAAGATAGAGATTTTTTTCTTTTGTGAAGACTGTTTCTCAAAGATAGATTTTGAAATAAGGTCGTGTACAGTTTTTCGTAAATTTTGAGTATTTTTTGCGTACCTTGCGTAAACGTACGGGGGATAAAGAACGTGCTGTTTCTGCACCACTAGTTCAATTTTCTACTTCAGTCATAGGAAGGCAACGGCGTCGTTTCGCTCTTCAAAACATTTATGGCTGTTTCTGATACTGCATAAAAATGTCAGAACAATGCGCTTTTCGATCGATTTGCGATCATCCCCAGAGCTGACCAACAACCAAATATTTATTTATCCTAAAGATTGATAACAGATATGATATTGACCGATATGCGATAGAAAAGAGTTGAAATTATTAAAAATAAGATTCCTGTACAACACTGGTATTTATTTACTTGAGTACAGATTATTGCGTCACTTTCATTGCCAGGCCACATCAGTACGTATGCACGAAAATATTACTTTTTTAATAAAACGTTGCTAATTTTTTGTACGTCATATTTTTATATAATATTTATCATTTTTAAAAAGTTTCTTTCTATAGGTAAACCTCATATTTATATCCACTTTAGTTTGAATGTATTTTATTTAAAAACATATGTCAATCTGTTAAAACTGTGTTACAAAGAAAAGTGGAATTAAAGATATGTAAGATGCACGTCTTTATGTTCAAAGAAATCCATTAATTTATAATTTTATGATCATAAACTTCGATTTTAAGTATCTTTTATGAAACATACCTGTTTTTAAATAGGATTTTACGCAGTCAAAAACGAAATATAGTTGGTTTGGTTTTGGATTGGTGTTCTTAGTTATATCATAGGCAGGAAAAATATACTGAGTAAGATCAATAGTCAAAATACGATTGACACATTTTCAAAGCCATAATAATAATTCTCAAAAGTCCTTATTCTGTTTAATCATACTATAATACGAGTATTCATTGAATTTTAAATTTGAAAGTAAAGTCATTTACTTTTAACTTTCAGTTAGATATGTTGACAATTCTTACGTTTCAACTGTGGTGCAATTAAACCCTCCAAAAAAGAATTGAAGAAGATTTTCTTACCACTGCCATAGGCTTTGGATTAGAGCTTCGGCAGGGTCTAAGGCCGTTGCCTTCAGCCTCGGTCTCTTCGAGTAACAGGGCTTGCACAGGAGCTTCCCCATGACTAAAGTTTAGCTTCACGTTTTTGTCTCCTCGCCAGTTATTAACTAGCGTTTTGTGCCTCCCTGAACCCATCTTAAATTCACCCTGAAGATCCTGGCCTCTAATTGGATACTACCGACCATATGTTAATAAAAGGATGTCATAAGTAAGAGAAATAAAGCTTGTAGATTATTAGGAGACCATAAATATAATTAATGAATATTTTTCTTTGTAAACGGACATTGAAAACAGAGAAGAATCAATGTATGGAAGAGAATAAAGCAGATGAAAACCTAATGATCAGCATTATTTAAAATAATTAATTCTTGTTTACGATCTCATAAAATTGGAAATTCAATACATGAAAATATACTCTCTTCTTCTTACTGGTGTTTCGTGGAACAATACATTAAAGTCGGTAGTAAAATAAACCTAATGTCACCATTGGACAACAAAGTAAAAGAAGCTAATATGCAACAAATTGGAAACCTTGCGATGTATTCCTATACCAGTTAGAGAAAAAGCTAGATAAATATATTTTTTTCGAAAACATTTCAAATAAGGTAAACGAACGTAGATTAAATACTGCTATGAGACCTATTTCTTTATGAAACATATACATTTTGGGAAAGTGTTCTCATAAATAAATCTGTAGGAATAAATAGTAATTACATGTTGGTACTAAAACATTGTTTTCTCACTGGGGATAGATAACACTCTTTAAATAATGAATATTCACACAAAATATGCAAATATCAACTACACCGTGTAACATGTCAGACTTCTTGCGGAACTCCCTGATTTGTCTGATGTCTACAGCGATGGGGCTGCTGTTGTGCAAAACGTTTCCACAAAAAGCACTCAAGTCACAGTGCCTGCCTTTTGTATGTGGGCCTACTGTTATAGTTCGCTGCTTCGCTCGCACCCCCTCCGATCCCGCACTCCCATCCGCCTCCACCGCCGCCCCCACTTTTCCGAAGTGGTGCGTTCGCGCGGAACATTCACGCCCCCACCAATGCCCCCGCCCCACTCCCGCCCAGCCTCTCCACCCCTACACCGCCCCACTCCCTGCCCCACTCCCGCCACCCCACCCACTCCGCCGTCTCCCGCTGTCCCCGCACGTCCCGATGTCCGCCGCCCAAGTCCGAACCCTAACCCCCACTACCCTCACCGCCCACTCTCCCGCTAACTCTGCAACCCCACCGTCCTCTGCCGTCCCGCATCCTCCCCGCCGCCCTGCCGCCCGCCGCCCCGCCGCCCCGGCCGCCCCGGCCCCCCGCCGCCCCGCCGCCCGCCCCCCCGCCACCCCCCGCCGCCCCGCCACCCCGAATACACCAACCCCTGCCACCCCCCACCCCCCACACCCCGCCACCCGCCCCCCGCCCGCCCCCGCCGCCCCCGCCTTTCACCCCCGCCCCCGCCCGCCCCGCCCCCGCCCCGCCCCCGCCCCCGCTCGCCCCCCCCCGCCCCCCGCCCCCCCCGCCCCCGCCGCCCGCCCCGCCCCCGCCCCCGCCCCCCCGCCCCCCGCCGCCCCCGCCCTGCCCCCGGCCCGCCGCCCCGCCGCCCGCGCCCCCCGCCCGCCCACCCCCCGCCCCCGCCGCCCCGCCCCCGCCCCCGCCGCCCCCGCCGCCCCCGCCCCCCCCGCCCCCCGCCCCCGCCCCGCCCCCCATTCCTTCAGCCGCACCCCACCATCCTTGCCACCTCGACCTCCCTTCCGTGGAACCGCCGGCGCTGATGAAAGCGCGGGGCTATTGAATTTGGCACAAATCATTTCCTCGCTCCTCCGCCCGCGGGCGCGCCCCGCTTCCCCCCACATTGGACCGGGCGACCGCCGAAGCCGCCCGTCCGCCGCCGCTTAGGCCGTCTCCCCTTCGCCTTCATTCGTTTTTTGCCCCGGCCAAGGAGGCCGTATACCCCAAAGCGTTAGCGTCGCGGTCGCGTGGGCGGCGCCCACGCCTTCTTGTTAGCTCGGCTATGTATTATTTCTCCTATATTGATTTATTGAAGTTACCCGCCGCCTGCCCTGCGAATCTCCGCCTTCGCTCATCGTCGTCAAACGGCGCCCTGCCTCCTGCGGCAGCACTGCACTCACAAAGCAGTCGGTCTAGTAATGTAAGCGCAATGCGTCGACGAAGCGCACAACAGGTATTCCTAGCTCATTGACCACGATTCACACCCATGACAAAATTCCGTTGCTGCTGTTATCAAAACGAAATTTTGCTATTAGATTTGTTCTTTAATATTTTTGTAATTATTGAAAAATTAAAAAACATAAGATTATATTTTTTATAGAAAATTATATTTATTATAGGGAAAATATTGTACGAAATGAGAATTTTTACCTGTAGAAAAATATTATTTTCTATCTGTCATTATTCTATCATCCAGCAAGCAGCTTAATTCTTCTTTCCCTATTGGCATAACTCACCAACTTTGTGCCCTGCTTATACCTGCCATGTTTATCCTCTTCTTAATTGGGACCGTCAGACTTAACAAATTAGTTTTATATTACATATAAACTACGATAATTCTTAATTTGTATATTTCAAATATTGAGCACGGTTTCGTCCGAGTAAGTAATATTTTGAAGAGAAACTGATTTTCTTTAGCGATCTTTGAAAGAAAATATTATACAAATATAGTTTTTTGGTTTTTATTAATTATTTATTTCCATATGCAATCAGTTTTCTTTATGAATTGTAATCATTTTTATTTAACACAAATCAGCACCACAAGCACACCACGAAAAATACATGTATATGAAAAATATTGCGAAGTTTGCGACGTTACTTATATCATACAAGTGCTATTATTTAAATGTTTCTATGATTAATCCTAAGAAAAATAACGTAATCATGCGTGAATGCATTGAATAGTCTGTATGAGCTATTTCCGTTAATCAAGATGGAAAGTCGACGGCAGAGTTCGCACTCGCTTTGCGTGAAAGCCCAGTGTTGGCAGATGTCGATAGTGATTCGAAGCACCCTGCTTGCCGCCCTCATTTTCGCGATTCCGCGCCTGCCAGCCTCGCCGCCTCTTCGGCGCCTCTTGAACCAACAACCAACCCCTTCTTGCGTCACCCCGCCCCTCCCCGTCCCTTCCCTCCCTTCTCCTCGCCGCCGTCGCACCGCAGCTTCCCCTCCCTCCCCGCCGCCTCCTCGCACCGCCAGCGCCGCCACCGAAAACCCTTTCAGTTCGTTATTAAAGATCCAATAATTTATGTAAATGCGCTCTCCTCTTATTCTCTTCATCCCCTCTTCTCTCTACCCCCCCCCCCTGAGAACTCTAGCGCCGCCTGCCCTGCTGCCAATCCAATCTCACCCCTCCCCTCGCCCTCTTATTTTGCTTTTCACATCCGAAAACTTTTGCCTTTCACACACAACAGCTTGGATTAGGCAAAGACTTCGACTCGACGGAGAACAAGAGGGAAAATAATATTAAAAAAGGTGAGCGAGAGGAACTGAGACCGGGACGAGACGGGATGGGGAAGGGGAGGGGGAGGAGTTCGGAGGTGGGGAAAGAGCGAGAATGAGGAAGAGGTTTCAAGTTTCGCTAAATTGACGCCCGTCTGAAGGAGACGCAGAGCGCAGCACCGTCGCCGGCGGACAAATGAGTAACGTCACGCGCAAGAGGCGTCCTGGCGCCGCGTTTGGGATCAGATCAATTGATTCCCTTTGATCGCTTTCTTGGGGAAAGTAGAAGGCATCGGGACGCCGTGTCATTCGCAGGAGGGAAATTAAAGGAATACCAATTTCTGGAGGGAGCCTCGGAATTGTTTTTACACCCCAACGTGGAAAGAACCGAACTAATGAAAGGGATGCGGTTAATGACTGAACGGGTCTGCCGCAGAAATTCATAAGGAAGTTTTCAAACAAATTCCGATGTGATTGAAGCTGCGAATGAGAAGAGAGCTTGGAATTGACTCCATCCGGTTAGGGGGATGAATTAGCTGAACAGGAAAATTGGAAATCCGAAGAGAAGGAAATCACATGGAAACGGGATTAGAAGTGTGAAAGATTTTGTGCCTGGGGTTTGTATTTTTCGCTTTGCATTCAAAATACTTCGAAGTTGTAATTGCCTGCCAAGGAGACGCGCCGCTGTTACATTAAAGATTTTTGTTACAGAGAAGCGCGAACTTTTAAACTATGAACTGCGGTTGACCGAAATTTCTATTGTAACCCATTATTGTATTGCCCATTACGTTTTGTTAAAACTAGAATGTCATTTATTTTAATCGCAACTGTATGATTCCCTGTTTTTTGTGGTCTGGCATTTTATTCTTGGTCTCTTGGGATCTCTGTTCTTAAAGTAAAACCCAAGTTCTAAGTAATTAATAATTTTATTTTGATGGGTAAACCTGTTTGCCAGTTAATCATGTTTTCACTACCCTGATTTCCTCAAGACTCATTTCATCAACATTTATTCGTCATTGTAGGTTTTTTGTAATATGTTTAAATAACTATTACATTTCTTTTGATATATTATTGAGAACGAAAAAACAAATTGAATGCATGCTGTAGTTATAAAGACTATATTTAACCAATTTTGTTAACGATGAATTTATTTACTATTTAAAGATATGAGAAGACATAATGAGTCACAAATTCATAAACAGAAGTATAAGAAAGCAAAAGAGATAATACTACAAACGAAATCGGAAATGACTTCTTTTCAAAACTTCATATTTGCGCAGCATTTCGTCTGAGACCTCTCAACTGAATGCAGTTTAAAGTCACATTTCCATACATATTTACAACTTCCTGTCGAACCCTTGTCAAAAATATGCCGAAAACATTTCGTATTATGACCCATTTAGCAATATGCTCGTAAACGCGACAGTTAATAACACTCGCATCCCGATAACTTCACAATCCTTACACGCGACTAAATTTACGGCCGCGCCTCGCATGGGGGAACCCGCGCCGCCGGAGACGACCGCGCGCGCGTAGGTGTTCCGCGCCCGGAAGGCGTCATCTCCCCGCGCCAATGACGTCACCTCCGCCGCCTCCGCCCCGCCCACCGTCGCCCGCGGAGCGCATCGCTGTATATCTGGCAGTGGCGCGTTTAGAACAAATGGATTGTGAACAAATAAAAAGGCGGAGCGAAGCGAGGCGCGACGGTGGCGCCGCCTAGAGGGCGCCCGTGGAGGACGGGGTGGGGGAGGGGGAGTAGTAGTAGGAGGAGGGTTACTGAATGGAAACTAATTGACGTTCGATGTCTCGGCTCTGAGTCAACGCAAGAAGGAAGGCGCTCCGAGGCACTCTTCAAAGGGTTTGTCTGCCTCAGCCCCGCAGAGTTCATCCACGCTCAGCCCCGCCCCGCTCTCGCGCCCTTTCGTCGATGTCGCCTCCGCTGCCATGCATCTCCTTCCTATAGTCGGGTGTTTCCGTGGGTCTTGCTGTCGCAGTATCAGCCGCGACTTTCACATTTCGTTTGGGCTTCATTCTACTATACATATCTCCATTTATACGCTAACAAGCGTCATTGATATAAGAGAGGCGAGTTGTAGAAGGACGATAGAAAATGTGCTGGACTCTTGGTAGTCAACAATTTATCGTCAATCAATGTATATCTAGATGATAAATCAAGTTGTTTATTATCATTATCATTGTCACCACCATCATCATCATCAAAATATTTGTTCATGCGTTGGCCATGACACTGTCTGTAATTCGTATGTCTCAGCTATCTTGTACGTTGTCTCAAAATGCCGCTTCTGCCAAATTGCCCAGACTGCCACATGTGGAATAAAAGTTTGGCTTGGTTCGTTTTAAACAAAGGAGCATGCGACTGTTTCTATACTTTTTACCTTCCCATGCTTTTCTAATCCCGTTGTGTCAAAATTGTATGTGAGTAAAATTTCTCATTGTTGATCCATCGAATTTCGACAAGATACTAATTTTATACTTTTAATTATTTTCTAATTTTTTTTTTCAATTTTGTTAGTTTATATAATTATTTTTTAGTTATTTCGCTGAAATATGTCATTGGGAAAAACCTAGTTTTTTAGCAATTATTACAGCCTGCATTGGTACTTCCTTAGTTCTGTTGATGTGGTTAGAGATAATTGTGTAATTTCGGTCTTTTGAATAATTTCCCAAAATGTTCAGTGATGAGCAGGAGTTTTGTGATCATATTAGTGTTATCAAATTAACTATAACGTTATACTGTTGTTGAAATCTCCAAAAAGGGTATCAATAATTAAATTTAATGTTTAATTTCATAAACCAAAACAATATTGCAGCATTTATGGTAAAAAAAGTGCTAAGTTGAATTATATTTGAACCATATTTTCTCTTTCATATTCGAAGAATGTAAAAAAAATGAAAGGCGAAAGGTTAATCACAAGAAATAAGAGAAAAAGACATGCGAAGAAGAAAGAATGAGAAAAAGAGAAAACATTCAATTCACTTTATTATAATATTAACGTACTATTTCCATATCTGCCATGATCATGGCAGCTTATATTAATCTTGTATATTTGGCAACTAAATAGCATTAAATTAGTGAATTAAAACAACTTATTTTGTAAAAAAGATAAATTAATTAAAATTAAGAACTATTTATCTACTAAAGAAATTATATCTATGAACGAGGCATCTGAAATGTTTTTTAGAAAGGAATAAGCACGTTTCGAAATCCATGGAAGGTAAACCCTAAAATAAATCTTATTACTGAATATGACGGGATGTCTTTGGTTGATTTTATTAATTCGCTTTGAGTTTCGTGTCTTTATCCTCATCATGGTTCAACGAATATTGTTTTTAATTTGTATTCTTCTTCCACAAAAGTGGACGAATATCTGTGTCTGGTTACATTCACAGAACAATTTTAATGTGTTTATCACATGTTTTCATTCCAAAATAGTTCCAAAATTTTAAATTATTTGTAAATGGCCGACTATTATAGATCAATAAAACATCATAGGAAAACTTGATGTGTATCTCGTAGATTGCATCAGAAGGTGTTAATCCTTTGTATAATGAACCTTGTTTGGAGGAAAAAAATAAAAAAAGAACTACAACACATACTAAACTAAATAAACTAAATTAACTTACATTTTTCAAAAATTGTTAATCACAAAAAAAGTTGATAATTTTTTCAAATCTCAGGTTTCTTTCATTTACGGCGTGAGTTTATCCCGCTTTAGGTTTTAAATTCAAGCTGTGTCTGAACGCTTCAGGGTATGCAAACGGAATGGCTAAACCTCAGTCGGCAGCTTTATGTATGACATACCAATACGATCTGAAACTTTACTGTAAATTAGCTGCTACGGACACGTGCTCGCCTTCTCAAAGTCTCCGGCGCAATGGAAATGAAAACTCGGCGAACGGATATTTCGATGCAGCACGTTTCATTCCCCGCCTGCGGGGACGTCGCGTTCTCCAATAAATAACTGATGATTTCCAAAATGAGGAGCCAATCTTTCAAAACGAAGCCCTGTCCAGTCCTGCGGGAAAATTACCTGTTATTTTTCCTCTCTCTCTCTCTCTCTCTCACTTTGAAACGAAGCTTGTTATGACGTAAGATGAGCCTTCGGGCGGCTTTGGCAATTGAATCGAAGCGCTTTGCGATTTTCGAGAAGCTTATATAAAAGCGAGATAGCCGCCGAAGGCAATATTTTATTCCCATCCACCCGCATTTTCTCATAAATAAACTTTCTATCTACATGAAGTCTGCAGCAAATCCTCTGTCGGTCGGTAGAGACCCGGCAAAGAAGATCAATCGGACTGCGATAAGCTAATGTCACTTGAACTGAAAAACGAGCTAAAATCCCTTTTATTACACCATCAATATCTGCGCAGCGGAAAATCTCGCGGAATCCCTTCGTCCCAAGCAGAATACTTGGTTCAGAAAAATTATAAAGCAACCATTCGATGAATTCGGGAGCTGCCTGGGAATTAAATGAATAAAATAAATCAAGCGCTCTCTTCCTCTTGGCCGCTGAATCTCCCAAGCGCCCTCGTGCCCAAAGACTGGGCTACGCAAATCCATCGCGGCTGTTTTCCATTTATCCTCCAAGACGGGATAGACGCACGACTGTAGTGGCTTCGAAAGAATTCTGCACTTGGTTTGGGGTTTAGAAAATAAGGATAAGGATTTTAAGGGAAATTCAAATTAGTCTGCGTTAGTTAAATGTGTGAAAAACCATTGTTTTAAACTTGTGTGAAAAATAAAATTGTATAATATAGTATATAAAAAAGAAAAATACCCATTTTGGAGATGTTTGTTCTTTTTCATAGTTGGACGTATCTTCATAACAGGACGAAATTTTATAATTTTGGTCATTAATACTCAGAACTTCATTTTTTTCTCGACACAAAATATATTGTTTTAATCACCATTAAAAAGCCAAAATACTCTTGAAGTAACAATTTATTAACAAATGAATTAGCAAATAATTAGAATAATCAAATAAAGCATAAAAAATATAATTCATCTTTTATAAAGTTATTAATGTAAATAAAAAACTACATATTTTCGTTTCATTTTCCAGTTATAAATTGTGCTTATAATAATATTTAACGTTTATGAAACATTTGAGTTCAGTTTGTTAAAATAAAAATCTCTACACTCATCATAAAGTGCATTGCAGAAATTTGGGCAAAGTGTATTAAATTAGAGTTTTTCTAGTGATCTAACTTTCTTATCGTTTCATTACTCGCACTTTATTTTAAATAACTTTCTCTTCTACTGTCTTATGCAATAATCAATGTATACGATATATACTGTATAGTTAGATTAAAAAATTCTGGGTTTGTTGAGGTAGTACCCTAGGTGTAAAATAGCATATTTTAATTTCGAAAATTTAGTATTGATGCTGTATGTTTCTTGTAAGAAAATATACTTAAGAATACTTCGTTGTATGAATTAATTCACTGGTTTCTATAAAATAAAATTATTAGTGCGATTTGATTTTGCGATACTACTCAATGACTGATGGTCATAGTTTGTTTTATATCTGGTAGGAACTAGAGTGACGATATTCTTATTTGAAGGCAAATTGTAGTCGTCGGCCATCCCTTCTCACATTGTCAAATGTACATTATTTCTGTATATGGTATTAGAATGCAATAAAATATTTTTTTTATAGAATTTCCAAATAGCAAATAGACAATGCAATACAGTTTTTCCTCTATTTAGGGTACTTGTATGTATTTGCTGCTAGAGGAAAATTGAGCATTAATATACGACATATTGTTATATTTGTCGTCAATACTTGACTGGCTGCTTTATGGAAGGAAAATTAATAATCTAAAATCACTTAAAATATCAATAACGTACAATTTTAGTCATTTAGATAATTGACTTGTACGAAACAGAAAAATCTACCACAAATAGAACTAAATTAATTAAAAAGATGATGAATTCACTCGCTCCACTTTTGAGGAACGATTACAAAAAGTCGGAAGATCACAAACAGTTGATTTCTTCTTTTGCGCGGGACGCGTGGGACGCCGCCGTGCCTCCAGGGAGGGGGCAGCACTGCAGCCTGGTCAGGGCGGAGGTTTGCCACCGCAGCCGCCGCCGCCGCCGCCGTTTTGGTCGGTTGCCTTAACTCTCCTCAAACATTCTCCTGCGCATAAAACTCGCCTCACTTGACTCAGAATTTTTTTTTATTTCAGAGGTCCGGCGCTAGGTTTTAGAACGATTTCGCGTCACTGATTCCTACTTTTGGGAAAAAGGGATTGGCCGGCGCCGTGGAGCCCAGCGAGAGGAGTGCAAGCGCAAAGGAGAG